>JAESUZ010001311.1:600000-1105000 GCA_017311185.1 Proteles cristata cristata | reverse complement strand
GTATTAATTAAGCTATTATTGCTGCCACATTAAGATTTATTTTAAAATTTATTTTAAACTGTTAATTAAATATGACATTTTATTAACTCCTATAATTGAGAATTCAGAATAGAATATTTTGACACTTAATAAAGGGTAAAAATATACTTTAGAAATTTTGAAATAGAAATTTATCACATATTATACTTAGGATTTTGACTATTCCCTGTGTCTTATTTTGGATTCCAGATAGGTGTTTCATAGAATATGGTTAATAAGATCTTAATAGGTAAGTTGAAAAAGTGTTCTGTGCTCAAATTAATTTGAGAGGGGCTGGGTTTATGAGAACCTTTAAGAGAGGAACAGAGAATGCAATATTTCCTAAACTTTATTCATAAAAATCTTTTTCTTTTGACCACATCAATTAACATCTCTTGGAAGAGTATTCCTTTTTCTTCTGTGAGAGAAAGCAGTTGTTACCACATTTGAAAATTGGCTGTTAATGGCTGTTTTGTTGTATTTACATGGTGAATTAAAAAGCATATTTGCCCCCTAAATATAAACAAGTCTGAGCTAGCTCCCATGTCTGTCTGTCTGTCTGTCTTTCAGATTTTATTTTTATGTTTTACTTATTTCTGAGACAGAGACACACACACACACACACACAGCATGAACAGGGGAGGGTCAGAGAGAGAGGGAGACACAGAATCTGAAACAGGCTCCAGGCTCTGAGCTGTCAGCACAGAGCCCGACGCTGGGCTCAAACCCACAAACCGTGAGATCATGACCTGAGCCAAAGTCAGACACTTAACCAACTGAGCCACCCAGGAGCCCCACTATACTGAATTTTAAAACCAGGTTTGCTGGCTGTTAAAATCGTATCATATGTAGGTCTATATCAAGTATCATCAAATACTATTTGAGTAAAGACTTAAAAAATATGGCTTGTATGAAAAAAATGATTTAAACATGGTGAAGTACAAAATAAATCTACATTTGAAGTGGGCTCTTCAGCATGTACCAAGTTACTATACGTGTATACCTCTAGATAGGAATATAGTATGAAAATTGGTTTCAACTCTTACATATTTTCTGAATGGAAATTATTAGTTAATGATTATTTTATCCTTCTTCTGTTATAAGGGGCTTAAACAAGACTTCAGTATCAGTTGTATAAACACAGGAGAAATCTTTGTTTCTTCTTGATCCATTTTGACCTAATGAACAGATCTTAGTACAACAAACTGAAAAACTACATTACATATCAGAGTACCTGTGTATAATGCTTCTAATCCCAAAGTCTTGAGTTTTTCTCTGCATCCTAGAGCTCTACAACTAAAATATCTCTGATTTAGCTCCCAAATGTTCTCATTAGTAATTCCACAAATAACTTGAGTTAATGGATCACCAAGAATAATTATTGTAGTAAAGTATCATTAAATTGGGCTTATTTTATAATTTGATAAAATTTGGATATTCTAAGTGATGTTAGCTTATTTATGAGAAGTCATAGTTGTGGATCAGCTGAAGTCATTTGCATTAAATGATATTTTCTTTGCTCATTTTGGTTTTTGGTTTTGATAACCTGTATTAATTTAGAGTAACTATATAGTTCATCAACTATCTGAATGGTGTAGGCAAGCTGAGCTGTCTCACAGAACAGAATGACAGTGTTGGGTATTCTTTGTTAATACTGTAGTTTGTCAGGGTCCTTCTTCAGATGATGCCTCAAATACCTTTTAGGTCTAAATTATGTATAACAAATTTAGAAGTAAATTATGAATAGGGGCACCTAGGTGGCTCAGTCAGCCAAGCATCTAACTTTGGGTAAGGTCGTGATCTCATGGTTTGTGAGTTTGAGCTCTGCATCAGCTGCTTTGGATCCTCTACCCTCCCCCCACCTGCTCCCCACCCTGCACTTAGACTCTCTCTCAAAAATAAATAAGCTTTAAAAATAAAAAAGAAGTAAATTATGAATAATGATAATTCCAATACCATGCTTCAATGTAGTAATGTTTACCTACCATGTTTTCAGTTTTCTCCTTTTAACACATCTAAGATTGAAATGGCTAGGGGCGCCTGGGTGGCTTAGTCGGTTAAGCGTCTGACTTTCACTTAGGTCATGATCTCGCGGTTCGTGGGTTCGAGCCCCGCGTCGGGCTCTGTGCTGACAGCCAGCTCAGAGCCTGGAGCCTGTTTCAGTCTGTGACTCCCTTTCTCTCTGACTCTCCCCTGCTCACACTGTCTCTCTTTCTCACCTAGAAATAAATAAAAACATTAAAAAAAATTTTTTTAAAGAAATGGCTGGGCTTTGTTTGATTTGGTTTCTTCTGTAGCTGCATCATACTCTTGGCTCATATTGAGCTTGCAAGCCAAGGCTACTTTATCTAGTGCTGGTTAGATTCTGATGTTGATAGCTCAAGTTGGGGAAAAGGGTATCATTTTAGAATGGGATATTGATAAGCTTAGTTTTCAACTTGGTTCAATTAGTTGCTGGTGGGATCTCTAAACAGAGATGTTATTAAGACAGAGATATGGGTCTGGACAGAAGAAAAAAAATCAAGTGTACAGAGAGATTTGTGATTTTTAGGTAATAATTAAAACTGTCAGAGGCTTTTGTATGGAGACAAAGCAGTATGGGAGGCACTATTGCTTTTTTCATACATACTTGAAGCTTTTGAGTATCTTTAGTCTCTTCATTAGTACATACTTTTCAGTCTTACTGA
Source organism: Proteles cristata cristata (assembly GCA_017311185.1). Taxonomy (NCBI): domain Eukaryota; kingdom Metazoa; phylum Chordata; class Mammalia; order Carnivora; family Hyaenidae; genus Proteles; species Proteles cristata. The sequence goes on along the minus strand of JAESUZ010001311.1, from coordinate 1,102,295 downwards.
TACCTCAACACCTGTAAGGTACAGTTCAGAGAGTAGTGAAATAGTCTGCATTTGTGTTTTTGTATTATTAATTTCTAAGATTTATTAGTTTATTAGTCCCTGAGATTTATAATATTGCAAAGAAAATGGTGGCATTCATTTTGTATTTGTCATGCATCATTTTAGCTATTTAAAGAATGTCCCATCTTATTTATTAAAATTAAATTATTCAAGTGTATGTTCTCTTTGAGCAGTGAATATAACTTGAACCATCTCCAGTTTAGGAGATTAACTGAAGGGTACTGGGAGATGATAAGGTAACAAATACTATAAGTTAAACATTTAATTTCTTCCATTTAGATATACAAGAAATTGATAACGTGTTGCTTCCAGTGATGAGAACTGAGCTGCTGAGATTAGGGTGTGAGTGGTGGGTTGCCTTTTTACTTTTTACTCTCTTTTGCTATTCATATTTGAACCGTGGAACGATTTTACTTTGGGAACAGATAAAAGAAATGTAAATTTTGAAAACTGCTTTATTGTTTTACTTCAAATTTTTTTTTTTAATGTTTTATTTATTTCTAGGAGAGAGAGAGAGACAGTGTGAGCAGGGGAGGGTCAGAGAGAGAGGGGGAGTCACAGACTGAAACAGGCTCCAGGCTCTGAGCTGGCAGTCAGCACAGAGCCCGACGCGGGCTCGAACCCACGAACCGCGAGATCATGACCTAAGCGAAAGTCGGACGCTTAACCGACTAAGCCACCCAGGCGCCCCTGTTTTACTTCAAACATAAGATGGTATGATATGTTAGTATTGACATTTGAAGTTAGAAGTCATGTTTCAAATCCTAATTTCACTATTGCCTGGCAGGCTGTCATTAGGTGAGTCATTTCACCTCTTTGAATCACAGTCTCCCATTTGGAAATGGAGATGGCTGCCTGCTTACCTCTCAGGGTAACTGTGGGTCCATTCAGTAAACATACCTATGAGGCTCACACTCTCATGGGTGCTGAGAAGGAAGCACATATTCATTCGTATGGGTATCCACTATCAAATGTAGAAGTAGACAGAATTTTAACCTACTCTGATATTAAGACAATACTGTAACATGTTCTTCCTTCATTTTACAGATCCCCAAAATTTTGACTACACTAATTGGTTGAAATTTGTGGAAATCTCACTTGGGACTCTATAGTGACCTCAAAAGTAGGGAGTCGCTAAAACTCACCTAAACCTTACTACATACATTTTACTATATAGAAAATCATACTTATTTAGACCGTAAGTATTAAATCATCAGATTCTGATGCCAGACTACAGTTCTTTCTTACTAAGGTACTAATGAGAATTCTTAATTAAGGGGCTAAGCCTAATTTGCAGCCCACTTGCATTTTCCCAGATGAGTAGAGTTTTTTCCTCCTGCATCTCTCTGGTATTTTTGTTCTCGTATCCTTTTGTATTTCTGCTGTGTGCCTGGTGTCTGATTCCTATACCCTTAGTTTTCAAAAGCCTAAAATTCACTCTAAATATAGTCTTTTACTTTAATTTCTATATACTGCTTTCTTCTAGTGTGTTTAGTAGAAAAACGTGTTGCTTTACTTGTTAAGTCATGTATATAACTTCTTTTGTAATCTTGAATATTTTTCCCCTCTTCACTGGGAAAAATACAGATATTAAATTCATTTGATGAGAAGTTATTGAGCTCTCAGTTGTAAGTACATACAGTTTCCTTGGTGCCATATTGTTTCCTTTGTAGCACCATTAAACATCTTACCCCCCATTATAGTTTGTAGACTTTTAATTTTGAACTATCTAATACCCACTCTCCTGTAAGTTATGGTTTAGGGGCATTGATAGTTTACTATTTAATATCCAGTATCCTGTAAATTGTAGAAGTACTTTGTAAATTGAAAATATGATATTTTTGTGGATATTAGCCTCCAAAAACCATCATGATTATTAAAAATAAGCACAAATTCTTAAAGTTTTATACAGGTTTAGTTTCAAGTGTGAAATACAGACTTTTGCAAAAAAAAGTTATATGGATTATTTGTCAAAACAGTATAAAACATAAAAGTATTGTATAGGTAATTTCCTCTTTATCTTTTTCATATTTATTTGTATTTGAGAAGAAAAAATGAGGTATCTCAATTCTGAGTGATTTATCAGTTCAGAATGAACTAATCCAAAGTAAGAAAACATTATTTCATACCTGTAGAACATTCTTCTGCTATTAATGACTGTTTCACTTGAGATGCTTTTAGCTTCAGAGTAATAGAAAATCAAGCTATATGTGTCTTAAACAGTAAGGATATTCATCATCTCATACAACAAAGAAATTAGAGGTAGCGTGTTTCAGATTTGGTTAATTCAGTAGTTTCATCAGAAATTCAAGTTCTCTAACATTCCAGAGTGACCTGTCCTTTTAGGCTGGATCTCCTCTTGATCCCATAGTACCTGTCACAAGTGTCAGGTGTCACAGGTGGTGATGTCTCAGGGAGAAATTGAAATTATATCTACTTATAATGCATTTATGAAGAATGGCAACCTTCTCAGAAGTCCCCAAACAGATGGTCTTCATGTAGCTATGGCCACAAATGTGTCATTTACACATGCCTAAGCTATCACTTGGTAGAGGGTATGATTGGCTTCTTTCTTTTTAAAGGTCATGACCTGCTTGGATGATCATAAACAAAATTAGATTCTGTTGGCAAGAAGTGGCTGTTGGATAGGCAACAAATAGTGCCTGTTGCAGTTGAGCCCATTTTAACTTTTCTTTATGCATTCAAATGATTAGACACATTTTAAAAAGTTATAATGAGCTCAACTACAACAGGCACAAAAACAGACACATAGATCAGTGGAACAGAATAGAGCACCCAGAAATGGACCTGCACATGTATGGCCAACTAATTTTTGGTAAAGCAATAAAGAGTATCCATTGGGAAAAAGTTTCTTTAGCAAATAGTGCTGAGAAAACTGGGCAGTGACATGGAGAAGTGTGAAACTGGACCTCATTCTTACACATACACAAAATAAATTCAAAATAGATGAAAGACCTAAATGTAAGACAGGAAACCATCAGATTCATAGAGGAGAAAACAGGCAATAACCTCTTTGACCTTGGCTGCAGCAACTTCTTACTAGACACATCTCCCAAAGCAAAGGAAATAAAAGCCAAAATGAACTGTTGGGACCTCATCTAGATAAAAAGCTTTTTGCACAGCACAGGAAACAATCAACAAACCTAAAAGACAACTGATGGAGGAGAAGATATTTGCAAATGACATATCGGATAAAGGGTCAGTATCCAAAATCTATAAAGAATTTATCAAACTCAACACCCAAAAAACAAATAATCCAGTGAAGAAAGGGGCAAAATACATGAATAGATACTTTTCCAAAGAAGACATCTAGATGGCCAACAGACATGTGGAAAAATGCTCAATGTCACTCATCATCAGAGAAATACAAATCAAAACCACAATGAGATACCACCTCATACCTGTCAGAATGGCTAACATTAACAACTCAGGAAACGGGATGCTGGCAGGTGTGCAGAGAAAGGGAAATCCTTTTGCATTGTTGGTGGGAATGCAAACTGGTGCAGCCACTCTGGAAAACAGTATGGAGGTTCCTCAAAAAATTAAAAATAGTACTACCCTATGACCCAGCAGTTGCACTGCACTATCCTTACCCAAAGAATACAAAAATGTTGATTCAAAGGAGCACATGCACACCAGTGTTTGTAGTAATGATATCAACAATAGCCGAATTATGGAAAGAGCCCAAATGTCCATTGGCTGATGAATGGATTAAAATGGAAAACTACTTGATGATCAAAAAGAATGAACTGCTGCCATTTGCAACAACATGGATGGAACTAGAGTGTATTATGCTAAGTGAAATAAGTCAGTCAGAGAAGGACTAATATCAGATTATTTCACTCATGTGGAATTTAAGAAACACAGCAGATGAATATAGGAAAAGGGAAAGAAAAATAAAGACAGGCAAACCATAGAGACTCTTAAATACAGAGAACAAACAGGGTTGCTGGAGGGGAAGTGGGTGGGCGGATGGGCTAAATGGGTGATAGATATTACGGAGGCCATTTGTTGGGATGCACACTGGGTCTTATATGTAAGTGATCAATCACTGGGTTCTACTCCTGAAACCATTACTACACTCTATGTTAACTAACTAGAAATTAAATAAATTTTAAAACAAATTAAAAAATGTGTAAGTAATAGCTAAGACTGATAACTTTGAAATAAAACAGCTCTGGGACACTTAACAGCTATGAGAACTTGGACAAACTCTGTGAATGGCAGATTAGTTATTACTAAAGTGGGAATAATAATGGTACCTATTTTAAAAGGTTGCTTTGAGGATTAAGTGACATAATGCATGCAGCCCACTTTGACACAATATCTGGCCCATAGTAAATGATCACTATGAACAGTTTTTATCATCCTAGTTTAATTTTATCTTATCCTAAATGATTCAAGCTTTTGCCTAAATCTCTTCTATATTTTGTGGTATGCCATTGTTGTAACTATCACTTTTTGAGTTGTAACTGTTGAATTTTACCATAGGGCTAGTTTTGGGAAAACCAGATTTGATGATGGCCGTTGGAAATGCTAAAACATCGAAAGTCCTTCATCCAACCTGTTTTCAAAAACATTGCTGTGTTTCTTCTGCTTAATTTCCAATAACATTACCATTTTTTATCAAAGTTACATGAAATAATGTAGTTTGTATTTTATTCATTTCTGAAATATTGATCCTGGTTAAGTTCTCATTATCTAAAGACTTTTAAAAACATTGTAGGGAGAGATAATTAACAAGAGACTTTAAAATGGGGATGATATTTAATAGAACTCTAAATGTTTAATGCAATAAAAGCTCTGTTCATAGTAGGCACTTGATAAAAGTTTTTTTTTTTCCTCATGTCTCATACAATAAACATCTCAAAAGCATTATTTGTTTCTTCAGGAACAGAAAAACTTGTTATTAGCTATGTCAGTAGAGGAGAACTGTTTCAATCAAGAAAATGGAAATCATGCTAGGGATCTCAAACAGGGTTTTAATACAGGAAATTGATTACACAGGTGTTCATATAACTTTTATGAAAGTTTAATTGGCTGGTCAAGGGTCATCTTAGTCATCACTTACATCATGGTTTTTATGAGGAAAAAATAGACATTCCTTAGCTTTTAAACAAATATTAAAAACAAATTTAATATTTAGACAAGTGGGGAAAGATATTTTGCTGATAGGTCTATTCTAAAAGTTGAAAATGAATAAATAGATTATATATCACTTTAAATATATGATTTAAAACGGGGTGGGGAGGGATAGAACATGACTTTTCTTCTGTCTTCTAACTCCTTGTACCGTTGCCTTAGCATCTATTCCAGGGAGGCCTGGGTGTCTCAGTCTGTTTAGCATCTGATTCTAATTTTCAGTTCAGATCATGATCTCACAGTTCGTGGGTTTGAGCCCTGCATCAGGCTATGTGCTGACAGTGTGTAGCCTGCTTGGGATTCTCTCTCTCCCACTCTCTCTGCCCCTCCCATGCTTGCTCTCTCTGTCTCTCTCTCAAAAATAAATAAATTCTAAAAAAGTAAAATTAAAAAATAATCTGTTCCATCCCTCTAATTCTTAAAGATGCTCCTATAAAATTCCACACTAAGATTCTCATTTAGACTTTCTGAATTTTTATAGAAGTAAAAAGTATTCCCTTGGCCTATGTCTTATTTCATCACCTATCCAAATTACTTATTTACTCTTTCAGATCTTAATTCACATAACTTCTTCTCAAAGAGGCCTTCTCTGACCATGCTATTTTAAATTGCATATCCTTCTTTACTGCTTTTTTTCTTAAAGCACTTATGTTCTAGCATGCTATATATTTTGCTTATTTATTTCTTCTATTTCCTCACTAAAAAGTGTTATAGGGCAGAGATTCTTGTAGTTTTGTTTACTACTACATCCTTGGTACATAAAATCATGCCTGGCACATGGCAACCCCTTAGTAAATCGTTGCTAAATGAGTCAGTGAATTTTTCCCTTAAAATTACAGTTATAAATCCAGGTTATAAATCATTTTTTTCTGAGAACTTTGAAGGGATTGCTCTGTTGTCTTCTGGTACCTGGTCTTATTAATGTGAAATATAATGTCAATCTCTCTTTTTTCTTCTCTTTAAAAGCTTTTTTTTTCTTGGATCTCTGGAAATTTTCAACAGTGTAAATGAAATACAGTTTTTTTCATTGATTCTAGTTGACACTTATCTTTAACTGTTTTTCTCCATCTGGGAAATTTTATTTAAAAAAAAAAATTCTTACGGCAATGAGAAGGAATGAAATCTAGCCATTTGTAGCAACATGGATGGGACTTATGCTGAGCAAAATAAGTCAGGCAGAGAAGGACAGATACCATATGTTTGCATGTATAGGTGGATTAGGAGGAACTTAACGGAGGACCATGGGGGAGGAGAAGGGGAAAAATAGTTGGGGAGAGGGAGGGAGGCAAACCATGAGAGAGTCTTGAATGTTGAGAACGGAGGACTGATGGGAGTGGGGGAGAGGGGAAGGGGGGTGATGGGCATGGAGGAGGGCACTTGTGGGGATGAGCACTGGGTGTTATATGGAAATCAACTTGACAATAAACTATTTAAGAAAAAAAAATTCTTATCCTTTTTTCTGTACTATCTACAACTCCCATTATCGTATTTATCTTCTTTTCCCTGGATGTGCCTTTTTCCATATTTTTCTCTTTTTAATTTTATCTCTTTAAGGTTTGATAGGTTTATTGATAGTTAAACAGTGAAATCTGGCATACTATTTTCTTTGACTAAAATGAAATACAACTAGGCTAAAATAAGATAGATTGCTATAATATTTGTGTTTTGTTTATTACTAGTAATAATGAATGGCAAAGGTGGCTTATCACATCAGTAGGAAAAGGAAGTATTCTTTTAGTAAATGATCACTGGCTTATTGGAAAAGGATGTGGTCTAATTTCTTATCAGGCACACTATGTATTTTAAATACTATGTAATAAAATATACATCCATAGAATTAGGAGTCAAGATGTTCATTACAGTATTATTTATATTATGGGAATGGTCTCAGTGTCCAAAAAAATAATAATTTATTAAGCTCTCATACTTTGAAGATGGTATGTAGCCACTAACAACTATGTTTTTTCTTTTCTTTTTTTTTAAATGTGGAATGCTTCACGAATTTGCGTGTTATCCTTGCGCAGGGGCCATGCTAATCTTCTCTATCGTTCCAGTTTTCATATATGTGCTGCTGAAGCGAGCACTAACAGCTATGTTTTTCAAAGAATGTTTAGTAATATTGAAAATGATACATTGAGCTTAGCATAAGTTAGAAACTTGTTGAATCATTAATGTTGTATACTGGAAAGTAGTGTAACAATGTGTTTCAACTATACTTCAGTAAAAGAAGATAGAAAATGTTACATTATCCCAATTATTTATTTATAAACACACACATGTAAATTTTTACACATATGTGTTTAAAAGAAAAGGACTATGGAAAGTTTAAAAAATGTTAATATAGGAGTGTCTAGGTGGCTTATTAGTTCATTAAGCATCTACCTCTCGGTTTCTTCTCAGGTCATGATTTCACAGTTCCTGGATTCGAGCCCCACATTGGGTTCTGTGCTGACAGCAAGGAACCTGCTTGTCTCTCTCCTTTTCTCTCCCCCATTCCCCTGCTTATACGCACTTTCTCAATATAAATATATATATTTTTAAATGTTAATACGGATCCATAATCCTTTATGAAACCCTTGGACACATATGCATTCCTGCATTCCAGATTTTTTTAGATTTTTGAACAGTAATATATGTTTTCATAACATCTAAAGAAGTACTCTAATATTTCTGCAGTGAAACATGGGACTTTTCACATTAAGTCGGATACATAAAGTTTAGAATTTCATGTCAGTTGAGGTTACATTTTGCTGCCAAATCAATTTGTGCCAAACTTAATTTTTAAATTTCCTTTTTCCTAATCCTTTTTGGGTTTCAGAAGTATGTGCATTTTGGATCAGTAGTATTTAAGCAATGAGATTGAATTTTTTTAATTTTAATTTTTTATAATTTTTCATGTATTTCTATATAGGAACATATAAATATTTACAGAAAAATACTTTAGTAACAAATTTAAAAACTGTGAATATATACTTGAGTTAAGCTTTCTTACTAAATCTTAGCCTTCCCGAAAGGAAGAGAAAAGAGCCAGAAGCTATTCATTCAATAATTTAGCAAATACTTATCCAGAGTCTTTTTTAAAAAATTTTTTTAACATTTATTTATTTTTGAGAGACAGAGAAAGACAGATCATGAGCAGGGGAGGGGCAGAGAGGGAGGGACATACAGAATCAGAAGCAGGCTCCGGGCTCTGAGCAGTCAGCACAGAGCCCGATGTGCAGCTCAAACCCACGAACTGTGACATCATGACCTGAGCCGAAGTTGGACGCTCAACCAACTGAGCCACCCAGGTGCCTCAGAGTCTACCGTTTTAATAAACATAGGTAACCTAAGTTATTAGGGAAATTAATATTTCAAACTCTAATATAATACCGTTTCACATTCTTCTTATTGTTCAGAAATTTAATAATTGAGACAATTCCAGTTGTTCATCAGGATGCCAGGGAGCACTAGGCTATTTCTCACACAGTGCAGGGTGAGTATCAATTGATACAATTACTTTGGAAAACAATTTGATACTATCTGGTGAAGTTAGAGTTGTATACTCTATATCGTATCATGTGACTTTTCATTAATACATTGATTTCTACTGACTGAGAGTGGAACCTTTTCAATTTCTCCTACTGCATCTTGCCCCTTACCATTTTATTCACTGTAATTTTATATGTGAGCATTACTGTGTTTCTCACTGTGATTTTTTTTTTTTCTTTTTCCAGGGCAGTACCTTTGCTGTTCAATAACTTGCTTCCTGAGCCTTTTCACGAAATAGGGCTTTTTAAACAAAAACTTTACTTTTTTAAATTTTGATCTGCCAATAGCCATGCAAATATTTTAGCACCTTTACTTGTCAAATGTGGTATGTAATTAAGAGTCTCTTCCATTTTGCTGGGGTTGTTGCTGCTATTTTCTGTAAATAAGCACAATGAAATAGAATGACTTGGTTTATCAACCAAAATTGTCTGTGGCCCTAAGCATGGTATCCATCTCTTTTTTTGCATACTTTCTCAAAAATCATATTTTTTCTCATTTCTGAAGTTTTGTGAATCACTTTGGTTAGCTTTAGAATTGTTTTGTATGTCTCTTTAAGTTGAAAATGTTGGGGCACCGGGGTGGCTCCGTTGGTTGAGCATCGGCTTTGGCTTAGGTCATGATCTCACAGTTCGTAAGTTTGAGCCCCATGTCAGGCTCTGTGCTGACAGCTCAGAGCCTGGAGTCTGTTTCAGATTCTGTGTCTCTCTCTCTCTCTCTGACCCTCCCCTACTCACACTCTCTCTCAAAAATAAAAATTTTTTTTAATTTTAAAAAAAGAAAATGTTAAAAGACAATGGTGAGATTTTTATATTCAGCTTTTTACTCTTTTAACAAACATTGAGTTCTTACTATGTATAAAGGTCAAGAATTTCTCCTAATCCTGTCTTCAAGAAACATAAGACCAGCTAATAAACCAGCTTCAGTATTGTATGGTAAACCCTAAGATAGTCAAAGGTTGGATGGAATTAAGTAGAGGTCTTCTAAGTCAGGGGTCAGTAACCCTTTTTGGTAAAGGAACAGATAGTATATATTTTATATATATGGGCTTTGTGGGCTATACATAATTCTATACATAAATACATTTCTATTGCAACTACTCATCTCCACTATCATTGCATGAAGGTAGTTACAGGAGGCACAGATGAATGAGTGTGACTGGACAATGAAATTTGAATTCTACATGATTTTTATGTGTCAAAAATATTTTTTTTAATTTTTTAACCTTTTAAATATATGAAATTTAGTATTACAAGTATTTTTTAAAGCCTTTGAAAACCATTCATAGCCCTCAGACCATACTAAAACAAGTGGCAGGCCAAATTTGGCTCATTTGCCATAGTTGGCCAACCCTTGTTCTAAGACTTTGAATTACAGGATGTTAATTGAATGTCCATTCCATGTCAGCTACTTTTATTTATTAGGAGAATTTAGTAACCTAGGTTTAGGAATAGTGAAAATCTCATTACTAATCCCAGTGGTTTCTCAGTATCCTTGATATTCTGAATAAAATCATGATGCTATCAAAATAATTAAAACAGTAATAAGTTACTCCAGCAAAGATTCCAAACTAATTTTCTTACAGGGATGAGGTGAATGTTTGGGAAACTGGAAGCTGTGTGAGTTGAGGCAAAGTGAAAAGCATATGGCTCATGTAAAAAATAAAACAAACAAACAAACAAAAACAGTAGCCACTACTTAGCTCCTGTCTATAGAGTAAAGGGAAAGCAGCCCCAGTGTTCCCTGACAAAAAAAACATTCAAAAGAAATCCAGACTTATATGTAAGTTAAATTATGTCTCCTAGTTGTTTAATATGGCAACAAATCTGTTTTCATTTTTTTAATTGTTTTTAACATTGTGAATCAAAAGCTTCTTTCAGAGTCATTTAAGCAGACTGGCAACTAACTTGCCATCTCTGTCCCAGCAAGTTTGTTTAACTGTGTAAAAGGAGCTCCTTGAAAGTATCAATAGTGATGCCCATTACTGGTCTCGCTTTGAAATCTATAATCTCAGAGGATGTTTTTATCTCAATACTGAAAACTGCTATTAAAGCAGTTTTAAACTGTAAGTCAAATGCACATTTGTATACATGATGTTCACATCATAATGTCATAATGCTAAGCTTGAGTGTATCCAGTGAGTACATACTTGCAGCTAACTTTGTGGTTGTAGCAGCTCTTTTTTTTCTTTTTGTACATAGCTTTATTGAGATATAATTTACATACCATACAAATTACCCATGTAAAGTATACTGTTCATTTGGTTTTAGTATATTCATAGAGTTGTATAGCTGTCCCCACAGTTATTTTTAGAACATTTCATCACCTGGGGGGGAAAAAAAAACCCTGACCCTTTAGCAGTTACACTCCCAGTTTTTCCCACATCCTTTCTCATCCTAGTCAACTACTAATCTTTCTGTCTCTATAGACCTGCCTATTCCAGATATATCCTGTAAGTAGAATCATATAAACATGTGGTCTTTTCTGTTTTTCTGTTTTTACTTAGCATGTTTTCAAAGTTCATCCACGTTATAGCATAAATCAGTGCTTCATTTCCTTTTTATCGTTAAATATTCCATTGTATGAATATATCATGTTTTATTTGTCCATTTACTGGTTGATAGACTTTTGAGTTGTTTTCACATTTTGCCTATCATGCATAATGCTGTAGTGAACATTCAAGTACAAGTTTTATGTGGACATATGTTTTCTTTTCTCTTGGGTAGACACTTAGGAATGGAATTACTGATATATATGGTTAACTCTGTGTTTAACTTTTTGAGGAATGACCAAACTTCCAAAGCAGCTGTACCAATTTGCATTCCTACCATTAGTATTTGACAGTTTCAATTTTTCCACATCCTTGTCAGCAATACTTCTTACTATCTGATTGTTTTTCTTCCTTTTTAATTATAGTCATCTTAATGAATATGAAGTGATATCTTACTGTAATTTTGATGTACATTTCCCTGAAGACTAATGATGTTGAGCATCTTTTCATGTGCTTATTGGGTATATGTATACTATGCAGATTCTCTTTCCTGATTTTGTTAATTGGGTTATTTGTCTTTTTTATTATTGAATTATAGGAGTTCTTATATATTCCGGATATACATTTCTTATCCAATATATGATTTCCAAATATTTTCTCCCATTCTGTTGTCTTTTCCACATTCCTAATAGTGTTCTTCAGAGCACAAAAGTTTTTAAGTTTGACAAAAGCTAATTTATTTTCTGTTTCTTATGGTTTTGGTATTATATCAGAAAAGTCACAAAGTCATCAAGGTTTACCCCTAAAAACAAGATTTACCCCTAATGTTTTCTTCTGAAAGTCTCAGGATTTTTACAGGACGCCTGGCTGGCTCAGGCCATTAAGCCTCCAACTTCAGCTCAGGTCATGATCTCATGGCTTGTGGGTTTGAGCCCTGCGTTGGGCTCTGTGCTGACAGCTCAGAGCCTGGAGCCTGCTTCAGGTTTTGTGTCTCCCTCTCTCTGCCCCTTCCCTACTCATGCTCTCTCTCTCTCTCTCTTTCTCTCTCTCAAAAAGAAATTTAAAAAGTAAAAGTTACATTATTTTTACCCTTTTAGATCTTTCATCCGTTTTGTATTAATTTTTGTTTATGGTTGGTGTAAGGTGAGGAGGTAGGATAGAAATCACAGGCTTTAACCTCAAAAATCAAACCAAAGATAAAATAGCTGCAAATACTAATTAGTAAATACATAAATAAGTGGCAAGGGATACATGAAACACGACTGTCAGAATATTAATTGTGAAGGCTCGGTGAAGAATACGTGGGATTTATTATGCTATTTTCTCTAGATTTTTTGTTTGAAAATATCCATAACAGTGTTTTTCTAAATGTCAGCTTATTGTAGTTTATTACCACCATTAATTGTATTGGCCTATCATCTGTATCCTTATCTTGGTATGGGACTGTTACTAAATGGTTCATAGTATAAGTTTGGTTATAACTATGACAATCTTATTTATAGTAAGAAAAACTATAAAATCAAGACAAATTAAGCTAAAACTTTTTTAATTTCAAGGTCTCTAAATTCTTGATTTACCCAAAACTTTTATTCTACTTAGAATTTTATGAACAGTATGTATAAATGTGTTGTATGCAAATATATGTAGTGTACAGATTTCCTAAATGTACTTCTCAAACTTGGTTCTGGAGAATGTTGAGTGGAGAAAAGTCTTTTTTTGTTCCACAAAATTATACTGATTTCCTTACTACAAGACTTCTTAAGACCTTTTAACATGCAAATACATATTCAAAATCTGTAAAATTCAGCAAGCAGTGTTTTTAAAACTTAATTGACCATTCACATACCGTGGAGTCATGTGGAAAACACTGGACTACATGTTTAAGATCATGTTATCACATTTAGGTAATTAAGTAGTTTAAGTTATTTTTGTTGATTCTCACTACCCTAATGATTTTCATTCCTTAGTTTCCCCTTATATCTATCCATTTCTCTTGCTCTTAGTTTTGTAGTTTCCTGTCATACATTTATTTGTCTAACTACTGAAAGTGATGAGATTTTGAAATTGATGTTTCTCTGAGTATGGGTTTATAACAATAATGGAAAATATTTTCAGTTAATTATGTCTTTAAAATATAATGAATGATGACTTTATATTTGTACTTCTTATTTTAATTAATAGTATTTGCAAACCTTGCAAAAGAGCATTGTTTAGAGATTTAAAACTATTAAATATAGTTTGGTGTCCTAATTGAATTTTGCTTTATTCCAGAAAATTTAGAAAATACTGCTAAAGGAATAACTAGCAGACTTTAAAATTATTCAAAATTGAGGGGCGCCTGGGTGGCTTAGTCGGTTAAGCGTCGGACTTTCGCTTAGGTCATGATCTCGCGGTTCGTGGGTTCGAGCCCCGCGTCGGTCTCTGTGCTGACTGCCAGCTCAGAGCCTGGAGCCTGTTTCAGTCTGTGACTCCCTCTCTCTCTGACCCTCCCCTGCTCACGCTGTCTCTCTCTCTCTCCTAGAAATAAGTAAAACATTTAAAAAATTAAAAAATAAAATAAAATTATTCAAAATTGAGAAAACTGGTGAACTTTGATCCAAATCAGGAAAGATGGCACCATTACAATGGAGAAGCAGAGGAGGAAGATGAACATCAGCCTAAGGGTGATGTTCAGTGTCAGACCTCATAATAAGGCCAGTGAATACCACTGACTGTTGGCATTTTATATGCAGTAGTGAATGAGTGAAAGACTGTAGTAATTGTAGCTTACTACTTACTGTTGCTTTTGTATTAATATTCACCTTTAGGGATATTTTAAAAGTCAAGTGAAGAATAAACTCAAATGTAAGAACTCAAAAAAATTTAACTCCCAGCTGAATTCCCCTACCCCAAATCATTAGGGCTTTTCTCCTCAGGTAACCACAAATAGTACTTTCCCAAGTGTCCTTTATTATTTGTTTTTTTTTTTTTTAGTATCTTCTGTTGTTTATATTCATTGTAACATGAAATTTTGTATTTTGTATCTATTTTGTACTTTAGTTTTTTCACTATGAGATTTTTCACCCTCAAAATGAGGATATGAAGGCCATGTAATACTTTACTGTAAATATTGTTATCATTTTGTTATATTTTCTTTTATCTATGTCAGGAACACAAGATCATGAAAGACAAGATGAGCCTTGCTTGCACACCTCAAAATTCCAAACTGGATCATTTTTAGTGTTTTAATATTTAATTTGTAGTTTATGTGGTGATGCAAATCCAGATTTAAAATCTGATTTAAAAGAACAATTTTTTTTAGATTTCCAAACTTACATAAAGACCTGTTAGATAGGAAAATTAAATATTTTGAAATACACTTAAAAATCTTCATTGCAGGGGCGCCTGGGTGGCTTAGTCGGTTAAGCATCCGACTTTCGCTTGGGTCATGATCTCGCGGTTCGTGGGTTCGAGCCCCGCGTCGGGCTCTGTGCTGACAGCCAGCTCAGAGCCTGGAGCCTGTTTCAGCCTGTGACTCCCTCTCTCTCTGACCCTCCCCTGCTCACGCTGTCTCTCTCTCTCCTAAAAATAAATAAAACATTAAAAAAAAAAAATCTTCATTGCAAATGATTAAACAAAAGCCAAGCTCTAATATGATTTTTAAATTCCATCCCATCAACATAGATGTAGAAATAAGTAAGCAAACCAGATGGAGAAATCTGCTTTTAATGTATATGCACTGTGAAAGCTTTTTATTCTGCTTTAGATATAGTGTATACCCGAATGTTAGTGTTTTCTTGAACTACATTTTTGTTTTACATTAAAACTTTTATTAATCAGGATTACAAGAGATTGAGCTGTTGTTAATTGCATTTTGGTTATCTGAGGAATAATCAGTAGAGCTTTGTATTTCTCTATTCCAATTTATTGTTAAAAAAATCTCCTGATGTTTATCAATACCCTTTCTTTAGTAAATAAATATTTGTTTCCACTATTTATCTATAAAAGTCTATTTATCTATAGATTTTTCTATATCTATCCATGTCTAAATTATCTACCCCAGTCCCTCACACAAGGAATGTCAGGCATAAAATTAAGTACATAGTAAATACTTGTTAAACAAGTTTATTGTTGTCTTTCTTTGTTTCAGATTTGGAATGTGGTATACTGATTTTTTTTTTTTCCAGTAAGCTGAGCTTTACCCATTATGTTGTTTCAAGTACATGTATAAAAGTTTGGAAAACATATATTAATAATAAAGCAAGACAGAAATACTAGTAGTAATAATTTTGAGTGTGTTTTACAATATAAATACATTTATTATAGTGAAACATGTTTTTAATTAAAAATTTAAGAATTTTATGTTTTGAAGTTTGCACTTGCTTTAGACAGGTATAGAATATCACAGGCCTGAGGATCAGACTTACTATATCTATGGCTAAAGTATTTTTCTTTCCTTCCTTTCCTCCTCCCCATCTAGTACAGATACTTTGCTATTTTAAGCATGTTTTTATATTTACACAGTTTCTTTGTTTCCTGTGGTCTGTTTGCTAGAGAGAAAGTTAATTCTTGGGAACATTTTTGGTTTATTTATAGATTGGTCAAAGAAAAAATGATGTATGAAAAAGAAGCAAAACAACAAGAAGAAAAGATTGAAAAAATGAAAGCTGAAGATGGTGAAAATTATGCCATTAAGAAGCAGGTAAAATTGTATCTTTGGGGCACCTGGGTGACTCAGTCAATTAAGTATCCAACTCTTGGTTTCAGCTCAGGTCATGATTTCATGGTTTATGGATTTGAGTACCGAGGTCGGCTGTGCATTGCCATTGCAGAGACTGCTTGGCATTCTCTCTCTTTCTGCCTCTCTCTGTCTCTCTATGTATCTCTCTTTCTTCTCCCCCTCCATATTTATGTATATATTAAATATCTCTCTCCACATTTATATCTATATAAATAACCCAATTTTATGTCAAATATACTTGTTTATTTAAATTTCTAAATATTTTCCCCAAACTGATTTGAAAACCACCAAAATAAATATATATATTATCCTTTTCAGTGCCTTCTGAAACTGATGAAATTCAGTTTCCTTAGTACTACATGCAAGGTTTTTCTTCCTTTCAGCACCTGCCTATCCAACCTTATCTCTTGCCATTCCCTGCCTGGACCTTTTCATTTCCTAATCATGCTCTGCTCTTTTCCTTTGCCATGGACATACTGCATATGTGAGATGCTCTTCCCACTTCTCCTACCTACCTTCTCCTTATAAATTCATGTTTATCCTTAAAACATCCCCTGTACTCTACCTCAACATGGAGATAGGTACTCCTCTCCTCTGTTCTCCCATAACAGCTTATTTATTCTCATCATAGCATATTTTTTCAAATTTTTATGTAAATTCAAGTTAGTTAACATATACTGTAATAATGGTTTCAGGAGTAGAATTTAGTGATTCATAACTTACATAAAACACTCAGTGCTCATCCCAAGTGCCCTCCTCAATACCCATTACCCATTTAGTCCATCCCCGCATCCACCTCCCTCCATCAAACCTCAGTTTGTTCTCTATTCTTAAGAGTCCCTTGTGGTTTGTTTCGCCCTCTTTTTTCCCCCTTCCCATCTGTCCATCTGTATCATTTCTTGAATTCCACATATGAATGAAATCATATGATATTTATCTTTCTCTGACTGACTTATTTCACTTAACATAATACACTCTAGCCTCATCCATGTCATTGCAATTCCATCCTAGCATTTATTGGCTGACACTTGTTTCATAATACCTTGAGAAAATAGAAGCTATTGGGAACTTTCTCTTTTTTCCACGACAAAATCTTTCAATCTATATGCATCTGTACCTGTACTACATTCTTTGCTATTAGAATGGATTATATTTCCTAACCGTTGTCAGAACCATCAGTGATATTGTTTTTGTGTCTTTGTCCTCATCTTACATCACCTCAGCAGCATCTGGTACAGGTAACCACTTTTCTTTAAGCATCTTTTATATTAGCATCTTTAATAGAATAGCCTCCTGGTTTTCCTCCTGTTTCACTACCCTTTATTCTTCAGTCTCCTTTGCCAAAACCCTCCCCCTCCCCCTCTGTTCACTGTCTTCCTCCACCCTGCACTCCCCTGTGTGTGTGTGCATGTGTGTGTTTAACCTTTAAGAGTTCTATCTACAATCTCTAGGTAAGCTCATACCACCCTATAACTTTAAGTACCATTTTTATGTCTACTCATTTATTTACCCAACAGATATTTTTTGGACCCCTTGCTACTTGCCAAATACTGTTCCAGGCATTCTTTTAGGTATGGCATTTAAGAAACAAAACAAACAAAACAAAACAAAAAACCAGAGTCCCTGCTTATTTGGGAGACTGGTGCGACTATCTTCCAATTTACATCTCTGGGCTTGACCCTTCCAAAGAGATATATATTCAACTAATCACCTACTTGACACATATTCTTGGGTGTCCAAAAAAATACTCTGGCGTACCTGGGTGGCTCAGACGGTTGAGCTTGTAGCTCTTAATGGCTCAGGTCATAATCCCAGGGACATGGAAGCAAGCCCTGTGTTGGGCTCTGCACTGAGTGTGGAGCCTGCTTTAGAGTCTCTTTCTCTGTCTCTCTCCTCCCCTCTGCCCTTCTCCCCCGTTCACTCATTCTCTTTCTAAAATTAAAATAAGTCAAATCAAATCAATAAAATTTTGGTCTTCCCTTAAGCTAACCCACCTTCCCAGAACAAAAAGCTATTCCTTCTCTTGTTATCCCCTTTCAGTAAATGATACCTCTAGTCATCCCAGTACCTAAAACCGAAAATTTAGTGAGTCTCTTCCTGATGCTTCTCTGTCTCTAATAATCACAGCTAATATAAGCAAATCCTGTTTCTTATTGTCTCTATTTCTTTCCCTTCTGCCACTACCCCTGATCGTGTTCACTCTAATCTTTTGCCTACACCATTGCAAAGCCTCCTAGTTGGCATATGACTTTGTCTCTTGGAACCTCCGTCGCCTCCCTCCACAGCAGCCAGATTGATCTCTTTAAAATGGTACATCAGGGGCACCTGGGTGGCTAAGTTGGTTAAGTGTTGACTCTTGGTTATCAGTCTGGTCTTGAGATCAAGAATCATGTTGGGGTCTGCACTGAGCTTAGAGTCTGCTTGGGATTCTCTCTCTCCCTGTCCCCAGCTTGCATTCATTCTCTGTCTCAAAGTAAATAAACCTAGAATCTTTCTCAGATCGTTTTCTCCTTAAAATCCAGTGTGCAGTGCATGTAGAATAATATCTAGATGACACTAAGAAAAAGGAGAGTCTAGGGGCACCTCGATGGCTCAGTTGGTTAAGCAACAGACTCTTGATTTGGGCTCAGTTCATGATCTTGTGGTCTGTAAGTTCAAACCCTGTATTGGCCTCTTTGCTGACAGGGCAGAGCTTGCTTAGGATTCTCTCTCTCTCCCTCTCTGTCTCTGCCCCTACCCTTCTCTCCCTCTGTCTGTCTGTCTGTCTCTCTGTCTCTCTCTCTAAATAAATAAATAATTTCTTTAAAAAAAAAAGTATAAATCAGCTTATGCAGATTATATCTTAAGACTTGTTTTTAAAATCAGAACATGGTGCAGTCACAGTGGTTTTTATCATATAAATTACGTACAAATTATAATAGTGAACACTCAACCCAGACTTAACTCTGCAGTATTAAAACACTTAAAATGGATTTTTTCTGTGGGCATTTGCCATCTGTGGTGCAGAAGGAACACAGTGTCATTTAAAGCAGCCAGGAAGAAAACCTTAATTTTTGAGCTTCTGGGAGAGCCTGCCTTCTTCTCTGTATGGTAGTACAGAGGACAGTTTTGTATAAGATATTCATAAATTAAAGAAGGATTTGTAAACAGATTTGTAGATATAATATATTCCCGAATATACTGTTCTTTGAGATATAACTGCTCTTCATAAGAGTCACATGTAGAATATGACTTTTTGATTCTTAAAATTGTGATGGTTAGATGCTTTTTAAACACGTACTTCCGTAAATATTTGTATCACTCTTGTACCTCTCTCACTTTAATGCTCTTTAATGTATTGTTTTCCAACATCTGATAAGAAAGTGTATGATATAGTATATAACTATATCATCCTTGCCCTGCTCGACAAGGCTTATTTTTCCAGTTGTGTAGGTATTGACCTCACTTAGTTTTTTCTTTGCCCTATTCTTTTAATCACCAGCACCATATTAAAAAATAGCTGTATAGCTAAAATAGGAGTTGTAAGATACTGAAGTGGAGAATAAATGTGTTTTCTTTCTAAATAAAATTCTACAAATAATGTCACAGATTATCACAGAATGTGTTACTATTTATATGTTGATCATCTTTCATTAAAGTTACCACTTTATAGGTAAGGATTAACTCTTCCTTGAATCCTGTGTTCTAATTGTTATTTAAAAGTATTAGCCTCTTAGTTTTTTATCATTAACTACATATGCAGTTATAAAAAGGGGGAAATTTTTGTTTAAAAATCCTATCTGCATTCAGCCATGTTAAAATTCTCTCTTTTGTCACAGTGGTCATGGTTTATAACATAATTTCTTAGATTCCTAGTCAACCTAACACTTATATTCAAAAATACCATCCCATGTCTAATTACAGAACAATACATCTGTTTACTGCTATTATCAACCTGCAGTGTACACAGTTGTCAATTGCGATTTTGTCTGTCTGATGAAACCTTGTCTTTAACTCAACCTACATGCTTTTCTCAATTTCCTTTCCCTAGTTGAGCTGTACTCTGGCCAGCAATTCATGTTTTTCTTTAATGCAATGGGAGTTTTGAATTGCCAGAAGCACTGCTTTATTCCTGTTTGCCTAGGACTTTAATGTCGAGAATAGTTTCTTTAGTCTGCTGTTAGAAAATATCAAGGAAGCCAAGTGCTGTGTTTTGTGGGTTCTCTCCTTGTCTCTCTGTATTTCCTCCTCTTCTGAGCTAAATGCCCTCCTTAGCCACTTCTTACTACCTTGGCTCTTTTATCATTTGGATCCATTTTGCTCTGGCTTTCCTGGATCTTCTGAACCGGACCTATCTTAATAACACACATTTATAATGCTGTCAGGCCCTTCTAAACTTCTTACCTGTAATCGGTTGTCCAAATTGGACTTTCCTAGACTAGGCCTAATTTTGGTTCTTGTAAAATAAGAAAGTAGGCAGAAGATGAACACTAAGAGGCCAAAATACCACTCAGTCAAAGAATTCATATTTTCTGGCTAAACAATATAATGCAACCTCAGATTTCGCCCAAATTGATTTTGTTACTCTGCTAACAATATCCCTCTTCTTCTTACTCTCCTCATCTCAATTAGGGATGGATGCAGAGGATTTTGCCCTCAAATATGAAGCTATTCTGGTCTTCTGTTTTTTTAAAACTATCTTGGAGCAGAAATGATTAGCAGTGGTAATCAAACATGTATCCCTGTTATTTCACCTGTAGCATGACCCCTCTTTTCTAGAAGTAATATTAAAAAGACAAACTGGTACAATTTTCCCAACAAGGATTTACAGTTATTACCTATAATTGCAGTGTTGTAAAATTTGTCTTTTTGAGAAAGATGCACACGCATTGTTTTGTGATTTACTTGTAACATGAGTTAACATTCATAATTGAATATTTATTTTTCCTAAAAATGAAGGGGAATTTTTTTTCATTAAATATGTGGAAAATAATAGGAAGCTTCAGTCTAAAAGAGGAATTTGATCAAGTGCCTTTCACAAGACTGATTCTGCAAGAACCACCATATTTCTTTTATCAATAACAAAAATATTATTTAAAATAACTTCCAGTGATGCCAGAAAATCTTATTGTCTCTTGTTACCTATACTCATGTTTATAAATGTTACTCTGTCTGTACATTTGTTTTGTCTCTTTTGTTATAGATTCATAGGAAGTTGCAATACATGTTCGGGGAAGTCACATACACCTTTCACTATTGTTCCTGCAATGTTAGTAATGGTATCTTGTATAATTAAAATATCCAGACCATGAAATTCACATTGGTACACCACAAAGCTTATTTATATTTCACTTGTTACACATGTACTCATTTGTATATGTGTTTGTGTGTTTTGTATATAGTCCAATACAATTCTATCACATGTAGAATATGTAATTACCACCACAATCAAGATAGAAAACTATTCCATAACAAGACTGTCTTGTGCTACTTCTTTGTAGTCCCTGTCTCCACCCCTGAGTCCTAAGTAATTAACACTCTCTGAAGTATCATATAGTATATAACCTTTTGAAATTGGCTTTTACTGGGGCGCCTGGGTGGCTCAGTTGGTTAAGTGTCCGACTTTGGCTCAAGTCATGATCTCGCGGTTTGTGGGTTCGAGCCCCATATCGGGCTCCGTGCTGACAGCTAGAGCCTGCTTCTCATTCTGTGTCTCCCTCTCTGACCCTCCCCTGCTCACACTCTCTCTCTCAAAAAAAAAAATAAAACATTTAAAAATTTTTTGAAATTGGCTTTTTCCACCTACCGTAATTCCTTGAGGTCCACTGAAGGTCAATTCTATCAACTTTGTTTCTTATTATTGCTGAGCAGTATTCCATGGTATGGATGTATCATATCATAGTGTAACCACTGAAAGAAATTTGGATTGTTTCCAGCTTTGAACTATTATGAAAAGGCTGCTATGAACATTTGTAGACAATTTTTGCATGAACACAAATTTTTCTGGAATAAATGCCCGAGAAATTGCTGGGTTGTATTAGTACATTTTTTGTTTTAAAAGAAACTGCCAAACTCTTTTCCAGAGTGGCTGTACTATTTTACATTCCCATCAGAGGTGTGTGAATGATTTGATTTTTCCACATCTTCACCAGCATTTGGTGTTGTCACTATTTTTTTATTTTAGCATATAGCTATCACTCACATGACAGATGTGTAGTGCTATCTGATTATGCTTTTAGTTTTGATTTTCTTAATGGCTATAATGTTGAATATCTTTTGCTTATTTGTATCTGTATATTCTCTTTAGTGAAATGTCTGTTCTTCTCACTTTTTAAAAAAAATTTTAATGTTTTATTTATTTCTGAGAGAGAGAGAGGCAGCGTGAGCAAGGGTCAGAGAGAGAGGGAGACACAGAATCTGAAGCAGGCTCCAGGCTCTGAGCTAGCCGTCAGCACAGAGCCCAACGCGGGGCCTGAACCCACCAATCATGTGATCATGACCTGAGCTAAAGTCAGGTGCTTAACCGACGGAGCCACCCAGGCACCCCTTCTGCTCACTTTTTAATTAGATGCTTTGTTTTTCTACTTTTAAGTTTTGAGAGTTCTTTGTATATTCTAGGTAAATGCTCTTTGTTGGCTATGTGGTTTGCAAATATTTTCTCTTAGGCTATGATTTGTCTTTTTAACCTCTTAACAAGGTCTTTCACTGAGCAACCATTTTTAATTTTGAGACTGTCTAATTTATGGCTAATGCTTTCTTTTATGAGTTATACTTTTGGTCTTAAGTATATGGCCTCTTTATCTAGTCCTAGGTCCCAAAGATTTTCTTTTTTTTTTCTAAAAGTTTTGTGGTTTTATCTCTTATATTTAAGGTTTGATGAGTTTTGAGTTAATTTTTATGTAAGTATGAGGTTCAGTTTGAGATTCATCTTTTTGACTACAGCTGCCCAGTTGCTTCAGCAGTTGTTGTTGAAAAGGTTGTCTTTCCGTCATTGAATTGCTTTTGTACCTTTGTTGAAAAGCCATTGTACATATTTTTGTGGGTCTATTTTGGTGTTCTCTCTTTTGATTCATTAACCTGTGTGTATTCCTTTACGAATACCACCCTGTCTTGATTACTGTCGCTATAGAGAAAGCTTTAATTGTGGAAGAGTGAATCTTCTTACTTCTTTCCTTTTCTGTTCATTTTAGCTTTTCTACTTCCTTTGCCTTTCCATAAAAATTGTAAGTTTGTCTGTGTCTTTAAAATACCTTGCTAAGTTTCGATAGGAATTGCATTAAACCTGTGTATCAGTTTGGAGAGAATTGATGTCTTTACTATATCAAGTCTTCCAGTCAGTGACCATGGTAAAGTAAGTCTTTCCAGTTTATTTAGGTCTGACTTCTTTCATCAGCATTTTTTATTTTCAACATCTCGATCCTGGATGTTCTATCAGATTTTTCCTGAGTATTTTGTTTTCTTTGAAAATATAAATGGTATTGTTTTTAGTTTTGTACAGTATTTTGTTATCAGATGTGGAAGTACATTCAGGTTTTTGTGTGTTCATCTTATAACCTATGACATTGCTGAACTCTCTAGTTTCTAAGCTTTTTTTGTGTGTTCCTTCTGGTTTTCTACAGACAATCATATCATTTGTAAATAGAGACAGTTTTTTTTTTTTTCAATCTATTTTTTTTTCTTTTTCTTACTTCATTGTTCTAAGACTTTTACAGTATTGCGTTGAATAAGAGTGGTGAGCCTGGACATCTCCCTTTGTTTCTAATCTTAGGGAGATAGCATTCAGTCTTTTGCGATTAAGTGTAATGTGAGCTGTACGTTTTTTTGTAAATAGCGTGTTTCAAGGTGAGGAAGTTCTGTATGCCTTCTTTGTCAAGCACTTTTGTCATGAATGGGTGTTGGGTTTTGTCAGAGGCTTCTGTCAAACCATATGAGTTTTCTTCTTTGCCCTCCTCATATTGTAGGTTACATGGATTGAGTTGTTGAACCAGCCTCTGTACCTGCTTATTCACTTGATTGTGCCGTATAATTATTTTCATACCTTGGTGTATTCAATTTGCTAATGTTTTCTTGAGGATTTTTGTGTCGAAGTTTATGGTCTGTAGTTTGCTTTTTTTTTCATACTGCTTTTGTTTGATGCTGGTAGCAGGTTAATTCTCATCTCATAAAATTAGCTGGAAAAGATTCCCTCTTTTCTTGAAGTATTTGTGTAAAGTTAATTGTGTTAATTCTTCTTTAAATATTTGGTAAAATTGTCCAGTGGAACTATCTGTGTTTGAAGAATGCTATTTCACGGTCTTTTTAATTAAAATTCAGTTCCTTTCATGATTGTAGAACCATTCAGGTTATCATTTGAGTTTTGGTGATTTGTGGGTTTCAAGGAATTGGTTCATTTCTTCTAAGTTGTTGAATTCATAAACATTTTAACAATATTTTAAAACTGTTCATGGTATTTTTTTTCTTTTAATGGTTGCAAGATCTGTAGAGATATGATCTGTTTTGTGACTGATGTTAGTGATTTGTGCCTTCTCACTTTGTCAGTCTTATTGGAGATATATCAAATTTTTAACAACTCAGCTCTTTGATTCATGGATTTGCTCTGTTGTTTTTTTAATTTATAATTTCTTTGATTTCCAGTCTTATTTTTATTATTACCTTCTGCTTGTTTTGGTTTATTTTTGGTTTATTTTGTGCTTCTTTTTGTACGCTCCTGATATAAGAACTTTGATTTTTAAATTGAGATCTTTCCTTTTTCCTAACATAAGCATTTACTGCTATAAATTTCCCTCTTGGCACTGCTATAACTGAATCCTACAACATTTGATATGTTATGTTTTCATTATCATGTATCTGTGTATTTCTCTGTTTCTTTGAGACTCCCTTATTGACCCCTTGGTTATTTACACTTATGTTGTTTAATGTCTAGGTGGTTTAAAGATTTTCCTGCTTATTTCATTACTGATTTCTAACTTTATTTCATTATAGTCATGTATGTACTGTGTGTTATTTAGTTCTTTTATTTAAATTTGTTGAGATTTTTGTTTGTTTTGTTGTTGTTGTTGTTGTTGTTGTTTGACTCAGGTTATGGTGTACTGTGATGAATGTTCCACGGGTGCTTGAAAAGTATTTGTATTTTTCTTGCTTAGTGTTCTATAAATGTCAGATCTTGTTAGTTGATAGTGTTGTTCAGTTTTTTTTTATATTTTTGCTGATTTTGGGGGGGTTAGTACTTCTACAAGTTGCTAAGAGTGAGGCATTAAAATCCCTGGCTATAATATGTGAATTTGTCTCTCTCCTTTTAGCTTTGTCAGTTTTTGCTTAATGTATTTTGAAACTCTATTGTTTAGTGCATACACATTTAGAGATTTTTTTTTCTTGGTGGATTGATCATTTTATTACTATGTAACATCCCTCTTTGTCTCTCATATTTATTTTTTTGCTCTGAAGCAATATTAATACAGTCACTTATGCTTTTTTTAATGTTTGCCTGATAACGTCTTTTTCCATCCTTTTATTTTCAAACTTTCTGTTTTATTTTGTTTGAAGTGAGTTTCTTGTAGGCAGCATATAGTTGCATTGGTCCAATTTGTGCATCTTTGTCTTTGAGCTGGTAGATTTAGACCATTTATTTTTAAAGTAATCGCTGACACCTTAGGGCTTAAGGCCCAGATTATGTTTTTTATGTTTACTTATTTTGAGAGAGAGCTCAAGCCAGGGTAGGGGCAGAGAGAGAAGGAGATAGAGAAAATCCCAAGCAGGTTCCACACTGTCAGCACAAAGTCTGACCCGGGGCTTAAACTCATGAACCATGAGATCATGACGAGCCAAAAGCAGGAGTCAGGCACTTAACTGACTGAGGCACCCCAGGCCCAGATTATTTTTTTACTCATGGAATTCATCACATATTCTTAGTCACTTATCAGTAACCACGAAACACAAGTCGAAATCCTTTCTTCCTTCCTCCCCCCTACCTCCCTTCCTCCATTTCTCACAGCATGGCAACGTGTCCTGAAAAAAGGATTTCCTAAAAATAAGCTTTTCAAGAAACCCATATGAAAGCTGGTCTTAAGTTCCAGAATGCCGCCTGCCACATTGGTCACAGGCCCAGCCCAAACGTGGTGTGGAAGGTGACTGCACAGGAGCAGGATCATTGGTGGCCATCTTCATATCATCCTGCCCTCTCTTTATTGAGGCAGAGTGGACACTTTAAAATCGTATACATTTAAGGTGTGCAGCTTGATGATTTCATAAGTGTATACATTGTAAAATATTCACCATAACTAAGGTCCTTGACATATCCATCACCTTAAATAGTTACCATTTTCTCTTGTCAGATGGATATCTTAACATCTTTATTGGCATATTACTATTTTACTTCCATGTAAAAGGAGACTTAACCATTGCTACAGTAATCTCCGAACTACCCTAAAGCTCACTTTGGCACACTAATGCAGTTACCATTGGTTCTAGAGGTAGCCAGTATCCCAAAATTAGAGTGCCTATCGATTATTTTAGGTATAGCCAGCCCTCAGTGAATGGATCATTAAAGAAGCTAGAAATCTTATGTCAGTGGAGCAATAGCAAAAGAACTTGACATTAGCCAGATTATTTTATGGAACTCTTCTTTCTGAAAAATTGAAAATCTGCCAATTAGGGATTTTCCTGTCCCTTTCCAACTTCTATACATTTGATTATAAAGGAAATTGATCAGATTTTAGCTTAGTAAATATTCATTATTATAATCTAAGACTTGCTAAGCCTCCCAGTCTTCCATTTTACCTGAATAATTTCTCCCCTCAAAAATCATAACTTGTTTTAAAAACAGTAAGACATGAGTAGGATCACATCCTGTTGTGTTCCCTAAGGCTCCTTACCTACCTCCCCTACCTCCCAATCTGTGCCAAGATCCTGACTTAACCTCAGTCTTGTCATAGTCAGCGTTAGAATAAACTGAGAGTTTATTCAGATATTTTAAACAGAGGCACCATTCATTTGAATGACTCTTTCCCAAGGGGAACATTTTGAAAGATAATACTCATTTAGTTTAGTTCAAGTATTTTGAGGGGTTTCTTTACTATATAATCACACCTTATATATGGTCTTTTAAAATTATTCCTGACAGTTGTAATTCATTGTTACAAGGTAAAGTACATGATTTATGGCCTTGATAAAGATGTGGTTTATGGATTCCACATCATAGTCATCAGTGTACTGTATGCCTTTGGCTTCCAGTGCCATGGTCTTCTTGAAGCTGTGTCAAGTGTTTATTTTCATGTTCATGCTCCTATACTGGAGTGGAGGACAGAGATCTTCTCTTTTCATTTTTATATCCCTTGTACCTGGCATCCTATAGATATACAGTAAGCTTATTTAAATGAATTGAGGATGATATATGGGAGAAACTGATCTTTGGCTCTAGTTACATCAGAGTTGTGTTTTAATAGATTAATTGAGGATTCTTGCTCTATAATAATAGATAGAATAATAATGAATAGAAGTTATTTTGGGCAGATTTGCTTGCAGTTCATTTCATTGAGAGTACTGAAGCTTTCAAAAAAATTTTTTTACAAGTAAAAACACTTTGACTTACTGAGTTTTTGACCTTACTCCTTATATTCATTTCATCTTGCTTAGTTAATATAAGCTATTCTCAAAGG
Organism: Proteles cristata cristata; assembly: GCA_017311185.1. NCBI lineage: Eukaryota > Metazoa > Chordata > Mammalia > Carnivora > Hyaenidae > Proteles > Proteles cristata. Next base: position 1,074,700 of record JAESUZ010001311.1, on the reverse strand, counting down.
AGGTCCATAAGGAAGCAATATGAATCATTATCCAATGGAATGTGCCTGTCACTGATTTTTCACATGTATTCAGACTAACTAGATATATAAAATAATTTAATGGCAGTGATTAAATTTCAGGGTATAGTATGATTAGCAGTGAAGTAAAATCATGATCCCCTGTCTGAAGTTTTCAGCATTGTCTTGTTAGTAAAAGAATTACAAGTGCAACAGTAGGTTTTCACCTGAGAAAATAGATGTGGACAGAGCATCCTTGTGTATTATGATTCTCATTTTTGTTTACAGCGTGAGAGCTATAACAAAACTATTGGGGAAAGGAAGAGGGTACTGGGACTTAGTTAAGTTTGTATTAAAATATAATGTGATTACCATTAAGTTGTGTCTTTCCTTTTATATGAGCTAGGTAAGAAAGCTTACTAGGAAAAGTTTGTGATTTATACCATTTAATCAAAGATTTGACCAAACACTGTTTTTTAGAAATAAATGTTTGAAATGATCTCTGTTTCTTTCTGAGAATAGTTTAAGGAGATAAAGCTTCCTACCACCTTAGGAAAAAGACCTATTTGAGGGCCAACATCTGACACTAATTTATTTACCTTCCTGGTGATTGGTTTCTCAGTGAATGATTTGATTTTTTTCTTTTATGATTCAGTATTTTACAGTCCAGCTTTGAATGATACATTTTAAGTCCAGAAATACCGGCCAGAATAAATATTCTTGTGGTTAATTCTGTTGTGTCTGTCTTCAAGAGGAATAGGCAGAAGTTCACATTCAGAGGGGTGCCAGGTTGGTAATTTGGCTCAAACTGCATGGGGAGAATAATCTCTCTCCTAAAATGAAGCACAAGGATAAGTAATAACTTTTTATGCATGATAAGCATCAAAAATATGAACCTGCTGGTCTTTGGTTTTCATTTTTCTTTACCTCTGTCTTTCAGTGAGAACCTCCTGCAGTGTGCACACGATGTGATCAATAACTCAATAACTTTTTTCATGCAGTAATTATCTCCATGTGATATTATCTGAACAGTGTTTTTCTTTATTACTCAGAAGATGCAGGAGATATTTATATAACCAGCTGATCCCATTTTGGATAAAGGTGCTTTGTGACAGCAGGAAAAATAGTTTATTTTAAAAAGGCTTTTTAAATAAATGCTCTATGAAAAGCTTTTCCAGCTAATTTTCACTTAGTATTGAGAACGTGACTGCCAAATGATCAAAACTTGTATTTTGAATACTTTACAGTATTATAGTCATTCTTTCTAACTTCTAACAATCACAATTTAAATTAAAGTATTGAACTATTTACATACCTGTAATTTTTTCCTGACTCCTCTCAGTCATTTTAGATATTTACAGAGGCATAAGCTAAACACATAAGTTCTGCCATCTCTGCGTGTCTCACAGAGATTTTCATTACAGGCAGAGATCCTCCAGGAGTCCCGGATGATGATCCCAGATTGCCAGCGCAGGTTGGAGGCTGCATACACCGACCTTCTGCAGTTATTAGTAAGTAAACACCTGTCTGTATTCTGTTTACAAATTCTTTCCATCTAATACATGGAAGACCAAATCGTAAGTATTCAACACTGTAAACTAGTTAGGGATATATTTTGTTCACTTGCCCTATATACCAGGATGTTTTAAAATAATTGATAGAGATTAAGTTGTGTTTTAAATTTTGCCTCCAGTGAAAGTACATATCTAACATGTTGATTCTGGGTAAGCTTAGTTAATTAAATATATTTGAGTTACTCTGGTAGATATTCATGGCACTAACATTGTCCACCAATATCTTGAATTATTTCATTTTCATACATTAAAGCCCTTTTTTGGCACATTTTTAATGATAAGTAGACTATTTAAAATTTTTTTAAATCCAAATGTTTCAAATGAATTTTTAAAAAGGATCTAGAATTGTTTTAGAGTCAAACCTAAATCCATTGAGAGGGGAAAAAACCTTGTAATATAGGCAGTCCTTGTATAACACTGTTACAGTACTTGATCGTATAAATGCTTTGTGATACAGTGGCAGAATCATTTTATAAAGGATTCTGAGAATAATTAAAAGTCCTCCTATGTCTTTCTTAATAAAGGTAACTGCATAATACTGTATTCAAGCCAGTTGTTATTGCTTTGATGATAATTTGATGGCTTCTCACATTTCCTTTACTAATCTCATTTTATGTTTCTACTTCTTGAGCTAATATTAACTAACTACATAGCTTTCTCCTGATTCATAGTTGTTCCTTACATAACAAAAATAGAGTGAGGCTTTTTCAAGATGATCATATGTATTCCTTGAAAAAGAATGACATTTTTTTTCTCACCAGAATAATATTAGGACTAAATCTGTAAGAAAAAACAAAAAGAGAAATGTTCACATTTTAGTTTAATTTTGAGACAGAACTCCATATTTATCTACAGGAAACTTTGAAAGGCAGGATAATTCTCCTTAATGGACAAAAGTAAAGCTGTGGTTTTAAAATAAAAGGTAGATGAAAGCAGAAAATAATTACTACATTAAAGTACTCCTTGAGACAGAAGCACCATATGTAGTTCCTGACAATTTAAATGCTTTTCTCTCTCATGAATCTAGCAGCTAAAAGAGTAATAGAAATCACTTGAAAAAATTACACTGTATTTGGATGATATATTTGTGTATATGGATGTATTCAACAATATTTCTACCCTCAAAGAGCTTATATTTACCAACAGAGAATAAAGACATGTTAGGTGTAATGTTGGGGTTTAGGAAATTCTTACCTAAAGTCTGAGTTAAGCAAATTCTCACTCCTTTTGCTTTAAATTTTCATATTAAATAAACGCACATACCTGTTCCCTCTGCTGTATAACTGTTTGTACAGCTCCCAACTTTTATTGACCTGACATGAACAACTAACCATAGCTTTACTTAGTTTAGGTGAAAATCAAACATGCAGAATGACTTAGATGATATTATTTTACTTCTCTCTTAGCATAATAATATTAGCAAGAACTTTATAAAGTATCAAGGAAAGATTCATTCTATCAAAAAATAAAAGATGTTAGCAGTTTGTTTCTGTGTAATGCAACATATAATACTCAATAGTAAGCAAACACTTCAGTTTTCTAATTCAAAGATTATACTTAACTCTTAACACCACTAGCCTTCTTTGTCGTTGTGAGTAGTTGGAGGATTAATTTGGTCTGAATGCTTTTATATACATAACATTTTAGCAAATCATCATTTTTTTTACTTTTCGTCCATTCATAATCCTTTTTGTATAGTGACATGTTGACAAAATGAGAATAAAATTTTTTGTTAATTTTTTTTTATTTAATTATTTAATGCCAGTAGCTTTAGATGACCATGTTTTTTGCTTACTCTGTGAGAATGCTATGTAGTGAAACAAAACAAAACCTACTATTTTTTTCTCTTAACTGTAAAGAAAGAACTATGGGAAAACTGAAATTAAACAATATTTAGGTGAGGATTGGAATCATTTTTGTTTTAATTTCTGAGATTTTTATATTGTTGGTTTGCAGTATCTGAGGAAATAACAAAGGATGGAAGCTGAGAAGGAGAAATCTAATTTTTATTATATTTCATTTCAGGAGAGTGAAAAAGATTTGGAAGAAGCCGAGGAATATAAGGAAGCACGCTTAGTAGTGGATTCAATGAAGTTAGAAGCCTGAAGTTTTTCTGTACAGGGTGTTTTTTGCATTAAATCCTGGGATCCATTCCACAATTCATTAATTTTGACCACTGCTGTATGTTCTAGTAGGAGAATGTGATTCTTTTTATGCAGTTGCATATATTTTTCTTTGCCTAATTTAACGTGTCAAATAAATGAATTCATCTATAAAATTGTTTATATCATACTTTACAACATTTTTAATTAACTTTTTATCATTAAGTCATAGACATTTTTAACAGAGAATTAAAATCTGTTAAGTTCTCTTTGAAACTGTTTTGCTTTATAAATATGGATTGAGTTAAAAATAGGATACCTTTCTTTTTAGATAAAAATCCAAATTTTGAACAGTTTATTCTGAATAAGGTACAGTTCCTTCAAAAGAAAGAACCTCTTTGTGGATAAGGCCTTACATATTCCCTTATGTATCCCTTCACAGTCAGAGTCTAACATTTCCATTACTATTAACCAATGGAACCATTTAAATCTTCTTCCAGAAAGATAGATTTATACAAAAAATGCCAGTGATTTAGATCTTCAAATAAAATTCTTTTGAACAAAAAATTGAATTGTATTTTAAAGGAATAATAGCTATTTTTTTTTAACAAATCTTCAGAATGAAAAGGGAACCTCTGACTTCTGTGGTATAAATACTCCCACTGTGAATATTTCAAGCTACTAACATGACATCACTGAACACAAAGTTGGGAAGATATGAGCCAGCTTCAGCATATACTGGCTGTAGCCAAACCTGGATTATCTTGATTGACTAGAAACGGGTATCATCCTTTCACAAAGTTTTTTTCCAGTACAGTTATAAACCAATTAATTACCTAATCATTTGAGTTTATTTTCTAAAAATATATGACAACTCATTTAATTTTCTTCTATTTCTTGAAAATGTGTATGAGCTTTATATCACCAGTCTAGCATGAGCAATGACCTAATAAACTAAAATAGTAATGATAGCATTTAAGCTTTAAAACTTGTAATTGAAAAAAATAACAAAAGCTGAATTTTTGCTGCTATAAGATACTTACAGGATGGTTGGTCTGATTTTGGAAGTTGCTAATCACTAGAAACCATAACCTTTATTGAATCTATCCAAAAGACAAGAGAAAAATAATACTATTCTGCTGTTATTTCTAAAGAGTACTCTGTTGTTTTAAAGCACAGAATACATAATTTGTAAAATAAAATATACATGCAGAAAATTACTTCTTCAGAGAATAACATATATCAGAAGTATTTCTAAATTGAAGTATCATCATCTTAAACCATATTACATGCCATTTCTAAAGTATATCAGCTGGGGAGGGGAAGAATGAGGAAATAAAAACATAATTACAATGTAAGACTTTATACTTAAGGCTTAATATTAGAGCGTTGCACAGCAGGAGAATTGAAACTCTAGATTATTTTGTGGTTAGTATTAAGCACCAGAATAGGGAGAGGGCAGAAACCATATTTAGTTTTCCAAATAAAATATCATTTAAAGGAAATTTGATCATTTTTTAATGTAAAACAATCTCTTTTCAACCTTCTGCCAAATACATAAATATCATATATATTCATAGCAAAAAATACTGGTCCCTCCAGTAAAAAAGTAATATGAAGGGGAAGTTTTGCAGCCAAGACCCAAATATTGGTTGCTGAAAAAATTATTTTCTTGCCCAAAAGCCGAAGAAAGAAGAAATTAACAAGTTAGATGAAAACAAATATACCGCTAGTGAATTTCTATCTCAACTATAGATTTTATAATGGATCTCTCTCCAGACACTGATGAGAAGCAGCGAGAAGTTTTAACATTCTGTGAAGGTTTATTCCTGGAAATTTTTGACACATTCTTGTTATGTTTTCACAGCCATCGAGAGATGCAGTAAGTTAAGAACAGTTGTAATTCATTCAGTGTCAACTTGTTTTAAAGCTTTTATTTAAAATCCCACAACTGTTGGACAATAGGTGGAAGTTCCCAAAGGTGATGTTGCCTTTCTCTTTCTCCACCAGTACCTGACCCCAACCAATACATAGCAGTTGCTCAGTAAACATTTGTAAAATAGGTGAAAAGCAAGAACATCTCTAACCTCTGGAGTGATAGAAAGAATGCTATGAAGGATATCATGACATCAAAAACACACTTAATACAGTGATTTTCCAACTATTTTTACCACCAACCTCAATAAGAAATACGTTTTCCATTGTAATCCAGTACCTACTTCGCAGGGTCTATATATACATAAAACAAGAAGTATCTTTAATATGTACAATTTCTCAGTTCTCTATTCTGTTTCATTTAAAAGATTTTTTTAGGAACTTAACTGAGAAACATGGGGGAGAAGAAAGGGGGAATGGTGGGGGAAAGGGAGAGAGGCAAACCATGAGAGACTCTTGAATGCTGACAAACAAACTGAGGATTGATGGATGTGGGGGGAGGGGGGAGATGGGCATGGAGGAGGGCACTTGTGGGATGAGCACTGGGTGTTATATGGAAACCAACTTGACAATAAACTATTTGTAAAAAAAAAAAAATAAATTTTTTTTAATTTTTGAGAGAGACAGAGCATGGGTTGCGGGAGGGACAGAGAGAGAGAGGGAGACCCAGAATTCAGAGCAGGCTCCAGACTCTGAGCTGTCAGCACATAGTCTGATGCAGGACTTGAACTGGGGAACAGCAAGATCATGACCTGAGCCAAAGTGGGACACTTAACTTACTGAGCCACCCAGGCATTCCTGTTTCATTTTTTTAAATAATGATTATGACCACCTCCTATTGGGTTGTGAAAAACACTACCCTAAAACAGTAATATAAAATGATCTACTTATAGGAATTCTTTCTCTCTCTCTCTCTCCCATTTATTTATGAGAAAGGATAATTGTCCCTTATGTAAATAATAGTACATAATATGTGTAAACAATTGCCTCTGTGAATGTAGGAAAAATTATACACATTGCAGGTATAAAGTGCCTTTGTAACATGTAATCATCTAACATTTGTTAGGTCCCTTTAGTCCTTGCACTAACTAATGCCATGGCTTTCATATAGCAAATAGGCAAAACAGAAGTGACAGAATAGAATAGTAAACCTAACTTTTCTGTATCTTTCTGCATAGCAAAGGGCACATTATTCCTAAGTAAGAATGTGCATATGATAAAGAAGTAGAAACATAACCTGTGGAATTAAAGTAACCATGCCCAGGTTGGTTTTAATGCCATTGAGGATTTCCAAGTTCTAGCATTTTCACTTGGACATTCTTGGTTAATGGGACTGTGCTTTGAGGACATTTACATTGTGGATGAATATTAACATTTCAAGAATTAGGTTGGCTTTTAATATTTTGTACCATATTTTGTACTATAAGTTATACAAACAGTTGCTTGGGAAGGAATGGAACTTGTGGGAAGTTACAAAAGAAATACAAGTGCTAAAATAAGCACATGTTTATTTTATGAGTAATGAAGCCTGGCTAAAACAATATATTTTAATGTTCATTTAGCATTTCTTTCTGGTCAGGAACATCAAAGCCCAATATTTAAAAATCGTCTCTATGCCTATACCTGTGCAGTGAATCACTTCCAAATTGAGCAGTCAAACCTGGTTAATCTAAATTACTTTGCAAACTTCATTACTTTACTTGGCTTTTTAAAAATCCTATCAAATTTAATAAGGACATATCCTACAGCTGGTTATCACTTAAATCTTATTATTTGGTCATTTAGATAAACCAAGGACAGATTAATCCTTACTTTGATGGCAAGTCAGGGCCTTTTAAATGTCAGTGTAAACTTGACATGTATATTGAGCAAGAGCTGTGAAGCATTCGGCATTAAAGGGTTAATCAGATAATTTAGTCCTTGAGACTCTTTTGAGTGCTTTTAGCTGGAAAGAAATTGAATGGTTGAGAAATGGTGCACTATGAAACAAGTTATAAGTATTAGTGTACTTGAAATTTTCAAGAGTGCTTCATAAAAATCTATATTGCACTCCACTATTCGTCTTATTGCTCTTATAATACGAGAGGCATTTGTCCATGCATTAGACTGTTGTACTGAAGGGTATAATTAATTTATGAAACAGTAGATCAGAAACTTATATTTTGTTTATTGCTTTCTGTTGACTGCTCGATAGTTGAGAAGTTCCTTTTAAAATCTTGTGGGAATATATGTCATAAGAGGTTAATATTTTAATGCACAAAGAGCCCTTTCAAGTTAAAAAAATTCCCAGTATAAAAAAATAAAGGACAGAAACACAGCTCATAAAAGAAGAAATACAAATGGATAGGTTTTTCAAAAATGTTTCATTTCAGTAACCAAATTCAAATTTTAAAAATAACGAAGCACATTTTTAAAAATGAGTATCTGTTGGGGGCACCTGGGTGGCTTAGTCGGTTAAGCATCCAACTTTCGCTTAGGTCATGATCTCCTGGTTCGTGGGTTCGAGACCCGCGTTGGGCTCTGTGCTGACTGCCAGCTCAGAGCCTGGAGCCTGTTTCAGTCTGTGACTCCCTCTCTTTCTCACCTCCCTCCCCTGCTCACGCTGTCTCTCTCTCCTGGAAATAGATAAAACATTTAAAAAATTACTTTAAAAATGAGTATCTGTTGGCTGGGTGTGATATGATTTTGACCAATGAAACTAGATAAAAAGATGAAGTGAGAAATAGTGAAAAAGATGCATCATTTTCACTGTATGCAGTTGATAAGATATGTACCAGGGGAACACAAGAGTCACCTGTAAAGTAATTAGAAAGAATGAGGTGATTATGTGGGTGCTACAAAATTAATATATAGAATTGTTATGGGTTAAATTTTATCTCCCAAATCCTAACCCCCAGTACTCAGAATGTGACTTTATTTAGAAATAGGGTCCTTGCTGGGGTGCTTGGATGGCTCAGTTAAGCATCTGACTCTCGGTTTCGGCTCAGGTCATGATCTCAAGGTTTCATGAGTTTGAGCCCTGCTTTGGACCCTGTGCTGACAGTGCAGAGCCTGCTTGGGATTCTCCTTCTGTCTCTCTCTTTGCCCTTCTCCGGCTTGCACTGTCTTTGTCTCTCTCTCTAAACAGATAAATCTTTCTAATTACATCTTGCTGATGTAATTAGTTACAGTGAGTTCATAACTAGGGTAGACCCTTAATCTATGACTGATATTGTAAAATAACGTGAGAGACAAGGCCAGATGACAACATAGGTAGAGATTGGATTTATACAAGCCAAGGAACACAAAAGTGACACTAGACGCTTAAAGAAAGGAATGGAACAGATTCTCTCTTAGATTCCTTGGGAGAGTTTGGCTCTGTCAAACACCTTGACTTCAGACTTCCCACCTCCAAAACTGTGAGACAATAGTTTCTGCTGTTTTAAGACTCCCAGTTTGTGATACTTTGTTACAGAAGTCCTAAGAAGCTAATACACGGAAACTAACCTTTTCTATATGCCAGCAATAATCAACTACAATGGAAAAATGAATCCCTACTGAGTCCTAGAAGACAACATTTTAAAAATTGACTTGTACTCTATATGGAAAGTTTAGGTCAAAATATGTTTTATTTCTCCGTCAATCTGTAAATCCAATTAATTAAATACAAGGACTGGAGGGAGGAGAATTTTAGGAAATGATTATGAAACCCAGTTTAAAAACTGGGACAGGGATATGGAAAAGAATAGTAAAGAGGGAGAACTAGTTTTGCTCACTATTAACACTTTGTTTTTACAAGTTGCAGTAACTATATGGTAAAAGAAGATCAAAGAGTATAGAACCCAGAAGTAAACCTAAAAATAAATTTATGGAAATTTAGTATATGCTAAATGATTTTTCAGACCCTTGGGAGAAAGTGATTATTCAATAAATCATATTGGGATCACTGGCTAATCACTGAGGGGTAGAAATAAAGCTGGATCTCTATTTCACCTCTCACACCCAAATTAATTTTAACTGAATCCAACATTTCAATATAAAGAGGGAAAGAGTTGAAAAGCAGAAAGAAGAAAACATTCGTGAAAGTAACAATTTTTTAAGAGTATACAAGCAGGGGAGAGTGGGGATAGGGAGAGAGAGAAAGAGAGAATCTTATGAAGGCTCCACACTCTGCTCAGAGCCTGACTCTCGCACTTGATCCCACCACCCTGGGATCATGACCTGAGCTGAAATGAAGAGCAAGGTGCTCATCAGCCTGAGCCACCCAGGTGACCCAAGATGAATGAATTTTAAGTTGATATTAATACACTTAGTGAAAATATCTTAAACATGGAAATTTTCTACAAATTAATACATAAAATGTAAGGCACCTGGATGTCTCAGTCAGTTAAGCATCAGACTTCAGCTTAGGTCATGATCTCACAGTTCGTGAGTTTGAGCCCCGCATCGGGCTCTGTGCTGACAGCTTGAAGCCTGGAGCCTGCTTTGGATTCTGTGTCTCCCACTCTCTCTGCCCCTCCCCCACTCACACTTTCTCTCTCTCTCTCTCTGCCTCCCTCCTTCCCTCTCAAAAATGAATCAACTTAAAAATTTAAATACATAAATGTAATACCACAATTACCAAAATTAAATATAAAGAAAAACTACCCAAGAAAATCTTTAAAATGGAGAATTCATAAGGAAGAGAGGATAACTATAGGAAATAGTGCAGATGGATATTGAAACTTAAAACTACTACATTTAAAACACAGACTGGCATAAGATTAAACTCAGTAGAGGGGCAGCTGGGTGGCTGAGTCTGCAAGAGTCCGACTTGATTTCGGCTCAGGTCATGATCCAAGGATTGTGGGATCTAGCTCTGTGTCCTGCTTAATATTCTCTCTCTCTCTTCTACCCCTCTCCCCGACTCTCACTCTCTCTAAACAATCAGGGGCACCTGGGTGGCTCACTCAGTTGAGCGTCCAACTTTGGCTCAGGTCATGATCTCACGGTTCGTGGGTTCGAGCCCTTCGTCAGGTTCTGTGCTGACAGCTAGCTCAGAACCTGGAGCCTGCTTCAGATCCTGTATTTCTCTCTCTCTCTGACCCTCCCCTACTCATGCTGTCTCTCTCTCTTTCAGAAATAAATAAAACATTTTAAGAAATTAAAAAAAAAAAAACCTCAGCATAGTCAAATAGAAAATGCAAACAGGCCCCAAGTATATATAAATACCTAAGTACCTGGTAGAGGTAAAGGATGGATAATAAATAAATGAAATTAGGAAAGTCAGTTACCAACTGAGAAAAATAGATTTTTATCCCATCCCACACAACAAAGCTTAAATGGATTAAAGTATAACAGTTGACCCTTGAACAATATGGAGTTGAACAGTGTGGGCCCACTTATACACGATTTTTTTTATACAGACAGTACAGTACTATGAGTATATTCTGTCTTATGATTTTCATATTTGGTTTTCTCTAGCTTGATATAAGAATACATAGTACATAAAACATACAAAATGCTTGTTAATCAACTGTTTATGTGATCAGTAAGGCTTCCAATCAACAGGTTATTAGTAGTTAACTTTTAGGGGAATCAAAAGTTTTAGCAGATTTTTTACCGCTTGGGAGGTGTCAGCACACCTAATCCTGATGTTGTTCAAGGGTCCACTGTAAGTTTAAGCAATAAGTATTTCTTGAGCTTCTACTATAATATTAACCAGACACCATAATGGAGCTGGGACGTAATAGTAAGCAAGACAAGCAAGGATCTCTGCTCTTGAGGAACATACAACTCATGAAGACTGCCAATAAATATTAGCTGTGTGGCTAATAGCAATCCCCAGATTACATTGCTGGACAGATCCTGTACGGACACCAAAACCATTAGTTCTGTCTACATGACTGCGCCTGGACACTGCACACAGCCAGTTCCCTCTCTGCCATAATTGTCCTAGAAGTTCAGGCTACCACCACCACTATCACCAGAGAAAGCACTACATCATCATCCTCACTCTACGACACCAGTTCCCATTGCAAAGTCTAGGATGAGTGTTTGATTGGTGGAACCAAGGTTATAGGTCTACACCCTCCCTTTGGCAAGTGAGGCAGAGGACATTGACATTTTCCGGCCATCTGTCATGTAAGCCTCTGCCCTGCAACACTTGTGGGTAGATGAGGGGTGGTATTCAGATGTTGAAAATAAATAGATGACATGGATGATAAGAATTGTAAGACTGGAATGGCCTGACACACTTCAAGGACAAGATGGAAGGGAGACTTGAAGGATGTTGGGATGGAAGGAAGGAAGGCAAGCAGTTCTGACAGTGGTTCTTAGTGTGGTGCCTCTAGGAAGGAAGTCAAGAGAGCTAGCAAAGTTACTGGCCTTAGTGGAGTGGAGGTCTTCCTGGACTAAAGAGACCTGGAGAAAGCTAAAGTGCACAGGTGGTCAGGCTAGGTTTTAAATGCTCTTAGAAGCCAAACAGGAGGCTTGGGTTTTGAGAATCCAGGCCACGTGGAGTCTCAGAGGTTTTTGAGCAGCAGAGTGACTTTGTCCCTCATGTCTAAGAGTGTTTCATTCCTTTATTTATCAAACCTTTGTTGTACAAGATAGTAGGAATAGAATGGTGAACAGGAAAAGTTATACTCACTACCCTCAGGCAACTTCCAGTGCGGCAAGAAAGACAGACAGCAACAAGCAAATAAAACTTAGCCCAAGAGACAGAATAAGACTCCCTAGTACACAGGGATGGTGGCATTCAGTGTCAAGTATGGGTGAAGGAGGAGGCTTCCTCAGGAAAGTGAGATTGAAATGGAGACCTGAAGTATTCCAGCCAGAAGAAACAGCAAACCACGTGGATCCTCACACTTTAAAGCTCACCCCCAGAGTTCCATAAATGGGATGCAAATTGTTAGCGTGTTTAAGAACATGCACTGTATAGAGAGAGACACCGCATGGGTTCTTATGAGCTTTACTCTGTCATCTATGAGCTAGCTATGTGAACTTGGGCCTTTAACTCAATCTGAGCTGTAATCCCCACAGTTGTAGAAACAGGGTGATGACAGTACCAGCCTCAGATGATGGTGCATATTTGGCACTTTATAGAGAGCCTCACACACACTATGTGCTTCTGCCAGTCAGGACCCTACCAGGAAAACAGAACCCTAGTGTTCCAAGGGGATTTTCAGAGAAATTCCAAAAAGAATGCAGAAATTTAGTTTTGTGCGTGATGGGAAAGGGAAAAGCCGGGAAGTCAAATAGGAAATGGTAAAAGCACCGATAACAAGAACTAAAAGTAAATGATAAAGCAACCAGAGATTAACAGCTGCCAGAAGGGGCTACCACCCTGGCTGGGGAGAAAACAAAGGGAAGAAGAACGTTATAGAAGCCCAGGGCGAGAGTTACCTACAGAAACTAGAAACTGGAACCTCCTGCAAGAACTGGAGCCAGGCTCCTGCTCTGAGGGCCTGTTCCAGCTGTGCTGGGAAAAGGGCTGAAGGTCTGTCAAAAAAGTGATCAGGCTGAGCTAGAGGATTTGACACTGCAGAAAATTGACATTTGTTAGGTTATCTCAGGGAGAAAGACAGCACTTGACATCTCTTCTGCTCCTTTTAAAGGCAAATGATTTTCTGATGAGTTATCTGAGTCTTGGAGGTAAAGTGGACACAGGATAAAACTGAGGAAAGTAATCTATCAGTGTCTTTGCCGGCTCCAAACACTTACTTCCGGAGAGCTTTTCCCCGTTGCAGAGCAGGGACCGCCCCTCCTGCCCACCCCAAACCAGCTTCCCAAGCGTGTAGATCTCCAAGCAAGTTGCTGACAGCACCCACAGCTGAGCAGACTCCCAGGAAGAAGAGTGAAGCTCATGCTAGTGTTTCCCCACCTTCCTGAGAAATATAGCCATCAGTACCACTGTCTCTCTTCCTGATCAGAAAGCCCCAAGGAGAGGTAAGGCAGAGCTTTCTCTAAGGACTCTGATGGGTGACCTCTGTGTTAAAGATTTAAGGTGTAAGGATCCTAAACATTGGGAACTTAGCCTTGGCCTGGCTCCGGGATGTCTGTGGCCTACTCACCAGAGACTGCTCAGCCTTGCAGGACAGCTAACAGCCCTGTCCTGATTCTTCCACTCTGTGCACTTCCACTGATTCCAGACCCTCCACTCCCTCCAGACCCCTCCCCTGGCAGAATATAGTTTCATTTACAGGTTAATTACAGTTAGGAGCTGTTCTCTTGTGAATGCCCACTTCTCACATCCACTTCCACCAAAGACATCCCAGGGGTAGTAGGAAAACTATGACTCACAGTAAAAGCTGTATGTTTCTGTTAGGGGAAAAGCTGCATTGAAAACGAAACTATTACATTGTTTATAAATATACAGGGATGTCGACAAATTCTTGGGTGGGGAATTAGCTGGGCCTATAGAAAAAAAAAAAAAAAAGAGGAGCAGTAGCCGTAACAAGAACACAGTTAGAATACATTTTTCATTCTTTCACGACACAATCATTCATTCAGTACCTACTGTGTGCCCAGGCACTGTGCTTGGCACTGGGAATATAAAGTTTAAAAGTTCATGATCCCATAACTGTGGACCAAGTGCTGTGATAATGGTCATTGTGATATTGTGATTTATAATATTTGGCCTTCGTCCTTTTTCTGGCACAGAGCTCCTAAAAAGCTTTGAATATCCAAAGTGATACGGGGATCCAGGTCTTTTAATATTCATAACAAACCCCTTCCAGCCACACCTGAGTTTATGTTAATTCAGTGGCTCTTTTTTGGTAGCAAGGAAGGATGAGGGCAGCTTGCCAGGGAAATCAACCTTGTGATTGGAGGATTGGAGCTTTAAGTCCCACCCCACTGACTTCTGGGGAGGAGAGAGAGGCTGGAGATTGACTCGATCACCAGCGGCCAATGATTTAATTAATCATGCCTGCGGAATGTTTCTGCCATAAAAACCAAAAAGGAGAGGCTTCAGAGAGCTTCCAGGTTGGTTGGTAAATCGTGGAGACTGGGGAGGATGGCATTCCTGGAGAGCCACCGAAGTTCCTCATTTCTTCCACCTGGCTGTTCGTGAGTTGAATCCTGTTATAATAAACCAGGAACCCAGTAAGTAAAATGTTTCTCTGAGTTCTGTGAGCTGCTCTAGCAAATTCAGCAAGCACACGGAGGGGGCTATACCTCCAATGTATGGCTGATCTGTCAGGAGCACAAGTGATCACCTAGGTTTGCTAGTGTCATCCGAAGTGGTCGTGGAGTAGGAAGCGGTGTCATAGGACTGAACCCTTGACTGCGGGATCTGATGCTACCTGCAGGCAGATACTGTCAGAATTGAGTTACATTGTAGGACACCCAGCTGGGGTTGGAGAATTGCTTGATGGTATGGGGGCAGGGGGAAACCCTTACATCAAAATTGGTGTCAGAATAGGAGTCATGGAAGGTTTTTGTTTTTTTTTTAATGTTTTTTATTTATTTCTAGGAGAGAGAGAGAGAGAGAGAGAGAGAGAGAGAGAGAGAGAGAGACAGCGCGAGCAGGGGAGGGTCAGAGAGAAAAGGAGTCACAGACTCCGAAACAGGCTCCAGGCTCTGAGCTGGCAGTCAGCACAGAGCCTGACGCGGGGCTCGAACCCACGAACCGTGAGATCATGACGTAAGCGAAAGTCGGACGCTTAACCGACTAAGCCACCCAGGCGCCCCAATGGAAGGTTTTATTGGAGCCCAGAGGAAGGGACCAACAGAAACTTTCCATTTGGATATCATACCACAGCTGTCAAAATTATCTCAAGTAGGAGATAAAGTGAAAAACTGCAGAGTTTTCAGAGGACCTCTGGATCACATAGAGTATGTTCAGCTGTCAGTAACAACACCTGACAAACACTGATTCAAACAACAAAGATGATCAAGGGTCCCACTCAAGTAGAATACGGGAGTTGGTTCTGAGTTAAGACTAGCAGTTCAATGATATGATTTAGGGCTCAGGCTGTCTCAACTTTTTTGGCTTTAGCATTTCCAGCTTGCAGACACTGTCTTCCTTCTCGTACTAAGAGCTGATGCCATGCTGGTGGGCGAGTCATTTAAATTTTCTGGTTCTCCGTTTCTCCTCTGTAAAATGAGATGTGATTGGATGATGAGCTTTCTATTATACCAACTGCTACCCTGGTGTGATAGTTTAACCCGATAATTCTCAAACTAGAGTGTACATCAGATTCACCTAGGTTTATTAAAATGGTTCATGATTTGGGGTGCCTGGGTGGCTCAGTCGGTTAAGGGTCCAACTCTAGATTTGGGCTCAGGTCATGATGTCATGGCTCATGAATTTGAGCACCACATCCAGCTCCATGCAAGCCTCATGGAGCCTGCCTGGGATTCTCTCTGTCTGTTTCCCTCTCTCTGCCCCTCCCCAGCTTGCTCTCTCTCTCTGACAGTAAATAATTAAACGTAAAAAACAAAACCAAAACAGTTTCTGATTCAATAGGTCTCGGGAAATTCACAACTCCTAACTTTTAACAAGTTTCCAGATATTGCTGCAAGTGCTGGTCCAGAACCACATTTTAAGAATCACTGGTTTAAGTTATCAGTACGTCAGTTTGCCTGACCTACAAAATGAAGGAGTGGCTCTTATAGGGGGATCATATTATTCCTAGATAATTGCCAAATCCATTGGGGAGCTTTTTTAAAATACAGATAATTTGAGCCTCACCCTTAGAGATTCTGATACAGCAGATCTGGGGCTGAGCCCATGAATAGGTCTTTCAGGTGATTATGAGGTTAGACAGTTCATCTTTAAGATCTTTCTAGCTCCAAATTTGAAAAGCAAGATTGCCCATTCCAACAACTTGAATAGTCAGTCACAAAGCAAAAATAGCTGCAAAAGAATGAGTGTTTTTACCACCTTTCCTTTCAAATTCATAGACATCTAAGAATCTGTATTTTATTTATATTTTAATATTTTATTTATTTATTTTTTATTTATATTTTAATACTTTCTTTAAACACTTCCCTGCCACTGGAGGTGAAAAAAGAAACTAGACAAACTAGACTAGACTCTTTACTTTCCTTCAAGGAGCAGGGAAAAATCTCAGCTCTTCTAAGAAACTTTCCCTACTCTCCTCCTTCTGGAAGTGTATAATTTCTCTATTCTTAACTCTCTTAGCATTTATCTATGTTAATATTATTACTTTTTATAAATGTGTTTGTAATTATTTGGTTTTAATAATACATGGGCAGAGTTTTTAAAATCCGATACCATAAAAGGTTACAAAACGCAGCAGACTCTGCCCACCTTCCCAGTGTGACTCTCCAGAAATGGCGTTAGCTCTTTCATCTGCTCCGTCTGGTGTTTACCTCCATATTTCTGAGTCATGCGTGTAAACTGCTTATTTCTTGATTTCCTGCATCATTTATTGACTTCCCACAAAGAGAGCTAAGGGTTTTCTTCTCTTAAGCCAATTAGTGTACTTTGCTGATGTTATTTGATTTCCCCTCACAATTATTTATTTTTCTTGTAATTAGTAATAGCCTCAATACTTTCATTTAATTTTTATAAATTCATCCTTAATTTTTCCCAGATGCTTTGACAATCTGTGAAACAGCTGACAAATGAGTCTTTCCAGCTTTTAAGCTTACAACATCTGTTCTTTTCTACGTGGAGCCCTCCCTTCTGAAGCTTCCATCCTCTGGCCCCACTCGGAACTGGTAGCTCTCTGCCACACACCTGTCCTGGTAGTGTCCTCAGCCTTGGTCTCGTATTGAGACCTCTGTTGACAGAATCCTATGTCTTCCTCTTTTTTGTTCTTTCTAGAACTTTCATTATTCAGATATTGGATCTTCTAAATCTGTGCTTTCCATTATGGTGCCTTCTAGCCACTTGTGGCTATTGAGCACTTGAAGTGTAGACTGTCCAAATTGAGGTGTGTTATGAGAGTCCATATGAAAAAAGATTATAAAATATCTCATTAATGTTATATTGATTATATATTGAAATGATAGTATCTTGAATTTACTAGGTTAAATAGAATGTATTACTGAAATTAATTTTGCCTATTCTTTTTCTTTTAATGTTTATTTATTTTTGAGAGAGAGAAAGTGCGTGAAAGCAGGAGAGGGGCAGAGAGAATGGATGACAGAGGATCCCAAGTGGGCTCAGTGCTGACAGTAGAGAGCCCAGTGTGGGGCTCAAACTCACAAAGGATGAGATCATGACCAGAGCTTAAGTCAAAGGCTTAACCTACCGAGCCACCCAGGCACCTCTTGCCTATTCTTTTTTATGTGACTACTAGAAAAATCAAAATTAAAAGTGTGGCTTGTAATCTGTTTCTATGGACAGCACTGCTCTAATTTGTATTATCTGTTCTGTTCCATTTTCCATCTCTTTATTCAGTCTGTTTTCTGGGAAACGTCATCAATTCCACCTTGTAATTCTTCTATGGAACTTTCTTATTTCAACTGTCATCTTTTTAACTTTCCACAACCATTTTTTCTATCTTTTATCCTTTCTTTTACATAGCATATTTCATTTGTTTTATGATTGCAGTAGTTTCTCATCTCTGATTTTGTAATTCTAGTTCTCTTGACATTTTATTCTGCTATCTTCACTGTTCCAGTTTCCTACAAGCTTTATCATTCTCTTAGGTCTCCATCTTTCACCTTAGAAGTTTCCTCAAGTGTCTAATGCTTCTTGGCTACTCATTTATATTCAAGAGGTACCAAAAAAGCTGCCTAGAAATACTATCTGCCTTGACTTGTTGGCTTGTGGTCTTTACTATGGATTGATGAGGTGGAAAGCTGAACTTTATCTTCAAGATACCTTTAACCACCCCCAACACCACGTGTTAGTTTCTGGAGGTTTTTTTCTCAGCTACTTTTTTGCAGGCTGGTGTCTTGGTAAGTAGTTATGGGAAGGGAGAGAGATGATAGAAACCATGTATTCATTTTTCAGTTAATTTGAGTGTTTTTAGCCCCTACTTATCCCAGGCCTCTCTGATAGGTTTCCAAATCCAGATATTCTCATGTTCAATATCTCTAGAAAATAAATTTTCTGTTTCTTTTGAAAGTAGAGTTAGGTACCTGTCCAGAGGTTGGAATGGGAAAGAGGATGTGATTCATCCAGCCTTGATCTCCTCCATCATATGGTATGGCCAAGAGCCGCCCATCCTCCCTGCTTTTTGATGCCCTTTGTAAATACATAGGTTGTTTAACTTTCTCTCTTCTGCTAAGTCAGTTACCATTCCTCTTTCTGCTTTTCATTTTTAGAAGCTGTATTTATTTATTTTTAAAAATTTGTTATTTTTTAAATTTATATACAAGTTAGTTATCATATAGTGCAACAATGATTTCAGGAGTAGATTCCTTAAGGCTCCATACCCATTTAGCCCATTCCCCCTCGCACAACCCTTCCAGCAACCCTCTGTTTGTTCTCCATATTTAAGACTCTTATATTTTATATCTATATTGGTTTTGCCTCCCTCCCCTTACATTCATCTGTTTTGTATCTTAAAGTCCTCATCTGAGTGAAGTCATATGCTATTTGTCTTTCTCCGACTGACTAATTTTGCTTAGCATAATATCTCTAGTTCCATCCATCTAGTTGCAAATGGCAAGATTTCATTCTTTTTCATTGTGGAGTACTACCCCGTTGTGTATATATACAACATCTTCTTTATCCATTCATCCATTGATGGAACTTTGGGCTCTTTCCATACTTTGGCTATTGCTAATAGTGCTGCTATAAACATTGGGGTCATGTGCTGCTTTGAAACAGCATACCTGTATCCTTTGGATAAATACCTAGTAGTGCAATTGCTGGATTGTAGGGTAGTAGCTCTATTTTTAATTTTTTGAGGGACCTCCATACTGTTTTCC
Source organism: Proteles cristata cristata (assembly GCA_017311185.1). NCBI lineage: Eukaryota > Metazoa > Chordata > Mammalia > Carnivora > Hyaenidae > Proteles > Proteles cristata. The sequence continues at coordinate 1,055,274 of JAESUZ010001311.1, read as the reverse complement.
AGAGTGGCTGCACCAGTTTGCATTCCTACCAGCAGTGCAAAAGAGATTCTCTTTCTCTGCATCCTCGCAGAGGATGCCGTTCTTAGAATGATGCTGTTCCTTTCTAATGAGACACTGATTTCTCTAATTCTTAAATCATGCTCTTTTGCCTTAGTCTCCCTCTTTTCTTCTACTTCATTATTCTCCATAAGTTTGCCCTCTATATCACTGATTCACTGCTCTACCTCATCCATCCTTGCTGCTGTGGCATCTATTTGAGATTGCAGCTTGGGGTTATAGCATATTTTTATTTCATCCTGACTAGCTGTTAACTTCTTTTATTTCCACATAAAGGGTTTCTAATCTATTTTTGACCCCATCTATTATTCTTATTATCATGATTCTAAATTCTTGTTCAGACATCTTGCTTGTATCTATATTGATTAAGTCACTAGCTGTTGTTTCTTCCTGCTCTTTCTTTGGGGGTTGAATTCCTTTGTTTCATCATTTTGAAGGAAGAAAAGTAATTAATAAGGCAAAAAATTTAAATTAAAAAGTTAAAAGCAACACACACAAAAATCAAATAAATGATGCTAGATCCTAGGTGTATTTTGGTCTGGGTGTTGAAAGGATCTTATTAGATTAGAGAAAAAAGGGTGGAAAAAAAAGAAAATGTTTGAAAATTTGAAAAAATGAATACAGTGAAATAGAATAGAATGAAATGATGGAAGTAAAAAAAATTTGAAAAATTTACAAAAAACGAAAATATAGTAGGAAAAAAGTTAAAGAAAAGTATTTTTAATAAAAATAATTTTTTTCTCTTTCTGGATTCAAGAAAAAGAAAAGAAAAAGAAAAAAGGAAATTGAATAGACAGACCAGCAAACTGAAATATGATTGAAATTACATCAATTTCCCCAGAAGTCAAACTATGAAGCACTTTATAGTCCATAAGTTAAGCAGACAGAGAGACTTATGGTGTTCCTGAAGAGTGAGGTTGGCATCGTTGGGCGGGGCTTAGTGTAACGACCCCATTCTCCACTAGATGGTACTGCTTAGCTTACTGGAGTGGATTGTGGTACTTGCAGGTGTGTATGCGCATTCACAGGAGGGGTGAAAATGGCGTCACCCAGCTACCCAGGCTCTAGTACTGGAACTCTGTTCTCCCCAGTCAGCAATTGTGCATCTATCCTTTGTTTCCAGCTTCCATCCATTCCCTACTTTTACACTGTCTGTGACCAAGCCATCAGGTTAGCAGGCAGCACCTCTCTCTTGAGTTTTATCTCAGATGGGACTGTGTTTCCCAACCTCTCACTTCTGAGCGACTGTGGCTTTGACCCATTCTGACCCTCTGCAGGAGGGTTTCACTGAGCAATGGCTGGGTGCCAGCCACACCCAGGAACGTTTGCAGGACCATGCTGCTGCTCATGCCCAGAAACTGTGGTCAGGTGCCAGCCTGCCTCAGAAAAAGTTGATGTGATTGTGTAGCAGCAGTGTTTCAGGAATTAAGGAAAATCACAACACACATCTGGTGCCAGGCTTAATGTCCTTGGTCCAGAACCAGCAAATCTGGATGTTCTCCAGGGTCTCCTGGGACTTTGGCCTATGGGGTCACCACACGGTCTGTACCCAACGTCCTCCTAGCAGGGGAATCACCTCTCCCTGTATGGACAAAGGACCCCCCAGACTTCACTTTCTGTTCCTGGGGATTCACCCTACCCACCGGAGCACCACCGGGTATCCAGCTGTGGAGTTTCAGTCTCTGTGCTCCCCTTGTTTATAGAGTCTTAATGGAATTTAAACTGTCTCCTTTCTCCCTTTTTAGATCAGTCCCTGTGGCTGTTTCCACTATTCTACCTCCTCTCCAGCTGCTTTTGGTAAGGGGGTGCTTTTCCCATACTCTCCCTCCGTCTCCATCTTCTCTCTTCAAGCAAAAGCAGCTCCCTGGCCTCCATGCTCCAGTTCACCTCTCTACGCCATGTACGTACTGAGTTCTGTAGTTCAGGCTGTGTGGATTGTTGTGTTAATCCTCAAATCAGTTTTCTAGGTGTGCAGGATGGTTTAGTGTTGATCTAGCTGTATTTCATAGATGCGAGACACAAAACTTCCATGCTGTTCTGCCATCTTGGCTCCCCTCCTGTATTTATTATTTTTTAACATATATTTATTTATTTTGAGAGAGCGAGCATGTGTGAGTTAGGGTGGACAGAGAGAGAGAGAGAGGGAGAGAGAGAGGGAATCCCAAACAAGATTTGCACTGTCAGCACAGAACCTCTAGCAGGGCTCGATCTCATGAACTATGAGATCATGACCTGAGCCAAAATCAACAAAGCCACCCAGGTGTCCCTATAAGCTGTGTTTAAATTTTTAAATCTACTGTTATCTCCTGTACTGTTCTGGTTGTCCTTGTGGGTTAATTCATTTTTAATTACATAACATTCTCTTAGTAGGGTTTCAGTAAATAGAGATCAGCACATTTTCTCATCTTTACGTGAGGACCTGTTTCTTCCCTGAGCTCTAGTTATCTACTGCTTTTTATTTTCTCCTGTAAGAGAGGGCAAGATCAAAGTCTGCCTTAACTTTGAGTCCACCCCCACCACTTTCTTCCTAGTGTCTGCATGTGACTTTGTATATACTAAGTGCTCAACAGAGAAGGAAGTCACTCGTGTAAATTGTCTGTACTTTTTAATGTTATTGGTTCCCTGTGTGCCTAGGTAAAGCCACTTTACCTCTCTCTGGGTCACAAGAGATCTGAGCTAGAGTCTGGTCTCTAGATGATTTCTAAAGGCCCTATTTATCTTTTTTTTTTTAATATTTTTTATTTATTTCTAGGAGAGAGAGAGAGAGAGGCAGTGTGAGCAGGGGAGGGTCAGAGAGAGAGGGAGTCACAGACTGAAACAGGCTCCAGGCTCTGAGCTGGCAGTCAGAACAGAGCCCGACGCGGGGCTCGAACCCACGAACCGCGAGATCATGACCTAAGCGAAAGTCGGACGCTTAACCGACTAAGCCACCCAGGCGCCCCAAGGCCCTATTTATCTTTAACATTCTAAGAATCCATGTGCCCAGTTTCTCCAGTAGCTTTTCTGTTTGCTAATATATATCATATCATGAGTAGACATCTAACATAAAAACCTTTTGGAAAGGCAAAAATTTAAACCCATCAAGAGAGGCAATATTTACTTCTAGTTGAGGGTTTATAATCCATGATCAACAGCAGTGACCAAGGGTGCCTGGGTGGTTCAGTCAGTTAAGCATCCAACTTCAGCTCAGGTCATGATCTTGCAGTTGTTGGGTTTGAGCCCTGCATCAGGCTCTTGGGCTGACAGCTTGGAGCCTAGAGCCTGCTTCAAATTCTGTGTCTCCCTCTCTCTCTGCCTCTCCCCTGCTTGTGCACTCTCTCTCTCTCAAAAATAAACATTAAAAAAAAAAAACCAGCAGTGATGTAGTATTAAAGATAGAACAAGACTAGCAAGTGCAATAAAACCAGTGCTTTCTTCCTGTCCTACCTGTATAAGTCTTGGCATATGGTATAGGAGGATGAAGAAGATAGGTAGGATCAAGGTACTAGATGTTTTATTTTTAGATTTTATTCTTTTTAATTACTTTAACATTTATTTCTTTTTGAGAGAGAAAGACAGCATGAGCAGGAAAGGGGCAGAGAAAGGTGGAGACATGGAATCTGAAGCAGGCTCCAGGCTCTGAGCTGTCAGCACAGAGCTTGACACAGGGCTCAAACTCACAAGCTATGAGATCATGATCTGAGCTGACATCAGATGCTTAACTTCCTGAGCCACCCAGGCACCCCTAAGATTTTATTTTTAAGTAATCTCTGTGCCCAGCGTGAGGTTCGAACTTACAACCTGAAGATCAAGAATCACGTGCTCCACTGACAGAGCCAGCCAAGCATCCCTGGAAGTTGTTTTAAAGTGTACCTGCAATTTTGGTTTTATTTGGGTCTGGTGAGATCAACAGATCAGGAAAAAGTAGTCACTGAAAAGATAATTTGTTAAAATTCCCAAGAAGGGACCTGATGTCCCTACATGGTGTAATGTAATATAATATATATTATATACATATATACATATTATATACATATAAATGTATACATAATAATATATATAACATGTAATGTAATATATATAATATGTATGTAATGTAGTATAGGGAAGCACCAGAGTGAATCAGGAGGCAGAGGAATGCGAGGAAAGCATGAGCAAAAGACTTTATTGAAGTTTTTGCAGGACGGAATGGGCAAAGTAACAAGGAGCTGAGTAGGCTTAGGACTGGTCAGTTTGATAGTTGGAATAATTAATAGCTGGCCCTGGCCTATAGGGGTAGTCCTCATATGCCCAGTACCTGGGCCTGGGATGATTAGGGCAAAGGAATATTGCCTCCTGAAGTCAGATAGAGGAGGTGGTTCAGAGTAAGGGCTCTGGATTGGTTAGTTTGCATTTGAAAGGTACTTTGTAGGTAAGTTTTTGTTGTCTTAAAGAATTGGCTAAGCCCGAGGAAGGCAGGAAACTGCCTAGTCAGGGAGATACCAGATACCAGAGGATCCAAAATAGAGAAAATAAGAAAATATAGTTAATACAGAAGGGGTCAAAGGCTGAGCTACAAAGGTAGAAACTAGTGAAGAAGCAGGCAATCTGTAAGAAGTAGGAGTGGAGTATGGCTCCTGTAGAAGGAGTATAAGTGGACCAGAACTTATAAAAACAATGGTCAGGAATGCTCAGTGTTTGGGAAAACCACACTTGTAGCATCAGCATGGATGGACTGCAGGCAGGGTAGAGGGTTCGTTAGGAGATTATGCTTTTACATAGAACCAGAAGTCTGGAGGTACAGTGTAGGGCTGATGCAGCCACTCAACGAAGACTCCAAGGAGCTAGGCTCCATATGACTTCTTGCTCCACCAGCCTTTATAGTGTTGCTTTTGTTCACATGGGAACTAGATCCACCTGCTTGTAGGCGTTGAGTCCTACAACCAGCCAGGAAGTAAGAGCAGGTGGAATGACAAAAGGCAGATTCCAGCTGGTATTTGCCCTTTTTGTCTAGGAGATAATAGCTTTCCTGGAAGTTCTACCCAATAGATTTCTGCTTTTATCTCAGTGGCCAAAACTGAGCCACATGATTTGCCCCAAGGAGTGGGGAATCTGGGGTGAAGTAATTGTTTCTAACATTTACATTGCTACCTCAAACAAAAGTAAGGTTCTGCTGGTAAGGATGAATCCATATGTGAATGGATTGCATTTAGTAGTGTCTGCCCCAAAAGGAAAAAGGAAATATAAACTTGTCAACTATATGAGACAACCCATATAAAATATGAAGTACAGTGCTTAGCTTATATATGTACTCCAAAAAAAAAAAAAAGTTTGTTGCTCCTTCTACTAAAAATGCATTCCATCATTGTCTTGATTTTCATTCCCATTAATCCAACAAATGTTTATTGCACTTTTACAATGTTGAGTCTTTAAGTGCTGGAGGGTCAAAAAAGGGAATAAAATCTGATTCCTTCCTTCTAAGACCTTACCATTGTGCAATTAAATACACAATGAATTGAATGTGATCAAAGCTGCAGCAGAAGTAGCCTTGGAAGTTATTTCAAGTAGACAGAACTTGAGAGCACCCGGTACAACAGAATCCCTCATTTCACAGATGAGGAAAGTAGGGGCCACCAGGGAAATAAAGAGGCTGGCTGCAGCCACCCAGTTCTCTGAGAACAGGGTCTGCATCCCAAGCCTTCTGATGTCCCCAGCTGGTGCCCTTTCTCTTAAACTGCTCTGTTGAAAGTGACTCAAAAATATAAAGCTGGATGAGGAGACCAGAATAATACACCCTTTCCCTTTGGGGAAACGGGCAGGCCATCTCACAGAAGCATGCTCTTGGCCCAGGAGGAAACATGGCCAGCAGTAGATTAGCTGAAGTCCCAGGACTGTGATGTGTGTGTGTGTGCCGGCATGAAAATGAGGGCCCTTCTGAGTGGCGGGTAGGAGAATTCCTCTGGGTCAAGACTTTTATTCACACTGTGGTTTTTAATTAGCAATCCTGACTTTTCGAAGGATTGCATTATGTCAGCAAATGCTCTTGTGAAATTCCCCATCTTCTATTGGACAGCATGGGTCACTAATATGGAAAAAGAATGGAAATTTGGGGCCTGCTGCATGACGCAAGATTAGATGAGGAAAAGAACCATAAAATGTCATTCAGGAATAAAGATATTACATGCACTCTGTTCACTACAATGACTACTATATTTTTTAAATTAAAGGATACTTTGTTCTGCTTGGCATAAAGTATATCTCTAGCTTTTGTAAGTTTTTGTTGTTATTGTTTAAATGATGAAGTTAATGAAAATCGAAGACTGGTTGGCTGGCAAAAACAAAATAAAGTCACATCTGGAAACAGCTGCACTTGTAATTAAATGGCATTTAATGTGATGAATATCAAAAGGGTAGGTTTTTCTCCCCCTAGCATTAGGGATGCAAAATTCAGGCTTCCTAGCTGCTCTATTATAATAGTTTTGAGTCAGTGGGTGTTTAGAAGTCATTCTGATATTTATAAAGGAAAACCCCCAGTGAGCTATAGAGGAGATTTAAGTCAAAAGAAAAAATGAACAAGAGCTGCGCAGTTTGAATTTTGAGAACTGACATAAATTTTACAGTTTTTTTTTCCCTAAGCATTAACTGTTCAGTGTTTCAGTTCAATGAAATAAAGGCCTCTTGTTTCCCATACCAATCAAGTGACCTCCTGCCTTGCTGTAATTAGTGGTAAACTTCAATATGCAAGCTAAAAGACCACCTAATTAAAAAGTGTAATTAATTTACATAGATCATTCAAAATGGCTAGATTAGATAGCTTATGGAGATAATGTAAAACTCTTTGAGCTGCTTTTATTGGCTTCTTTCCCTGCTGTTCCTCAGGTTCTGAGTATTTTCATGGGAATGAGTTTATCAAAGTGGGAAGGGCTTTGAGGTGATGGTTTTAGCTAATCACTGCTAAACATTTAAAGCTTTGCAATTATTTTTTTATCAATTACTCAAGTACAAAACAAAAAAAAATGGCCTTATCTTCCTGCTTGGTGCTGAGTGGCCTAATGTTATTAGTGAATATTTATTAAGTGCCTGTCGAGTGCTAGATGCCACTCAAAACACACAGTTATTTTAGAGCTTGCCATGGTTAGCAATGACTCCTCTCTCTGGGCCAGACAGCACTTTGATTCTTCTCATAGCTATGAAATAGTTGTAGGACTCAGAAGAAAGATAATGGCCAAAGGGTTTCTCTCTCCTTTTACTCATAATTCATAATGCCAAGCAATTTCCTGAATTACCTACTCTTCAATATAAACATTCAACTCCGGAGCTTGGCCAAGCCCCTGTGTGACAACCAGGAGACTGTTCCAATGATGAGGGAAGAGAGCTATGATTTCTTGCCTCCACGGTGTAGATACTGTGGCCTTATGGTGACATTCAATTACAAATTTCTTTCCCTTTTCCAAACAGAGACGTTTTCACCCAATTTCTGTATGGAGGAAAAACATCCACATGGAGATCAATCAAGCAGGGCTTCTAAACTAAGAAGCTGCAGACAACAGGTTTGTTAATGCAGGCTGTGTTTGGGAGAGAATTGCAGGGAACTTGGCAACACCTTGACAAAGAACAATAGATAAGTCATCACTCTATTCAATTTTATCTGCTTTTCTCCTAAGAAGGAAAAATTGTCACAGCATTAGAAGATGTTGGTCTATTCTACAGGGTTGTCCTGGGAATATCTCATAGTAACAGCAAATGCCAATTTACTCCTCAATACATTTGACAATATATATCATTGTGTCTTGAAATTTCTGTAAGTCCTTAATAATTTGGCGTTCTGAATCATTTGACAAGGAATCCTCCCCTCTTCGTGAGATAAATTGTTGTGTTATAAGTGGTAGAACCTGAATTCTATGATTAGATTCCTATACAGCTTCTAAAATTTCACCTTTTTCTTCTCTATAAATATAATTCAAGTGCCACTTCATTTTCTATATGCCTCAGTTCCCTCATTACTATGCTTCAGATAATAGCATCATGATTAAGCAATTTAAAACTTTGTTACAATCAGTTAGAATGACAGCAAATATTACCTAAAATAAAGGTGCTCAAACATTGATGCACATAAGAAGAATCTCCTGGGGAGTTCAGGGGGATAAAAGTCCAGATGCCCAGGCTGCATCCCAGACCAATGAAACAAGAATCTCTGTGAGGAAGGATCTAGGTATCAGGATTATATCTTGTGTGACTAAGCAATATGTTATATGCCTCTGAGTTTTGAGGTGACTTGTTATGAAGCATTATGGCGATTGTAGCTCTCTGATACACTCATTGATTCCTTTATTCTCTGAATACTGATTAAGCACCTACTAGGTCCCAGGGATTTTCAAGGTATTGGGGATATACTGAAAAACAACCATGGTCAAGGTCCTTGCCCTGGTATAGTTTATGATCTTGTGATAAGCAAAAAAGTGAACACATAGCTGTGTAATATATTTTCAGGAAACATTTAGAGGGATGGAGACAAATAATGCCATAGTTATGTGAGAGAAAGAAAACCAAAATGGTATACATAACCATATCTTCCTCAGGATAAGTTCTAAATAGATTGAAGACTTCAATTTTTTAAATGAGGAGACTTTGGGTGACCCAGAAGCCATAGACTATATAATACCATAATCAAAATCAAAGACCAAGATTACAGAGTGCCTGGGTGGCTCAGTTGGTTAAGTGTCTAACTCTAAATTTCAGGTAAGGTCATAATCTCATGATTCAGGGTTTCACACCCTACATCAGGCTCCATGCTGTCAGCACAGAGCTCAACAATGTCTTGGGATTCTCTCTCTCCCTCTTTCTCAGTCCCCCCCTGCTCATGCTCACTCTCTCTCAAAATAAACAAACTAGAAAAAGACAAAGATTAAACTAAGAAAAAAATATTTGTAATTCACGTGTACAAAACAGTACTTTTCCTAATATATATAGATTTCTGAAAATTAATAAGAATAATATCCATAATCAAATATAAAAAGTGTACAAATGGTTCAGAGAAAAAGGAAATAATCATGGTTCTTAGATACAAGATAAATTCAGCCAACTAATCTTTGACAAAGCAGGAAAGACTATCCAATGGAGAAAAGATAGTCTCTTTAGCAAATGGTATTAGGAAAACTGAACAATGATACACAGAAGAATGAAACTGGACTACTTTCTTAAACTCAAAATAGAAGAAAGACCTTAATGTAAGAGAGGAGACCATCAAAATCCTAGAGAAAACAGGCAGCAACCTCTGTGACCTTGGATGCAGCAACTTCTTAGTAGACATATCTTCAGAGGCAAGGGAAACAAAAGCAAAAGTGAATGAACTATTGGGGCCTCATCAAGATAAAAAGCTTCTGCACAGCAAAGGAAACAACCAACAAAACTAAAAGGCAACTGACAAAACGAGAGAAGATATTTGTAAGTGATATGTCAGATAAAGATACTTATACTCCACACCCAAAAAATAAATAATCCAGTGAAGAAATGGGCAAAAGACATGAACAGACACTTTTCCAAAGAAGACATCCAAATGGCTAACAGACAAATGAAAAGATGCTCAACATCACACATCATCAGGGAAAAACAAGTCAAAACCACAATGAGATACCACTTCACACCTGTCAAAATGGCTAAAATTAACAACAGATGTCATGAGGATTCAGAGAAAGGGGAACACTTTTGCACTGTTGGTAGGAATGCAAACTGGTGCAGCCTTTCTGGAAAAAACAGTACGGAGGTTTCTCAAAAAATTAAAAACATAGCTATCCTACAGCCCAGCAATTGCACTACTAGGTATTTACCCAAAGGATACAAAAATACTGATTTGAAGGGACACATGCACCCCAGTACTGATAGCAGTGCTATCAACAATAGCCAAAGTATGGAAAGAGCCCAAATGTCCATTGACTGACAAATGGATAAGGAAGATGTGCTATATATATACAATGGAAAACTACTCAATGATCAAAAAGAATAAAATACTGCCATTTGCAACAGTGTGGATGGAGTTAGAGTGTATTATGCTAAGTTAAATAAGTCAGTCGGATAATGACAATTACCCTATGATTTCACTCATATGTGGCATTTAAGAAACACAGCAGATGATGGGGCGCCTGGGTGGCTTAGTTGGTTAAGTGTCCGACTTTCGCTTATGTCATGATCTCACGGTTCATGGGTTCGAGCCCCGCGTCGGGCTCTGTGCTGACTGCCAGCTCAGAGCCTGGAGCCTGTTTCAGTCTGTGTCTCCCTCTCTCTCTGACCCTCCCCTGCTCATGCTGTCTCTCTCTCTCTCCTAGAAATAAATAAAACATTAAAAATAAATAAAAATAAAGAAACACAGCAGATGAACATAGAGGAAGGGAAGGAGAAATAAGATAAAAACAGAGGAGACAAACCTTAAGAGACTCTTAAATACAGAGAATAAAGGAGGGCTGCTGGAGCAGTATTGGGGGGGATGGGCTAAATGGGTGATGGGCATTAAGGAGGGCACTTGTTGGGATGAACACTGGGTATTATATGTAAGGGATGAATCACTAAACTCTACTCCTGAAACCATTATTACACTATATGTTGATTACCTTGGATTTAAATAAAATTAAATATTATATATGCATTTCATTCCACATGTAATAATAGAAATGCATGCTAAAATCACAGTGAGATACTATCTTTTACTCAACAGATTGTCAAAGATCCAGGAGCTTGATAATACACTGGGTTGGTCAGAGTGTGGGGAAACAAGCATTCTCATATACTTCTAGTACAAGTATAAATTGGCACAACTTCTATAGATGGCAATTTGCAACATTTTGTCCCAGTGCTTTGTTCCATTTCTGTCTTATTCTACAGATGTATTTGCATGTGTGTAAAATGATACAGCATGGCTTTAAATAAATATATAAATACATATATATAGTATATATATATATATAGTTTTGTTTTGTTTTGTTTTGTTTTTTAAGTTCATTTATTTTTTGAGACAGGATCCGAAGCAAGCTCTGCAGTGTCATCACAGAGCTCACCATGGGGCTCGAACTCACAAACTGTGAGATCATGACCTGAGCCAAAATCAAGAGTCAGATGCTTAACCGACTGAGCCACCCAGGTGCCATGATGCAGCATTGTTTTAATGGGAAAATATTGGAACCAACCTAAATGTTCATCAGTAGGAGATACATTAAATAAATTATGACCCATCCATAAATAGTATGTAGCTGTAGAAAAGACTGAGAAAACCCTTTCTAGGCTGACATGGAAAGATACTTCCATTATTCTGTTACATAAATATGAACAAAAACAAAAGTGCGAGATGGAAATTTAAGTATACTACCTTTTGATGAAAAAATGTATAAAAGCATAGATTAGATACATGATAGACTCATACATAAATAGAGAGATAGTGTATAGTGTGAGTGTGAAAACGTTTTAAAAGAGAAAGGAGACATGCAAATATTTGTTTACATATGCTTAAGTTATGTCAGGGAGCATGCACAAAAGACCAGTAGTTTTTATTTCCTGTGGGAAGGAGAATTGTGTGGCTTTGGGACAGGAGCAAAGGGAGATTTTCACTATGTGCATTTCTCTTATTTTAGAATTCTGAGCCACATCATTATTCACAAAATTAAAAATTTTAAATACCAAATATATAGTATAAATATGTTTATACTTAAACACATTTAACATTAAAAAGAAAATTGTTAGAGGGTAGACTGTATCAGAACAGGCAGACTTCTAGATGAGATAGGCTCTTTGGAGAAGGGTTTTCTGCTGGAATGGCATTTGATAAAGAACTGAATGAAGTGAAGAAGTGAGCTACAGGGAAGCTTGGGGGGAAAAAAGCATTTCTGGCAGAAAGAAAAGCCAATGCAAAGGGCCTGAGGGGGGTTGCCTCAGGATTTGGAGAGTGGAGATGTGGTCTGAAAGGGACCAGCGCCTGATCACATCAGCCTTATAAGTCATGACAAGGGATTTTGAGCTGATTATGCATGATAAGAAGACAGAGGTTTTACATGGAAGGTTTAAACTGAGATCTGGCTCAACATCACTCACCATCAGGGAAATACAAACCAAAACAACAATGAGATGCCACCTCACATTCGTCAGATTGTTTAAAATTAACAACGCAAGAAACAACAGTTGTTGGTGAGGATGTGGAAAATGGGGTACACTCTTGCAGTGTTGGTAGGAATGCAAACTGGTGCAGCCACCTTGGTGAATAGTATGAGGGTTCCACAAAAAACTAAAAATAGAACTGAGCGAGAATCCACCAATTGCACTATTAGATATTTACCCAAAGGATACAAAAATACAGATTCAATATTCGCTATTGTTGGTAATTATTATACATGTATATATGTCCACATACATTCACTACTGTTAATTATATATACATGTATATACACACACATATACATAAAACAGAATATTACTCAGCCATCGAAAAGAATGAAATTGGGGCACCTGGGTGCTTAGTCGCTTAAGTATCCAAGTTCAGCTCAGGTCATGATCTCCCGGTTTGTGAGTTCAAGCTCCATGTTGAGCTCTGTGCTGATAGCTCAGAGACTGGAGCCTTCTTCACGTTATGTGTCTCCCTCTCTCTCTGACTCTCCCTTGCTCATGCTCTGTCTGTCTCTCTCTCTCAAAAATAAATAAGCTTTGAAAAAATTTTTAAAAAAGAATGAAATCTTGTTATTTGCAATGACATGGATAGAGCTTGAGTGTACTATGCTCAGCAAAATAAGTCAGTCAGAGAAAGACAAATACCATATTATTTCACTTATATGTGGAAATTAAGAGACAGGACAGAGAAGCATATGGGAATGGGGGTAAAAGAAAAGAGAGGGAAACACCACAGAGATGCTTAACGATGTAGAACAAACTGAGCGTTGATGGAGGGAGGTGGGTGGGAGAAGGGTTAAATGGGTGATGGATAATAAGAAGGGCACTTGTGATGAGCCCTGGGTATTGAATATGTGATGAATCACTGAATTCTACTTCTGAAACCAGAATAACTGGTAACTAAAGTTTAAAGGAAAAAACAAACAAACTGAGATCTGAAACTATGAAACAAGATGTGCAAAGGGTGGCAAAGAAGCATTCAGGGGAAGGGAACAGAATGTGTAAAGCCTCTAATTAGGGGGCAGATTCTTTTATGAATGTTCACAAGGCGAAGGTGGCTGGTATGAAGTACATCGAAGGGGGTAGGGAGATAGGTAGATGGCACTCATAGGCTAGGGTAAGGAGGAATATTATTGTGTGGGTGTATTTACTTCTGAAAGGAGATTAAAGTTTTATGGTACCTGGCCTCAGAATTCTGGAAACAAAGGGGGCAGGCATGCTATTCTGCCAACATCTGACCTAAACCGGTTTGATACTGGTTACTCCATTATTCCATTACCACTCTCCTCTCTTCTGAAGTTGCACTTCCAATTTTTCTTGAGATGAATCACTTTCTTGTTCTCCAGATATTTTGGGTCCCAGGAAGACCGAGAACTTGGGAGTTCTTGGACAGCCCAAGTGGGACCCCCTTTCATCACAACCTTTGTCTGTTGCAGGTTGGCCCACTTGGCACCATCCCCTCAGGAGAAGGAGCAAAATTTGGTGGCCGTGAATGGGTGAGAAATAACAACGACAACAAAATATTAGAATCAAGAATTCCCAACCTCAAGTGACAGTATGGCATCCTGGAAGCAGAGTGAGAGCCCGTGCATGGTCACTGTGTGAGGCAGCCTTTCCTCCATCTACCACAAGCACTACACCAAATTTCAGAAGAGGAAAAAGAACAGCCTAATGGTGAGCTGATGAGCTGATCAATATTCTTAATTTACCTCTTTAGCTCCAGGGTCCAAATTGAAAACAAGACTGAGAGAATCTCAAAGGGCTGCCACTGTGGCACATCCCTGTCCCCTGAGGAGCAGTGGCTTCTTGCCAGGTATTGCTGCAGATTTTTGGGGGCACCTGTCTGCGAGAGCAGGGTGCTTCTGCTGCTCAGAGACTTACAGATCTGTGGGAACTGCTTCAGGGGCCACCGGTATCAGTCTGGTGAGAACGTTAACTGACATGAACATCGCCAGAACCTCCGCCCTGGAGTAGAACAGGGCTCCAGAGGCCAATCCGGTTGTTTCCAGAATCACTGTGGTCAATAGTACAACTTTGAGGCAGAATATGGGAGATTTGTATATGAATGGATGGGAGTTAAAAGGGTAAATCACAAACACAGCAATTGTTATCACTGAAATAGCACTTACTCTATGTGTTCTCCAAGTCCTTTAAATCTCAACCTCATGAGGTACTTAGGGATTCTTTTCCTAAGAGTTGCTATATTTAATGCTTGATGGAGATTTCATTCAAATTCTGGAGGTTTCTATGTAACTTATCAGGGTTAATTCAGGAGAGTGGATAGGGACCTGGGTTTGGGAGATCTGAGCCCTGGCCCTAATTCTCCATGAGCCATTATGAGCCCGTTGCTCCTCTGGGCCTCCATTTCTTATCATTAAAAATAGACATGTTAGCATGTTAGGCATTATATTCCTAAGGATTCCTGGTTCTGATGGCATAGGAAGGACCCTTCATGTTGGCATCCTCTATTTTGTCTGCCTCAAATTTCAGTCCAGTCCTCTGTTCAAACACTAAGACTCTTACCACAGTGAATCACATGGCAGTGTCTGCACTGAGCTCACTTTTCAGGGCTCCAACCTGAGCACAAAGCTGGAGAGTGGGAACCCAACTTGATTTGCAGAAGCTACATGCACTCATTGGCAACTGGGCCATCTTGACACATCCCTGGCAATCTCATTCTGGATTGTTCTGCAGAAAGCGGGCTAGGTTAACTCCATCCTAAACAGGAGACAACACATAAATCCCATAGTCATGGCCTCTATGTCATAATTCAGATTGCTTAATAAGCATATTTTGAATTGGGATATCTGAGTCCCAACTGCTATTGAATAACCAAGCCATCCATTCATTAATTCATTCAACAGAAACTTTTTTGAACATTATTATGTATCAGGCACTTTAAGAGCTTCAGGGACACTAAGGTAAGGAGGCAAAGTTCAGCTCTCAGAGTGCTGGTATCCTACTCAGATAGAGGCAAGAAACAAGCATATAGCACCCTTTCAGGTGGTGTGGTTAGTGCTATGCTGAAAAAAAAAAATAGCAGGGTAAGGGATAAAGGATAAAGAATGAATATTTGAGTCTATGGAGAGACAGTTTTCAGATTTGGGAAGGGGATGCAGGGGAGGCCCCTGTAGAGAAAACACTTGAGCAGAGACCTGAATGAAGAGACAGCTAACCAGGTGAAGGTCCAGAGACATGTATTTTGGGAGGAAGGGACAAATAGTAATGTACCATGGCTTTGAGATGGGAACAAGGATGGCACATCTGAGGGACAGGAGGCTAGTGTGTACGCATACTGGTAGTGGCTTTCCATCTGAGAGATGAGGGCCTTCCTTCCTAACCTGACTTGTCACAGCCTGGCAATTAAAAGTATGAGTTGCAGGGAAGGAATTGCACATAGTGGGACTTCAAAGATGACAATATACATGGCAAGACAGCCAGGCCTACGAGGAGCAAGAGAACAAAGACAAGATCAAATACTATATGTCTGAATATTTAAAAATTATAAAGTAAGCTAACAAACCATTACATGAAATATATTCTATCTTCTTATCTTGAAAAATATGTCTTCATAACAACCTGGAAGTTTCAAGTTCAAATGTCTAATTCTTGGAGTTCTAGGCCCCAGGCTCTGGACTTGTCCCCTTTTCTCTTCCTACCCAGAAGCTGTGTCCAGAGCAGCAAGGGGCCTCCCCCATGCACACGTGGTCATCCTAGCCTACTTGTCCAAGCTCCAGTGACATCCCGTCACAAACTCCTGTCCCTCAGGCCTAGAGGTGTGTATACTGCAGATGGACTGACATGGGAAGGAGCCCGCATAAGCCCTGGAAGTTGGGCAAGGAATTCTGGAGCTCCAGGTGGTGCATACAGGGCAGAACAGGCGCTCAGTGGGCTGTGGTTGGTCCAAATGGGGCCATCTAACACCAAGGACCAAGGCAGGGAACATCTTCTTGCCTGGAAAAAGGGTAATACTATCGGCATTTTCTGAATAATTAAGGTTAAAACCAGCATCCTCCATGCAGAAACAAGCTGGGGACCAAGGAAAGAGGGCTGTGGTCAAAGTGCACAAGTTGGGTTAAACCTTTGGGGCAAGAGTGGGGAAGAGTTGATAGGTATCTTAGACTTTTAGCCTGGAAAGTTGACAAGTGTCTTGTATTTCCTGCATTTATTTCTTTGTTCTTTGTTCTCCTGACATCTATGGTAAAGGAAATCCAAGGGAAGGGTTCAATCTTTGCTTGAGCCAGAATACTTAAGGGGGCAACACAGCTGGAAGACAGCAGAAATTCAAGTGAAAGAACCTAAAGAAGATGGTAAAAATTTATAATTCAACCCCACTACCTCTGCCTCTGCATTTCCTAAAAATCAGTGACTTCAGTTTTATTCTCTGCTTTCAGTTAATGGTACCATAGGCTATTGTCTTTGGGCTGGTAACTCAGCCCCGAACTACAAATGTTCGCTGGGTGGCATTAAGTCGAATTGAACTTCAAAGAGCATTTCTTTTTAAAGAGAGCATGCACTGGGGCCCCTGGGTGGCTTAGTCGGTAAAGCGTCCGACTTTCGCTTAGGTCATGATCTCGCGGTTCGTGGATTCGAGCCCCGCGTCGGGCTCTGTTCTGACTGCCAGCTCAGAGCCTGGAGCCTGTTTCAGTCTGTGATTCCCTCTCTCTCTGACCCTCCCCTGCTCACGCTGTCTCTGTCTCTCTCCTAGAAATAAATAAAAACCTTAAAAAAAATTAAAAAAAAAAATAAAGAGAGCATGCACTAATTACAGGTTTCTAGACTTACAGCCCAAGCTTTCATGTCCCACCCCAAGTAGACAACACAAAGTGGTGGAAAAAATCAGGACTTGGAGATAATTCCTTTGCAAGAACCCTCTTCCTCTTCTGCTACTATGTCACCTCAAGTTCCTGGGCAATTCCCATGTGCCCCGCATGTCTCAGCATAGACATCACTTTCCAGACCCCTAGACCAAGTTGTTTTCCTTTCTGTTTATCTCATGGCTTTTGATACTTATTTTAAAAATACGCATCATATTTTATTTACTTCTCTGCTGTCTTTATTCATCAACTGTAAAGGCATGACTATACCCATCATATCCACAGGTCTCAGCGCAATGCTTGGCTCATAGCCAATGCTCAATAATAGTTTGCTAAATGAGTTAGTGAATCATTGAGCAATGAGTAGCATTGTCCGTGACTCTTCTCTCTCATCCCTACAGCTAGAAGCCAATCCTGGGCTCTTCCTAAAATATTTCTAGTTTCCAATCATGTATCACTTCTTCCACTGCTCTCATTCCAGTCCAAACAACCATAATCTCTCCCTCAGATTATTGTGTTAGGCTCCTAACTGGCCTCTGTGTTTCCATTTCCATTCTCTTCTCCCCTAACACACACTAAGGAAGTTGTGAGAGCCATGTTGAAGATAGCACTTTTGTTCCTTCTAAAGTAGGAAATCCATGGAAATCCTTTCTTATGTTTTAATTTAGACAAACATTACCATTCTCAGTCTCCAGTGAGGTAGGTATGGCCATATGACAAATTTTGGTCAAGGCACTATGACAAAAAGTGTTAGATGCATTTTTGATCATGTCCTTAAAAAATGGTGGAGGGGTTTGAGCTCCATCATCTCCCTTTCCCACTGCCTAAAATACAGAGGTGATGGCAGGAACTGGAGCAGCCATTCAGACCACAGGATGGAAGCCAATGTTGGGAAGGCAGAACAACAATAAAGAAAGCCTGGGTTCCTAACCTTTTGAAACTGTGATATCAGCCGTGGAATGTCAGAGAGAATAAAATTCCATGTTTTCTAAGCTACTTTAACTTGGGGTCTCTGCTACATCGGCCTAATATGTATCCTAATACATATGCCCCTCCCTATTGCAGCTGCTCTGTGGGAAGTAAAAAAAGCCCATGTCAGGGAAATGTATATGGAAAAGTAAATATTCCTCCTGATGGATGATTTGGGGACCTCTTGAATATTAAGGGAGGGGAGGAGAATAAACCCTTGCTCTAAAGCAGCCAGGAAAGAACTGTCTCCTGCCTCAGAAGACTCTCTGGTTCCATATGTTAGCATCTTGGGAAAGCTTGGGAGGGTGGAGAAGGGAGCTCTACAGCTTGGTTTCAGCGCCTGATGTGAAAAATTCCTTTGGGGAGTGAATAAGAGAATTAGCTTAAGCTCTGGATTTGGGGGCTTTAGTGGACTTAAACAGACTTTTAATCACACTTCACTCCCCATGGTCCCAGTGTGTGAATTTTAATCACATTCGCTTGCATCTCCACCCAGGGCAAAGTGTGCGTATTTATGATGCACCATCGTGTGAGGCTGCTGTCCTCCCCAGCCAGAGCGCCAGCTGCCCAGGGCCTGCATCTGGGGGCAAGCCCACCAACCAAGTAGGTTTTCTGACAAGTCTCTGCAACATGGAAAAATGTTATATAGCTTTGGACTAATATCAACCTATATTTGGGTCAGATGGAAGATATGAATTTGTTATAAATTTGTTAGACTGAATGCATCTTCTCACCAGTTGTTTTCTTGGAACTTACTGGTTGACAATTTATTTTTGATTCTTGACTCACCTCTTCCCCAGATGCAGATTTATTGATAGAACTCCTCTGGAGATATACATTATTTCTTCTCTGAAAACCCTAATCACAGATATTCAGGGTTCATCTAGATACCACTCTCTAATAAACTAGGGCTTGTGGGGGGCCTGAACCCCCTGAAGTTGTTTGCATATATATGCATTTTAGTGGGAGGAGGGCCACAGCTTTCACCAGATTCTCAAAGGGTTCGGTGACTCCCCAAGGGGAAAAATGTTTCTTTTAAGTGCAAGAGTTTCCGCTAGAGCTAGTGATGTTGATTAGGGAAGCCGTAGTTTGGGATAGTAGTGGTTTACTTCCAAACTCTCCTCTGCCAAGCCTCCCCCTGCCATCACAAAGATGTGGAAATCATTCATCTAGGCAACTTGCCTCTCTTTGATTTCCTCTTTTAAAATGGGAACATTCTAATAAAGGGTATTTCATTAACTCCTAACACCTGAGAAAGTTGACTATCAAATTACTTTCTTCCTTAGGATCCCAGGGTGGAAAGGGTGGGAGGCTCAGAGGACATAAGATCAACTGAGCTACTTCCCAGGTTTTTCTCTGCCTTCCATAGGGAGAGATGCCCAATGGCCACAGGCCACCACGGCTGAATAATTCAATATAGGGCGTTCTGTAAGGTCCCCTAAGCCAAGGATCTGCCCCTCTTTTCATCTTTCATTCCCCAGGGCCCAACTCAACGCCAAGCACATAGTAGATGCTTCGTGACATTTGGTTGAATGAATAAGGGAAAAGTGTGTCCGCTACCTCATTCATTTTCTGGATAGTATGTGTTTCCTTGTCCAACTCAGAATGCTTCTAAATGATAAAACTGAATCAAGGAGAGGGTTAACAATGTAATTAGAAATAAATACCGAGGTATCACCACATCTCAATATTGGGAACATCCATGTGTACACACTTTGATGTACAGAAGGAATTCATAAGCCGCCCTAAACCTAATAAACCCAAAAGGTCAGAGCTACCAATTTAAGAAATCTTTGGAACAATTTATTTAAGACTTTTTTTTCCCTATGAGGCGATTAAAGAAGAGTTGTTGCCTTTTCACTACTTAAATAAAGTTTGGGAAATGACGGGGAGAGAATGAGAACACCCAAGGCCCGTCCATGCCAGGTCTCCAAGCTCCTGTGAAGACACAGTGTTGGCCGCGTGCTGATGCCTCCCGCCGCGCTGTACTCCCGCGTCTGAGCACCTGTTTGCTGTGACTCTTTCCGGGTCGAGCTAACACGCCCCTGAGCGGGCTTCCATCTGCGCCCTGAGATTCCCTGGCCTGCCCCTCAGCACCCGCCCAGGTCAGGGGCTCCTCGCTCCGACCTTCTCCTGCGTCCGCCAGTGTCCTCGGAGTTGTTTGTGCAAACCCGGCTCCCCACGCGGAGCAGCCAGCCGCCCCAGCGCCGGGTGCGGCCTCCGCGGTCCGCCCGGCCCGACCGCGCTGCGGGCCGGAGGGAGGAGGCCGCGCGGCTGGCGCTGCGCCCCCTGGGGGCCGGGCGGGACGAGCCCGGGTGCCCCTCGGGGACCGCGGGACGGCGCGACCGCGTGAAGGCGCGGCGGCGGCCACTTCGGGCGGGCGGGCCCGGCCTGCAGAAGAGTTGGGCTATTTTGTAACTGCACCATCCACCCAAGCCTCATTACCACCTCTTAATGAGACCCCTTTACTCCGTGACGTGCAACCGCTCCATCTCATTAAGGAAATCGCTCTTCAATGCTGATTATTTTATTTGCAGCCATAATTATATTTCTTTCGGCTAAATCACGGTTTAATCGAGCCCACATGGAGGGCAGCAGCACTAATTACGGCGGGGGATGCGGCGGCGGCGGCGGCGGGCGCGGGCCGGCTGGGGGTGGGGGGCGGTAGGGGGTGCCCGGGCGGCGCGGCCGGGGGGCCTGCGGGCGGGGAGGGGCGCGGGCGGGGGGCGGGGGCCTGGGCTCAAACACAACAACTTATTACTTCTAATTCCCCAACTGTCACCAAATCACCTGCACGAAACAAGAATCTAATTTGTTAAGCTGGCATGTCTGCAGATGGAAGATCGATCTTCTCTGTAGATTTCTCTAATTGAGTGAATATAGACGCTCGGAATTAGCCTCACTCGGGCTGCGGGGAGGGGGCCGGGGAAGGGGTGTAGAGAGAAAAGAAAGGGAGGGAGAAGAAAGAAGACGAGCAGAGAAAAGGGGAGAGACGGAGAGACATGGGGAGAAAACGAAATAAAGGAGACACGAAGGACGGAGGCAAAGGGGAAAGAAAGAGACAGAGAGGGCAGAGTGGGAAGACGAAAAGGCTGCAAAGAGAAAGAAGAAAGAAGAGAAAAGAAGAGAGAGTAAAGGGAAGAGGGGGAAAAGGTGGAGTGGGGATAAAAGAAAAAGGAAGAGCCAAGGCAGAACGATAAAGGATACGAAAGAAGGAAAAGACGGGGGAAGAGAAAATTCTCTTTGAGGAAGGCTCATTGCCTGTAGAGTTGTATCTCCCTCCCCTACCCCACCCCCCAAAGTGTGAAGTAGCTAGAGAAACTTAGCCCCGGTGTCGGTCGTGAGCTGGGACCAACTGCTTACAGAAAGGAAAGGATTGGGACGGTGGAGACAGGCGGGGAGCGAGGGGGGAGGGGCGGGCGCCGGCGGCTCCAAGAAACGGCTTGCAGAATTACATTTGTTTTTCTTGTGATTTTATTAAAAGTCACTCCTCATCTCCAGAATGCGTGAAAATATCTACTTTCCACTCAGATACACCGCATTAACTTGTTGGAGGCGAATTTGTTTGTTTGTCTATTTTATTTATTTGCTAGATAAGATTGATGCAGTCTTATTAGCGCTATATCTAGTTATAGAAAGAGATAAGGATGAGATGTTTTTCTTTTTATTCCAATTACTAGCCTTGTCACCTAACTGAATAACTGATATATGATTATTTATCCTGAGTAAATAGAAATCAGAAAAGCAGCGAACTTAACACATACAAATAAAATCTCTATGTCGCTTATTGCATTCCGTGTGGCTAATTGGGACCATTAAAATTACAGGGCTAAAGGCAAAAAAAAGAGAGAGAGAGAGAGAGAGAGAGGAGATACGGAATCAGGGGGCGGGTACTGATCCGTCATTGTTTTGTGCAGAGCTTTCTGCGTTGAGGCCGAGGATGCGGCAAATCAAAGACAGAAAACAATAAGCAAGGGACAGGCCCCAGCGCCTACGAAGAGTCATGCAGGTGGACTGCATGGTAAGAGTTTGCAAACTCGAATGTATGCGAAACTGTTTATTTCAGAAAAAAAAAATTAAGTTGAGCTCGGGTATCTCCTCCGGCTTCCAGGAAGGACGGGAAATCAGACTCTTGGGGGCGAGTTTTCCGCTCTTCGGTCGCTCCTGGCACATCCCTGTGGTTCGGGTAAGCAGGCAGTGGACGGACACACACTGCTCACACAAGCGCTCACGGAAGTGCGCGCGTCACGAACACGCAGACCCAGAGCCTTGAATTTTAAAAATAATAACCATAAACGAAGCCTGGAGTGTGGGTCCATGGGTTTAAGTTCACTGGCTACGGAGCCCGGGTCCTGTTTGCAAAGAGTTTTTGCTGCCCTGGGCTCCCGCCGCGGTATCCCAGGGACAACCCTGGCTGAGGCTGCCCTGAGTCCCCGCGCTTGCGGCCTAGGAAGGCCGAGGGAATCCAAGTTTGGGCTAAACCCAAGCCAGGAGGCTAGGAGTTAAAGGCGCTCACTCTGCGCCCCGTCGCCGGAGGACCAGCCGAAGGGTTTTGCAGTGGCCAGGCCTTAGCACTCAGCCAAAGCCTCTTTGGCAGTGGTCTCTTTTGCTGGGAACCTCAAGAGAGTTCTTTTATGCAGAGAAGTGTGGAAGTGCCTGTCACCCTTTCCCAGAGACTTGGCTGCCCTCCCAGACCTCCTTCCTTCCACTTACCCCACTCTCAAATCGAGTCCCTTCAAATGAGCCATACATCAAGCAGTCCCAAACTCCAGCGTGGGAGATCACTGACCCCTGTTCTGGACGGGGGTGGGGCGACCAGGGTGGGGGCTAGGGGAGCTTCTATTCCGGCACCTGGGTAAGATATAGGAGAAAGTGGTCACCATTGTTTCAAACCAGTGGACTTCAGAGCTTCTTGGTTTTTTCCTTGAGTATTTGCTCCCACCCTTTATTCTTTTTGAGGTTCTACGGTAGGCCTGAGGAACGCGATCTGATTTGCCACTCCGTTTGGGTTATTGCATATCTGGAAAAGTAAACAGGATTGTTCAAGTCACTTGATTTGTTTTCTGTAAGCAAATAATACCCAAAAGCATGGCTGTAATTTACCACGAATTAAAATTGATTCTTTTCATCAGGCAAGAAAATAGGAAAATGTGAGATCGTTAATTATTGAGGGAGGCGCTCCTCATTAAAGGGAACAATGTTACAATTCAGCATTTAATAGCAGGAATGTGAATAATAACGCGCCATATTTCAGCCCACTGTCTGCAAAGAAAAGAGAGCAGTTTACAAACAACCCAAGCAGCCAGAAGTTATGTTTAATAAACACCGGAGGTTTCTGTAAGTGGAATAATCAGGGAGCTGGGCACACTACCCAGCTCTTCAGGAGCACCTAGTATAAATTTTTATTCTTTCTGTCTGTCTCTCTGTTTCTACAAAAGATTCTCAACGAACACAGAGATACAATTAGAGAGAAAATCAGAATCACAAACCTAATTAGCATAAATGCATCAGTAGGGCACTTGCTGCCAGGGTCTCCCACGCCATTCACCGCTGCATCCAACCACACTGTATTTCTAAATCTTTCTCTGGACCAGGACGGCAAAGCGGGAGGAAAGACCCGGTAGTTGTGCTTGTAGTTTACATAATCAGCCGTCAAGGTTTTGGTTTAATATGTATACATATAATCCGGGAAGCCCACTTCTCTCAAAACTAGAAAGTTCTCATTCTCTGTCTGGGCGCTCGATTGGTCGGCAGCGGGAGTGGGTTCTCTGGCCTTTAGATGCTCTTTGTGCTTCGTTAAAAAGGAGAAGGGGAAAAGAGGAGAGAGAAAAAAATGATTTCCCTGTGCATCGCCCCTTGGCAGGCTCTTGTACAAAATTCAATCTCTATTTTTTATGAGAAGTAAACTGTCTAAATAAATTTTATTAGGGGCAACCAATATATTTTCTGGTAGTTCCCTTTGTTCCACTTCTACGTGTGTGTAACAATCTAAAACCTATTTATTGAGGAAAAATCACTGGATCCGTCATAGAAAATCCTTTTACTTTGCTTTGAAGTGATTTCTGAAGACATTCTTGTCATTCCGAAGATTTGGGGGCCATTGCGCTAAAGCCTCGCCTTGTTAGGGACTTCAGTTCCCATGATCATGTGGGAAATGCCTTAAATTATCAACAGCAATGGGCCTGACCGGCACTTTCCCGGCTGCCCCAGGAACGTGGGAAGATGACGGGGAATAAAACTCTGGTAAATACATCTCAGGCGCTGCCCAGGTGGATTCAGACATTGGCCAGAACGAGCTGCCGAGAGGGAGCCGGGCGCGGGGACGAGCATTTTACATCCAGACTATTGTCATTTTCCTCGCCACGCCTGCTGGCAGCCGGCTCCCGACTTCGGGCGGCAGCGCCAGCTTTCACCCTCCCCTCCTCGACGCCCCCACACCCCCATCACCTCCTCCCTCTCTCAGATTTCCCTTTCTTTTTTTTTTTCCTTTCCTTTACCCCCCCATGCTTATGCTCTGAAGTCTTGGAAGAAATGATTTAGTTTGTTTATACTGCTATAAAAATCAAGACCAATAGAAAAGTCATAAAATGAAGCGGGCTATCAATCACGCCGCAACATTGTTATTCAGCGGTTACTAACAGAGATGGATAATCCTTTGATTTCGTCCCATTGTTATTACTCTGATGTGTCTTCACATTAACTATTACACATTTATTTATCGACCTGAAAGATACAACAAAACAGAATATACGAGCGAGTGCGTGTGGGAGGAGGCCGCACGGCCGGCGGCTGCTCTGGGAGTGGCTGTGGGAGCAGGACACGGTCGCTTGTGTGCACAGCAGAGTGGACAGGGCCCCGCGCCCTTCTTCTCTCCCCACGTCGCGGCCTCTCCTCCCTCTCTCCAAACAGAGGGCACATCCAAGGCCACGAGGCCCTCCACGGACTTGTCTGTTGGCAGGAGCAGGGTCAGCCCCCAGGACCCCTGACGCGTCTACCCACCTCTGCCCCTGCGTTCCAGTGTTGGAACCCCCGCAAGCCCCACCCAGGTGGGCACGACCCCCCTGCGAATCCTCTGAAACTTGCGCCCGGGTGCGCACGCCGGCGCCACGTCCAGGGCGCACGCAGCCCCGCCCCAGGCCTCCGTCTGGCCTTTCGCCGCGCTCGCCTGGCGCTGTAGCTTCTAGATTTGGGGTTTTGTTCCGGGAAGGGGTAAGATTTACTGGAGGGACTTTATTTGCTTTAGGTTCAGGTATTCTCCATTCAAGCAAGCCTTTCTCGAAAGGACACTGGGTGTTTGCCGAACACCTTTCGTGGCTTTCGAATTTGCTGCTGTCACCTGGGCTCCGCCAAGCCACTGCCCGCGTTCCCGGCGCCCCAGTCCCACACTGGCCGTGTTGGCATCAATCGCGGCGGCCGCCGAAGCTCGGCCAGGCCCAGAGCTTCCGGGGAAGTGGTCTCCACGGCTTGGAAGGAACCGTTGTGGCTGATGCCCGGCATCCACGCGTGTGTGCATGAGTGTGCGCGCGCACGTGTGTGTGCATGGGAGGAGGGGAACAGGCTGCAGGAGAAGAGGAAGAAACTGCCCCAGAGTTCGCCTTGCTGCCTTCTTTGTCTCCTTGCTCGGTCCCTGTCTCTCTCTCTCTCTCTCTCTCTCTCTCTCTCTCTCTCACACACACACACACACACACACACACACACCATTCCTCTCGCATCTGCTCTCAGGCAGCATTTCCAATGTTTTGTGTAAGTCAATTGGACGGCGAACAAAAAAAGCCATTTGCTCGGTATTATTTAAAACAGACTTCATAGGACCACCCTTTTGTGGGAGCTTTATTTGCACTAAATGAATAATCTTAATTGCATCACTCTCGAATTAAAAATCAATGTTAATCAAGTTGAGAGTAGTAAATATCAGTTTTCATTGTGCCTGGGTAGAGGGCATTTTTCTTGTGTTGCAAATAAAAATACAAGTCAAATAACTTTAAAAGGGCATTATGTTCTGCTACAAATACAATTGAAACGGATTGTTTAGGAGCAGATCAGAAATGGTACAGAATTTTGCACTTAATTTCCTCAGTTATCATTTACAATAAGAACCTCTGGGCTTGACAGCCAAGTCTAAACAGTAGTAAATTAGTACAAATTTATACTGATTTTACTCTAATAATCGTAATAAAAGCTTATAGATTTGGCACTAATTACATAAATGCCTAATGATCTTGAAAATTACTCTGGTTAGAAATATATTACTAATCTAAACTTTGTTGTTGGCTGGCTCTGAAAAATCAGAACATTAGAGATGGTTCGCTTCACTTGTGCAAAGCACTTTAAATTGTTCAAGTAGTTTAACGTATTCAAGAAGAAAATAAAGAGCATTTAACTTTATTTACAGCCATAAGTGGGATTGGGAACCCAGCTGAACTTAGAAACTTTGACCAAAAGAGCAGGTCGTGGGCCAGGAGGCAAGCGTGGGCCCTGCGGAGGAGCGGGCGCCGGGCGGGAAGGGTGCGGAGTGCACGAATCCACACGGTGCGCGGGGTCTTGAAGCTGACTGCGGGCCCTGGAAGCGCAACGGGAGTCGACTCCTTTTTTTTTTTTTTTTTTGCTCGCTAGACCTGCTGAGGGTCTTCTAGCTACTCTTTAGGCGCGGGGTCCCAGCCAGGGTATCTGTACCCTGGGCTCAGGCCTGCTAGGCGGGGTCCAGGCGCGGTCTAGAGAGAGCGCGGTGCCCTGGTTGTGCTGCGTAATAGCAGGCCCCAGCCAGCAGCAGGCCAGTGCTGCCCAGAGCGCGCGGGCAGAAGCGACTCTCGGGTCACGCGGGGGTCAAGCCCTGCTCTGTTCCCGGCACCGCTTCTGCCCCAGGATGATCCTAGCCGTAGGACACTGAGTTGCACCTTTGGAGTGAGAAGGGACAAGGAAAAGGAGAGGTGTGACTGGAGAAAATCGCCGGGAAGAACTAACGGGGGCCAGGCCCAGAAGCCCGGGGCGAGGCCGAGGCGTCCTCCGCTGCTTTTGCTGCTGCTCGCGGCTGGAGCTGCCGGGGCCGCCGCCGCCGCCTCCTCCGGGCGGGCGCGGGCGGGCGGGCGGAGTGGGGGACTCTCCCGGCGCTGACATTTGCAGGCTGCCCTCCTGATTGGTCCCCTTGCCGAGCTGCTCACGGGTTCATTCAACTGTTAAGCACCTCCCCGTCTCTCTAAAGGACATTATAATGCAAGAAGCCCCCTTTTTAACCACAAACCGAATTTTCTTTCATTTAGGTGATCTATATATATCTATATCGTATAGCTTATAGCTTATATCTATTTTAAATAACTTAAAGCCGCTAAAATTTGGGGGGGAACAGCTTTCGCCCTGGAGCGGTGCGCGATGCTGTCTCACGCCGACCTCCTGGACGCCAGGCTAGGTGAGTGCGCGTCTCTCGCCCGGGCAGCCAGGAGAAGCCCGGGCAGGAAATTGTCAATTTGTTCCTTATTTTACCTTAATGCGCCCTAAATGGACTAATTTCTTTAAAAGTAATTGTGCTGCATTAAAGTTTAATTTGATTTAACATCGTCTTTAAAAAAAAAAAATCTATGGAATATGTAGATCCAAAAGAGGACTTGGAAAGTGTTGTTACTTTTTGTTTTTTCTTTCCCCCCCTTCCTCCCTCTCCCTTATTATTATTAATTTTTTTTTGAACGGCGATCTACCCTGAGATAATTTGTTAGGAGGTGTTTTCTGTCTCTCTTTTCCCCTCCTGTTTACTTCGATTTGGATTTTTTTTTCTCCTCTTTTTTGCTCTCTCCCCACTGCCTCATTCTCTACTCCTCATCTAAGTATGGTTGAATTTGTAAAAATCTGGCATAAACGAGAAGCCTCTGCAATCGAGGCAGATTTTCTAAGTGTGTTCATTGAGAAAGGAGAAAGGCCAAATTCATCCTCACAGGCATCCCCGCCTGCAAAGGGAATCGGCATTGCCAGTGGCTGAGAGAAACGCACCTTTTATTTCTCCGGAAAGAAACTGAATTCTCTAAAGTTTGATTCACTGCTCTGTCTATAGAGTTTACTTGAGTTTCCTTAATGCTGTCTGGGTTGCTGGGCTCTGGGTTTCCGGTTTGGGAATCTTTGGTGATGGATGTGACTCCATTTTCCAAACACTTTCTCTGATTTGAGGGGGAGGCGGAGCTGATTTGGGTTGATTTCAGAGGGTGGAAGACTTGGAGAATTATTCATCTTCCAAAAGTGAGAGGGAATCGGCTGAGGGCCGGAGGTAGAGCTCGCCAAGCTGTCTAAGCGCAGGTGGGGCAGCAACCAAGGAATCGTTTAATTTTCTTTCTTTCTTTTCTCCCCCTTTCCCACCCCCGTCCAAGGATATGCTCTCGCTTTCCTGGGGCGTCAGGGGTACGGTTCATGAAAGGGACTCGAAGGCATGTTCCTTTGCCGGGACTGGGAGTGTTTCACTGCGGGAGATATGAAAGCATGTGCTGTTTACTACGTGAGCCGGCTGCAGAGAGAGGGGAAAGGGCCGGGAGATGGTATTCCAACTTGGCTGTCCAAATTCTGGGGAACCCAGCTGAGCATCCCAGGAGTTTCCTTCATAGGGCGAACGTGGGCGCAGAGGGAGCCGAGGATGGGGCTGAAGGAGGACCGCGCAGGGAGGACAGTCCCTCCTGGCATTGCCAGGAAAGTAGTGACCGCGATCCCCTTGCCTCCTCAGGTATGAAAGATGCCGCTGAGCTTCTGGGCCACCGGGAGGCGGTGAAGTGTAGGCTGGGCGTGGGGGGCTCCGACCCTGGGGGCCATCCGGGGGACCTAGCGCCCAACTCCGACTCAGTCGAGGGAGCCACTTTGCTGCCCGGGGAGGACATCACTACGGTGGGCTCTACGCCGGCCTCGCTGGCGGTGAGTGCAAAGGACCCGGACAAACAGCCGGGGCCCCAAGGAGGCCCGAACCCCAGCCAAGCCGGCCAGCAGCAGGGCCAACAGAAGCAGAAGCGCCACCGGACGCGCTTCACCCCGGCGCAGCTCAACGAGTTGGAGAGGAGCTTCGCGAAGACTCACTACCCCGACATCTTTATGCGCGAGGAGCTGGCGCTGCGTATCGGGCTGACGGAGTCCCGGGTGCAGGTACGCCGGGCTTGGGCGCCGGGGCAGAAGACAAGGTGGGGCGGGAGGATTGGGGCGAAAGAAGCGGGTTCTCTTCCCTGTCGGGGTCCTGGGTTGCGCTTCGGCTGCCTTATGAGTTCCACGGACAAGCAGGGCCCCCATCTCCCACCACTATAGCCACATTCCCGCAGAAATGCCTCAAAAGCGAAGCCGGCGTTGTTCGACTGTTAGGTCGTGTCACTCGTCCTGAGAAGGGAAGCCCTGCATCTCCCAGCCTCCGCGTCTCCCAACATCCGCGTCTCCCAGGCGGCTAAGCTGAACGCGCACCTCCACTCCACCTCGAGTTATTGACAAGTATTTCATTACCCCTTAATGAGTTTGTGTTAAGCGTCTACATAATTGGGGGAATGCAACAATTATTCAGAAAACTTGAAAAGGGAGGAAGTAAGGCATAATGGCCCCTTAAAAAAAAAAAAAAAGTCCACACCTGGGTTTCACGGTGTAGCTTTATTCTCCTGCATATCAT
Source organism: Proteles cristata cristata (assembly GCA_017311185.1). Lineage (NCBI taxonomy): Eukaryota > Metazoa > Chordata > Mammalia > Carnivora > Hyaenidae > Proteles > Proteles cristata. The sequence goes on along the minus strand of JAESUZ010001311.1, from coordinate 1,025,718 downwards.
CCTCCTGCAGCTCTAAGTCAACAAACCCCTAGCTTTGAGGTTTGCAAAGGTTTCAAACTTTGATGGTCTACCAAGGCGCCGCCGAGAGCGGCTGGAGAAATACCCCACAGTTTTTGAACCCAGGTTTTCCCTTAAGGAAACTGGGGATGGGGGCGATGAAGGCTTTCTGTTGTAGATATCCGATCTGAAGAAAGGACATTTAGGGCAGAAAAGATTGACAGGTAGTAGATGAAATCGTTACTGACACCTTGTTCTCGGTCAACCACCCTCCACGTTGTAAATTACATATAACTTTGAAAATCACATCTAAAACTTTTCTGAAAATTGAGGAATAAAAGTATAAGCTCAGCGAATCTCATTCCTCCCCCCGCCCTTTTTAAAAGAATGAAAACAATATATCAGATTTTTTATGGACAAACGCTCTAGGTGAAATAGGAAGGCGCGCACTGAGTCTTGAGCTATCCAGGGTTCTGAAAACCTTTCTTTCCTGTCTTGGACCTGATAGTTTCTCTGTGTCATGCAGGGTGTCAATTTCACCTCTAGCTGCTTTAACAAATTAAGTTTAAAGATCTCAGTTGCTTTATATTTGATGTAAGAAGAGACAAGAGTGTCCATAATCACATTGTTGAATATTTATGTCTGCTTTCCACATTGTAAAGATAGTCTAACCTGGAAAAATAGCATATGCTTCTGCTCTAAATAGTCAGCAAGTGAATATCACTGGGAACTTAAAGTGGCCAAATTAATAAACTAATACTCAAGGCAGAACACGGATTAACATTTTTACTCAATGTAAGTCTAGGTGGTTTCGTTAGTGAACTTTGAAAACCCTGAATCATGGGCCATTGAAATTAAACACCCAAAAAGTGTTAATTGCATTGTGCAGATATATATTATTAATGTTAATTTTTTTTAACTTCTCACCACTTTTTAAATCTGAAGTTGATCCAAACCTTAACAGAAATATACAATTTCAATACTTCCATTACTGCTAATGACAATACTGGCTTCTTAAAATCTTGTAGGTTCAAAATTCATAAAGTTGCTTTTTGTCCCTCAAGAGAAATACTACCTAATAATTTTTGTTTGAAAGAGTAAAATGCTGTTGCTTAACCTAGACATAGTGGTAATTAGTTTAAATTAAAATAGAACTTAGAATCACAAATAAAATATAATTGGACAACCGACTTTATGAAAAAAGAAAATGAGGTCTATTAAACTTTATTAGGTCTTCCAAAGGTTAATGGCAGTAATTCTTTTAATAGAAAAAGTTGTAAATGAAATAAAATACAAACTATGTAATAGAAACAGTTATTTTCAAAAAGTACACAAAAGAATAATCAAGAAGAAAAAGACAAAGTACTTTAATTGTTCTAGCATAATGTTCAACAAAAGATAATAGCTTGAGGCTGCTGATAGGAACAATTTAATAGAATGGCAATTTCAATATTTTTAAAAATAATGTTTCATAGTTTAAAAAGTAATCAGATCAACATAACCTTCTTAATTAACATTTCAAAATGATTAACATTATGTAATGTAATGCAAAAATAATTTATGGAAAATGTATTTACTTCACAATTCATTGTACCATTGCTCCTTGACCAAATTCAAATTAAATAGTAATTGGTTTATGTTCTTATATGATGAGTACTTCATAGTTTTCTTTAGAGTTAACAGATTGCCACACATTCTTTTCAGTATGTGGGCCACTGCACTGATTAAAAATGATCTAAACATTTAATTTATTAAAATTGTATGCTTTTAAAGATGCTTTTTAAATTCTAGACTAACTGACCCAACATATTTATTTTTATCTATATCTGGTATAGATCACATTTTTAAGTATTTATTAAAGCACTTCTACTCACATGGAGGCCAATTCCATGTCTGATATCGCTCCCCTTTTCTGGCTAGTGTAATAAAACCATTCCTTTTATAGCATGCCATTATTAGAAACCAATTTCAGAATTATTTATAACCTGGAATGGCTTATTAAGCAGCAATGCGAGAATCATGCAAATTACGCGATCAAATGCAATATAATAAGCATAATCATTAGTCTCTAGCACGGATTAATTAACTTTCAATATTTTATTTACATAAAAACCAAATCAGTGAAATAACTTCTGCACAGTCAGGCTTGCCTTTCAATATTTTATACGAACAAAAATAATGTGCTGTAATTCCATTGACCGTGTCCCCCAGAATGGCCCTGTCACCTGCCACATCTTAATAGGGGGACAAGCTGAGAGTATTTTCTAGTTTTCTAATGGAATGAGAAATTGCATTTTCTTCCTCTCCCAGCACTATTAAAGTGTAATGAATTCGGCCCAGAGTTCACGGCTGACTGATCGAAATGAACCTGAGATCTCGGCTTTAATACAGCTCCCCAGATTTCCTCCCAAATCTTCACATTAATCATTTGCTGGATTCCAATGAGATCTTCATAAAGCATTTGGTTCGAGGGGGAAAAAAGTAATATTCTCTCTTTCTCCCTCTCTTTCTCTATTTCTGAGCCATTTATAGGTGGGGAATTAAACGGGCTATATATTTTAAAATACATTTACAGTATGTCTATATTACTGTAACAGCAGATATCATGAGAGTGGATTTTTAAATTCCAACCTCCATTAGATTCTCACTGTTGTATTAAGCATTTTCTGAGAAGAGCTGCATTTCAAACTGAGTACAAAGTTGGCCGGTGGCTGCGGTTAATATATTTTCTGGAGTTGTCATCTGTGCATTCTCAAAATCTCCCTTAGGTTTTGCCTGCATTTTAATCCGTCATGCTCTAGTTTTCAAGTGGAAACATTCACATTTTAAAAACATATGCATCATAGCTTGGAACGGAGGTGCTCAGACCCCATGCAGATTTTTTTTCACAACCCCAGTAACCCATGAAACATAAAAAAATTTTGTAGTCATCATTTGACTAGTAACCCTCAAACATAATTGAGCACGATTTTTCGATTATTCCTATATTTAGTTCTTTAACAGCTGTTCTTTTCCACCTGTGCCTGAGGTCCAGAAACCTTTCTAGTGGTTGTGTTTTCCACTGAAATTCTATGGGGGCAACCCTCCGCCAGCCCTCGCCTTTCTTTCTTCTGCTTCCTTCTGCTTCTTCCCCCTCCCACTCCCGCCCTCAGATGTCTGCTACCCTCTTCAACCACTGCCCACCCCAGACATTCAAACATTTGGGGATTCACTGACACTTTGCAGATAGTCTTTATAGCTATCTTTCGAAATATACCCAGGTGCGGAATGTGAGATATGAGGACCCTTTGGACATAGACACCCTCCCTGTCTAGGGCTCCATCCAGTCTACCTCTCCTCAATCCAGCCTTGGATACGTAATGCAAAGTGACCGACCCGTGGCCGCAGGTCTCCTCGTTGTGATTTCCTTGGCTCCTGCGGGTTACTCTCTGCTCAAGGCCGCTAACAGCTCAATTCTCCCAAGCGGCATTGATCCTAGTTACTATCAAGGGCCCCGAAGCCTCATTAATCCGTTGTGCCACATACTCAAGAGGCTTTAGCAAGTAAGGGACCCAGCATCGTTACACAATCAGGAACGTGGGGTAGGCAGAAATACAGGAAATGGGGTAGAAATAAGAGAAACATGTAATGGTGAGCAATGGCTCCGGTATAATAGAAAGACCAGGGCCAACCCAAAGGCGGCCAGTAAGTCTAGAGTGCGATGCCGATCACACCGATAAGCGTGGAGGGTCTTCACCTGCAGAGTGTAACACACTTCTGTGAGTAGCTAGCTTATCGAGAATAGGTCAGGTACTCCCATACTCATGATCCTTTAGCTTGCAGAATAAACACTAAATAGCTTGGATTAATAGATGAATAGCCTTTTGGTCATGAATATGATCAAATTGCATTTGTCAAATTCTGAGAGGAAACTCAGTCAGTACCTGAGCTGTGTCTTACATCATTTATATTTGTGCACACTAAACCTCCAACTGACTAGATGTTAAACTGCAAGCCTGCCAAGCAGGACTGCTGCCAATCACTATTTTTAAAAAAAATCAAATTCAAGTGTGGGGAGAAAGGAGGCTCTCTTGGTCAGGCAGTTTACATGATGTCTTTCAGAAGAACTCTGCCTTCCCCCCGGGGTGGTGAGTGTGGCATTAATAGTCACATCTGTGGGGTAACTTCAGAAATTCAGAGTTATTATTATGAAAGAACGAGTAGGAGGCTTCTTTTTATTTGGAGTGTATTTTATGAAACACATCTCCTCTAAAAAGAAAGATATGTGCGTCTGAAGCAAAACTAAATTTGATTCATTACTAGCGTGAGCTTTAAACTTGACCTCCTTTAATTTGTACTGGTCAGAAAAAAATTTCAGTTGATAGATGAAACGGACGAAACAGGGGAGACTTGAGGAATTGTAGGCCTAGTAATTTGGGGTCCTCAGTAAGTTTCTGAAAACAGACTTGAAGGTCGCTGGCCTCAGGACTCTGGCAGCAGCTTCCAGCACATCTGCACAGCTCATATAAAAGGTGCCCTCAGAGGGGTTTGAGAATGAGGCATGGAGACTTGTGGCAGTAGTACCAGTCGCTACGAATCAGAAGTCACGGTGGCGACCCAAACAACACCGTAGCTCAGCGCCGCTCGCTTTCCCACATGGATCACTATATTAACCTCTCCGCTCTGTCATCCGTGGCGTTAGGGGTTTTCCTTTGTCTTTCGATTTTGAAACTGGCTATGTCATCCACAGCCCTTCATCAATTTCCAAATTTCCAGCGTTTCTGAAAATTCTATACCCCATCAGTGTTCTAAGGCACGCTATTAAGCCACATGGGTACGCATGTTTATCTTCATTTGTACACCTGTGAGTCCAATTTTGACACATGCCCGCCTGCAGACTTGTGCATCTGAGCAGTGCACGGAATGTGCCAGCGTGCAGGGGCGTGGTGAACACTGCACGCGGTGGTATGTTTGCACCCAATGTGAGCGCTCCAGGGCACTATCAGGACCCCGGAAGTTGGCGCTTGCTGAGTGCAAGGGGCTCCAGTAGTCTCGAGCGGACGAAGAACCGCGGTCCTCGGCTGCGTGTAAGGGCACTTTGGGCAGATGGCACTTGTCCGGCCTAGGACAGTGTCTGACGCACGTATCTCAGGCCCAAGCCCCTGTCCTTTCTGGCCAGCCGGCTCGCTAATAGCGCCCTGTGTGTCTCCCGCCCCGCCCGCTCCAGGTCTGGTTCCAGAACCGGCGCGCTAAGTGGAAGAAGCGCAAGAAGACCACCAACGTGTTCCGTGCGCCGGGAACTCTGCTGCCCACACCAGGCCTGCCTCAGTTTCCGTCAGCCGCCGCCGCCGCCGCCGCCGCTATGGGCGACAGCCTGTGCTCCTTCCACGCCAACGACACTCGCTGGGCGGCGGCCGCCATGCCGGGCGTGTCACAGCTGCCGCTGCCGCCGGCTCTGGGCAGGCAGCAAGCCATGGCGCAGTCGCTGTCCCAGTGCAGCCTGGCGGCCGGGCCGCCGCCCAACTCCATGGGCCTGTCCAACAGCCTGGCGGGCTCCAACGGCGCGGGGCTGCAGTCGCACCTCTACCAGCCCGCTTTCCCCGGCATGGTGCCCGCCTCCCTCCCCGGCCCCAGCAACGTCTCGGGCTCGCCCCAGCTCTGCAGCTCCCCGGACAGCAGCGACGTATGGCGGGGCACGAGCATCGCCTCCCTCCGCCGCAAGGCGCTAGAGCACACAGTCTCTATGAGCTTCACTTAATGCAGCCGCGCCCAGCCCGCTCCGCCCCCGGCGCCGCCCCCAGGCCGCCCCGAGGTCCTTCCGGCGCGCGCCCGGGCCCCCGCTCCCTGCCCGGGCCCCTGCCCCTGCCCTCCGGCCCCCCGGCCCCCGCCCCGTCCCGGTCCCCACCCGGCCTCTGCCGCTTCTCGTTTTGTTCTCGTCTCTCTCGTTCATTCTCGGGGGCTTTCCCCTTGCCCCAGCCCGCGAGGCCTCCCCTCCTCCTGATTTCGCCCGCCCCGGTCCCCTCTACCGGGCTCCTAGTCCCGTCTCCCCCAACTCTTCCCCGGCCCCCTTCTCCAGCGCCTCCCCCCACCCTTTCCGGCTACCCCCAGCTACCCGGCTCGCAAGTAGCGTGCTCGCGCCCTCCTCCCAGCCTTCCGACTGGAGGCGTTCTCACCCACACCTTCAACACGACGCCTACGACCCCCTCGCCCGCCGCCTCCCCTGCGGTCCCTTCTTTACCCGCACCTCAAGCCCCTCCTCTCGCGCCCTGCAAAAAGCATCCTTCCCGCCATTTTACTTACCAGGGAGTCGACTCAGGATCTGAAATCAGACACCAATGGACTGGTTTGTGGGCAGAAATACACACACTCGCACTCTCGCTCACTCTCAGACACTACACACACGCGCACACACGCATACACAGTGCACCTAGGTCACACACGGACGTGTTCAAGGGACAGCACAATGTTAGGGATTTTCGTCTTAAAGGAGGACAAGCATCTGCTACAACCGCCTCATCTGAGGGCCCAACTGACAAAACTTGATTTGTCCCTGTATTCTTTTTTTCTTTCCTTTCCCACCACCCCACCCTTGCCCCATCCGCCCCGTCACATCCATGCAGCCCTCTATTGGCTTGCAAAAGAACACTTTTATTTTCTCTTACTTTTATTTTCTTAAGCACAATGTGTGAGGTTATAGAAGGGAAGGCGTCTCAGGAGGAATGTGCCCGTGACTTGGGTGGCCGGAGTGGACTAAAGCAGTCATGTGATGAAGAAGAGGTGATCTTACCCATTTTGATAAGTCTTTATAAGGGAGAATAAAATAAACGTAAGAAAATTTTCCTTTTGTAAAAGTAAAAGCCACATCTCTTTTCTGGATCCTTCAGGACTGGGGTTTGTTTGCTTCCTTTTCCGTTTCTTTCCTCGCTGCTCTGTGCCCTAGGTTGTTTTGTGGTCGTCCTGTCGTTCCTCGTGCCCCTCGGCCACCGCTCTGGCCCTTGCCAGCTGCCGATGGGTGCACTCGGACATCTACAACCCTGCAACTTTGTACAGAGAAACACAATCAGCTCTTTCTGCATGTGCTGGTCAAATCCAAACCCAGAGAACAGAAGCGCTTTCGAAGAATGAACAAACATGTGAAATAGGATGTTTTGTGTAGATAAAGCATTCTTGTTACATACTGGTCAATTTGTGATATGTTTTAACTTATTGTCTGTGCTTATTTATGGAATTTGGTTTTCTTAATAAATGTTTGAGCTAATATAAAGCATATTATTTGACTTTTCCGGACAAGTTTATATCAAGTTAAATGTAAATGGATAAAATAAAATCATTTTCAGTATGTGATATGGAGAATGCTGGGTTTTGTTGCGACTTTGAATTTCAGGAGGGGGGTCGAATGGAAGAGGGGAAGAGAACTTGTCCTGTAGGCTCTCAATTTGCTCTCAACGGGCGAAGATCCCGGATCGCAAATGGCGGGAACCCCATTCAGTAGGCTGGCGTTCAGTGTCTGGATTGCACCGCAGGCTAGGCAGCCCTCTCCCACACAGCGTCAGATGGAGGAGGCCAGGCCTTCCCCATTCAGTAGGCTGGGGTTCAGTTACCGGGTTGCACCGCGGCCTAGGCAGCCGTCTCCCACACAGCATCCGGTGGAGGAGGAGGCCGGGCCTTGAATCACGCAATTCCCAAGCCTGAAGCCAGGAGGCCGGGCCTCATGGGAGCTCCAGGCTTCGCGGGAGCTCCAGACCTCGCGAGGCTTTGGGCCTGCCACGGCTTCCAGAGCCGGAAGTGGGCTTCGGGGCGCAGCTGCTAACCGCGGCACCCAGCGCCCGAGAGTTGATAAGCTTCTCTTGTGTAAGCGACCATTTTCCGGCTGCGTGCCTGTGATAGGAATGCTGTAGGCCAGAAGAAGGACCATAGTACAGGAAGCTTGGGGACCGTTAGCTCTGCCCTCAGGGGTCACTAACCCAAAGTCCCGTCTGACCCTGGGTATGCAGTGGATTGAAATGTGAAAGGGCGTGGCGGGCTGGGTGGGAGGTGGAGGGGGGTGGGCAGGGGTCTTTTCCTAGGGCCTGGGTTTTGTGGCCTTCTGAAAGAGGCGACCCGGGTTTTTTGTGTCCTCAGAATCCGGGCTGTGCTTCTGGTAACCCTAGACCTCATGAGCGGAGGCAAAGGGAAGGTCTGAAATAGAGTGACCAGGACGACCTGGCTTTGGGTTGTGCCTTTCAGGCTTTGCTTGACCCTGCCGCTCTCTCATTCTTTTAGGATGCTTACTTGGTGTGAGCCAACCTGGAATACAACCAGGTGCTCAAACTAACTAGTAGTGAAAGTTGCTGTTTCTTTGGTAGTCTGAGAGGGAAGGTTGTGGGTGTGTTTTAAGCTTGGAGGCAAATCAATATCCCAAGCATTCTTTGGAAGACTAATCAAAATCGATCTTGTGGTTTGAAATTTAAGGGTCATTATAGGCATTGAGAGTGCACCCATCCTCATGGGAAGATTTCTCATTTGGTTGCCATAGTGTGTAAGCCCTATAAAAACCCGTGTTCTAGAATATAGTTTTGTACTACTGGGCTACATATGAATTTTAAGAACTGTTGTTAATTGTTACAACTAAGAGGACAATGGAATCTCCTCGAAGGCAAGGACAAAAAGATATGATTTTCTATGATCAAGAAAAATTGTATCTTCATGTTACCTTAGGAATTTTAATTAGAGGTAAAATTGGTGAGTGTGTTCACAGAATATTTTAATTCTCCATTTTCTAAAGCATATTTTTAATATAAGGTTAAAGTATTAAAGAGGATAAAAACATACTCATTTGGGATTTCATATACAAATGGAACATTTCTGAATGTTAGCACTCTAGAATTTAGCAGCATAATAATCACATTTCGGAAGTATCTGTAGATGAAAAATACCTTTTCTTGTTTTTACGTTTCATCATATTCCTTGTCTTAACATAGTGCTTTTTAAAAAAAATTTTTGAATTCGTGGCGACTGTAATTTCAAGTCACATCTAAGAGATCAGTTCAAATTACAGATTGCTTTACCAGTGAGCATGGAAGGCTGTTTACAAGGATGCTAATTTTACAGCTTTTTTATGCTGCTATAAAGCATAACTTTATGATGTAGGAATGCAATAAAGGATGCTAAATGGAATCTTTAAAAATTGTATTTCTCAAAGGCAAGGGAAATCTTTCATTTGAAAAAAATGGGCCAACTCAGAACACTGATGAGAAGTTACAAATCAACTCAAGTGATAGATGCTTTCAAAGATACTTATATTTCATAATATAGTGGTTATTTATCAATATTATAATGAAAGTGTACAGAGTTTTTCACTTGACCCAACTTTAGAATATTTGTTTTTATAGCAATAGATTTTTGTGTTAAGAATCCTGAATATTTTAATGTCATATATGCTATTAGCATAAGTAAGGCAAGGCAACCTGGCCTAAGTTGTTAAAGTTGACAGGTAAGCATAAAAAGCAGAGAATGAGAATCTCAGTCACAAGCCTGAAAGATTTCTGCATTTTGAGGGAGAACAGAATAATGCTTCTTCTTAGTTTTTACTCTTTGTCAGCAGCAACTGTGTATCCAACCTGTTAAAGTTAAAATAAATAATTACATTCCATAAAGGAAAAAAGACAATAATGATGAATAATATTAGAACACAAAGTAGATAAGTACAACATGCTGGATGTCCTACCTCTGATGAATTATACTTTTTGCTGAGTTGCCTATTGGACGTTGAATACCATCACCACATACTGGCTAGAAAGAGTCAAAGTTTATTATGACATAACTAGGTGATTGATTTATTTGAATACACATGTTCTTCCTTATGTAATTATCTTCTCAAGATTGGTACTAAATAAATATATGTGGTACAACATGATGGCACAGTAATGGTATTGCAATTCGTTTACCTTTTGTTGATGGTGGCAGAAATAGGATATAGGACTTCAACTACTAAAGAGGATGTTAGGTACTGGATACAAAATAGTATGCAGAGCAATTTGGGTAAGTCAAGGTAGATGTAAATGGAGAATATGGAAGAAATTCTAACTTTGAAGCAATTTATCTTTGATGTCCTCAATGCTCAATGACTGCTTCATCTGAAAATGAAAATGTTTGTAATTTGTGTTGTGGACTTTACATCGTAATTTTTAGGATAAAGAGAAAACTTAGTCCACAAAGATGTGTCTTCTAGTGATGGCAGTAGTTAACTTGTCAGTTGAAAGAGCGTAACCTTCCTTTTCTCCTTTTCATGACATAAAGGTAATCTCATCTAAGGGCATTTATGGGAAGAAATAACAGCATGGCATAGTGAGACGACTGGCTCATTAATCCTGGCATCTACTTCCTACAGGGTTCCTTGATTAGTTAGATTCATTCATTGGGCATTTTAGAGTTTTTGATTTGTCACCATTGACTAGGTTCACTGAGTTCAGGCTAAATTGAGCCAGAAGCAATGTTTATTAGTAATTTTGTAGTACAGGCTACCCTAATAATTCAGCCCAAATATCTCATCTGAAAAATATCCATTCACCCTCGCTTCTAATGTGGGTTGCAGCTGTGTTCATAGGGAATTGAAAGAACACAAGTGATTGGGCATGTATTTTCTAAATTATTAATATGATGGCTAATAGCTGTAAACCCATCCTCGTATCCAATGCAGAAATTATGATTCATTTAAAAAATGAAAGCAGCAACAAAGGGGGGCACCCCCTGCCTGCCTCTCGGCTCTCTCATCAGTGCAGAGCTTTTGGTTCAGGAACCATGGCCTGTTTAGCATGTGGTCATTAGAGAAACAGAACAATGCCTTTTGCTTTTCTTCTTGTGCTCTGTCAAAAAAAAAAAAAAAAAAAAAAAAAGCGGGGATTTATAAGACTTACTCGAAAATGCTTTTAAGGAATTTTAGGCATGAGCTACAAAGAGTCCCTCTCTTAATTTTGACCATGTCATAATCAGTCTGTAAGCAGGCATAATTAGTTGCTTGTGCAGTTAGGTGGCATCTTCTATTCACATGATCAAATAGCACATCCATCCAAGTTTCCATCTTAAAAGCTGAGTTGGATTTGCGACTTATTGCAGTAGCTCATGCTGCCACAATCCCTTTAGTTCCTAGTTGAAGCAATTCACAAGTACCAAGAATAGATCATTAACCCTCATGACATAAATACTGTATGTTCTTTATATCTTTCATTGAAATGTCACAGGGCTTTATATGCTTTTGCTCACAGTCATTATTGAATCTTTTACAGATAAACTAAAACAAGGTCAGATTAAAAGCTCTAGAAACCTTTAACACCGGAAAGATGATATGTGATTCTTAAGAAATTAAAAAAATAAAATTAGAAAACACAAAACATAGGCATACTGACATTAAAATAAGTTCTTTCTAGATTTTATAATTACAGCATTATGAATGAGTTCACTGAGGCTGAACTGGTTTCTCTTTTTGCTGCCCTTGTTTTTATTAATTATCACGTGCTTAGTCTGCCTATAAGGTACTCCAACATAGCAGTGATTTCAGAAATAATATTTTCAGATGGTGCTTACTGCTTTCACTCTAGTACCTTACACTTGAGCCCTGTTTTTCAGTTTACAGGACACATTATCTTGTTTTAATCACCATGCCACCTTTATGAAGTAGATATAATTCCTATTTTACAGACGAAGAAATTGAAACTCAGAGGCTAAATAACTTGCTCATGACCACATATCTAATAAGTGGCAGAGATAATTTTTAAGTCAGGTCTTCAGATCTTTCGGCAATACCGTTGTATATGTTACAAGTAGATATTGTTTAAAAAAATTTTTTTAATGTTTGTTTATTTTTGAGAGAGAGAGAGGCAGTGAGAGAGTGAGACACAGAATCTGAAGCAGGCTCCAGGCTCCAAGCTGTCAGCACAGAGCTTGATGTGGGGCTCCACCTCAAGAGCTGTGCGATCATGACCTGAGCCAAAGTCAGCCGCCCAACTGACTGAGCCACCCAGGTGCCCTGATATTGTTTTTATTCTTAAAATATCTTCAGGGAAGAAACTAAATCACTTCCTTAACATAGAAGTTTAATAATCCACCCCTGTTATTTAACAGGACAGATTTAAAAAAAAATTTTTTTAATGTTTTTAATTTTATTTTTGAGGGTGAGAAAGAGCATGAGTGGGGGAGGGGAAGAGAGAGGGAGACAGAATCCGAAGCAGGCTCCAGGCTGTGAGCTGTCAGCACCAGAGGCTAATGCAGGGCCCACCTCATGAACTGAGACATCATGACCTGAGCCAAAGTTGGATGCTTAAGCAACTGAGCCACACAGGTGTCTTGACTTTTTTTTTTTTTTTTTTTGAGACAGCAAGCACAGGGGAGGGACAGAGAAAGGGAGAGAGAGAATACTAGGCAGCAGGCTCCATGCTCAGTGCAGGGCTTGATATCAGGAGTCTGAGATCATGACTTTGCCAAAATCAGGAGTAGGATGACTAGACTACCCAGACACCACAGGACAGATGATTTTTGGTGGGATGTGATAGCTGTATTAAAATTAAGCATGGTTTTGAGGTGCCTGGGTGGCTCAGTTGGTTGAGTATCTGACTCTTGATTTCACCTTGGGTCATGATCCCAGGGTTGTGAGATCGAGCCCCACGCTGATCATGGAGCCCACTTGAGATATTCTCTCTCTCTCCCTCTCTCTAGCTCTCTCCCTTTCTCTCTCGCTCTCTCCCTCTTTCTCTCTTGCTCTGTCCCTCTTTCTCTTCCCTGCTCATACTAGCTCGCTCTCTAAAGTAAAAAACAAGACAAAACATGGTTTTAAGAATCTAGAAAATGCCTTCCCTCTTGATCTTTACGTGCTTTCTAGAAATGATTTCAGGATAGTTCTACCATGCCACCGAGAATGCTCTTTATTGTGTGAGGAATCTTTATCAGTGAAATTGTCTTCTTGTGACATGAACTCTGGGCTGATGTACCAAGAAACTTGGGAGCTAGCCCTGAGAGTACTTTGAAGGGAGTTGGTCGCATTGTAAGGGAGAGGTGATGGTTTAACTCTGTATACAAGGGAGAGCATCCTTGAATCCCTTGGTGCTACAGGTATGTTTCTTGTCTTTCCCTGCAAGATTTTATAGGGGGATCTTTTTATTTTGCTTAATATATAATATTAAATATTCACAACTCAGGATAAGCTGTTTCCATTTTTCTGTCCTTCACTGTCAATCATAGAGTCAAAAAATCTTAGCACTTAAAGGGATATTTGAAATCACCTCATTCAGATTCTCTGACTACCATTGTCCCTTATTCATTTTGCACCAAGTGGACTTGAAGATTCAGGCTCATCACAAGACAGGTCTCTAGTATTGGCCCAAGCACCTGGAAGTACTTCATTTTATTGAGCCTCATCTGCTTCCTGTTCTTCTTTCTATAGTCTTGTCTTGTTAGGACTTCCCATCACATATCTTAGTACTGAAATGATTTTTATTTTTAGTCTTTTATTTATCAGTATAAGACTAGGCCGAGGTATGGTACCACGTAAACCTATTTCTGGCTTTACACAACCCAGGTTTATTTCTTGCTTACAAAAATTCTACTATAAGTGAAGTGATTCCCCAGGACAGCTCCCCTTCATGTAGAAGCTCAATGATGCAAACTTTGTTTTCATTTTGTGGTTTGACTACCTCATTACAGGGTTTCCATTGTCTTTTGGGAAGGAAAAGCGAGAACTAGAAGACTTTGAATTGCCTCTGATGGTTTGGCCTGGAAACTGCTGCTAATATTCCAATAAGCAAGAACTAGTTGTGTGACTTCTAATTGCAAGAGAGCTGGCCAATGTAGGGGAGCACGTGGGTATTCCTTGAGTAGAAAATAACTCTGCTGTCTTATTTTCTCTATCATAAATACTCTTAGATCCCTTATTTAACATGTTTTTCATACTTAGAATTCAACAAGTAGTTTTTTGTGCTTACTGGCAGGGCCGCAGAGATGACGGTGCCAGAGAAATAGATGACGTCCAAGCTCTTGAAGAGCCTACATCTAGATGGTGAGATAAGATAAATATATTTTTAAAAGAAAACTACACAGGCCATGTTTTTCTTTCTTTTTCTTTCTTTTCTGTTTTATTTTTTAGTTTAAATTTTAGTTAACATATAGTGCAAAAAATGTTGTACACAGGCTGTTTTTAATGGTTTGATCAAGTGCTAAATACTCTTATCTGTATAATAAATGCAGTGGGAATTCAAAGAAGCAGGAGACCACTGGGGCTAGAATTCCCGGGCAAGGCTTCTTGAAGGAACTGGGCCTCATGGGATAGCAATGTCACCCTTGAGGATTTTCTTCTCCACTTTATTGGAATTTGTCCTTTCCTTGTGGGCCTTATTTTCAGATCAATAAAGTAGGTGTGGTGTATTTATCTCTATCATTACCAAGTTCTCTATTCTCTTAAATTTGGAGCCATTGATTAGATTTAGGGCTGTAATGATGAGAACAAGAGACTGTGGACCATCTGCTATACCCACACTAGTAGCCATTTATAAGCTCCTGTAGTGTCGTTATAGTATCATGGATATTCCCCAAATGGATGAATTGTAGCCATGTAATTCCCCAATAGCGCAGTGACTCTGGCGCATAGTAGGTGCTCAATAAATGTTTACGAAGTTGAATTAAGTCAGACATATCAGTGTTAAAGCTCCTAGCTTATTGCACTTGCTATTTGCTTATTATCATATCTAGGGGAGTAGTTACCAATTTAAAAATACCATCTATTAAAGGACTTATGTGATTATTAAGATGAAAAATAAATCACTCCTGACAACAAGCCAAATAATATTTCTCACAAAGAGACACCATTCTCATCCTTTGGTGAGCTCAGTGCTCACTTGGAGTAAACCAGTCACCCATGGGACGCTAATTACCTTTTCCAAAGAACTAGGCTACCATGTAGCGTGTTCACAAAGGTAATTTAGTAAATGATGCCCTGGTATCTTGAAAGAGTTAATATGCCACTCTTAGAGACTCCTGTGAGTGAATTGTTTCTCACAATAGAGGGAGGAGCACATGCTTGCCAGGAAAATTGCTGTCTTAGATTTCCCTGTTGGAAGACTTAAGAGCTTCATTTTCATTTTAAGCCTAGTGGCTTCTCCGAGAACTGGTTGTATGCCATGAGACATTTCAGATTTGAAGAGTTATGATGAGAATTCTCTCTTTACGCAAAGGAACTCCAAAGCAGGACCTTGAGGTTCTGGTAGGGGTTGCTTTGGATGCCCTGGATTAGGAGATCACTGCTTCTCAAGGAGCTAGGTTTTTTCCCTTTTAGTTTTAGAAGAACAGTCCTTGCCCCTATTCTGCTGTAGTAGAGGATCATGAAGATACACAGCAGGGTTTGGAAATCATAGCTGTAATCCTTGATCAGCTGTTAGCTAACTATGATCTCAATCCAGTCACTTGGCAGCTATGACCTTCTGTTTCCTCATGGGTTACCTGAAGTTCTTTCCCAATGCTGACTAAATCTAATAATGCTATAACTGTTTGGCTGACCAGTGTGGGGAAGTCAGTTTAAAAATACCTGTTATTCAGAGGCCTGGGCTGGTCTTTGTCTAATCTTTCTTTTGAAGGTATTGTTCTTTTATTCAGGAGGAGATAATCTGATTGAGTCAAGTTAGCTTGTGTGAAGGGGGTGAAAAGGTAACCTCTGTGTTCTGCTGAAGAGTTGCTGCCACTTTCCTAGCCTCCTTGTAATAGGATGCACGCAAGGAGTTGGGACTGCATTAGAATTATTTTACAGAGTAGGAAAGGAAGTTTGCCATATGCAGGAATTTAACTTTCTGTAGAAAATATGGCTTTGCAAAATAAATCCTCATCCCTATGCTTAAATCATTAGTGCCATGGGGTTTTTATATTATCGAGTAAAGTACACTTAATCCGTGGATTTAACTGAAAAGGAGAAATTAGGAGGAAAATAGACAACCCAGACATATTCTCCTATAGGAGGCACTCGGTAAATTTTGGTTGGATTGACTGGACTCATAGTACTAGTTTTTGTGTAAAGTTAGCAAGGCAAGTGGGCAACTACTTAGAAGCTAGTGTGTGGCAGTGTCAGCGTATTTATTCAGTTGCCAAGGCAATGCCAGGTGTTTATGACCACATGAGAGAATGAAAAGAATGAACAGTCCAGTGGCTGTTCAGGTGAGTGCATGGACATAGATCAGGAAGTGTCTGTTCATACCTCTTTTTATGTATGGATGAAGGCAGATAGTTCAAGTCCAGGGGAAACTAGTGAAACATGTGAAGTATTTTAGGAGCCTTCAGCTTTCCTCTCTCCACTGACACTTTTAGAGTCTGGAGTTTCCCATTCAAATCCTTTTCCCTATTCAAAATGGGAAGTTTGCTGGTATTATTTATATTTTGGCTGTATAGATTTAAAGCAATATGCTAATTCATCCATTTTAAACTCTCTAATTTTAGTGTAGCAAGAATGTCTTTATCTTAATCAACTAAATTAAACATTAGGAGGCAAGTAAGAATGATGTTGGAAACAGAGTGATTGAACAGGGGCTTTCTTCAGCTTAAGGAAATGATACCATACCTGACACTGGCCCACCAGACAAAATCTAGTTGTTTAGGGATGCTCCAGAATTTGGAGAAAAAGGAGTAAAGAAAAATATTCTTCATGTGGAAGGTGGAACACGGGTGCATTTTATTATTCAAGTGGTACATATATTCTTTTGTTCACTGGACATATTTCACAATAAGAAAAAAACAACAACAAAAGTATCAGTTGTAGTTTCCTCCTTTCCACAGTTCCTGTCTTCAAACATTAGCTTTTCTAGAGTAACCAAGATTTTACAGATTTCCTTAGAGAATGATCGCCTAAAAACTTCTGAGGACACAGTGGCATCTTCTGTATTGTTGCCTTCTCCTAGGTGACACCCTGGGCTCTGAAGTCACTTGGGCCATTTATGGCTTTAAAGTAGTCCTCTCCAGCCATTGCTCCCCTACCAACCTTATCTCTTTCTTACGTATCTTTTTATTCCTCTGCTTTGAAATCTGCAGAGTCCATTTTTACTATGTAATATCCTGCTTTGGAGTTTCCTTCTGCCTTCCCTATTGTAATCCTGTTGTTTCTTCTGGACAGGCAGTCCTCATCATCCTGGCCCCAAATGTCTGCTTCCTCCGGGACGCCTGGAGCTGGGGTCAGGGCTTTGGAGAAGCAACAGCTGGACATGTTGCCGATGCATCTCTCAGGTAACTCGGGTGAGGGAGAAAGGGAAAGTGGAGGCTTCACTGAGTATAATTCAGGAAAGTATGACCTGGAGAATAGGGATAGGTTGAGACAATGAAATCTAAGTTTCTGGAGAATCACATCTGGGACTCTGTCTCTTAACTTATGTGTGCATTGACGACGAGTTTAACTATTTCCTGGCCAGAATGCATGGCATCTGACACCAATTAGATGGTAAGAAATGTATGTTGAATAAATGATACTGAGGTGGTCATAAGGTGAAAATACAACATTTGACTTTAGGTATTGGAAAAGTGAAAGAGAAGTCAGGTAATTTGCAATGCAAAAGTAAAAATTCTATTGATGTGAGCTGCTTATCTAATTATCATGAAGCACTGAAGCAATTGTATGTCACGTCAAATACTTTCAAATGATACTTGAGTTTTCTTTGGTAACAGTAGTAAATTCCACCAGATGTTAGGTAAGCTGTATCAAGGTAGGGAGGAAAGTCACTGGTCATCTAATCTTATTATTGCTGGTCAAATCATTCACACAGCTTATAGCCCTTATGGTCATTTAGCATCAGCTTAGACATCTTCAAGATACAGGAAACTCACCACCTGATAAGGAATCTCATTTCTTCAAATACATTCTTTTTTTCTTAAATTTTAAGTTTTATTTATTTATTTTGAAATAGAGGGAGAGAGAATCCCAAACAGGCTGAATTCTCAGTGCAGAGCCCAGCGTGGGGCTTGGACCCACAAATTGTGTGATCATGCCTTGAGCTGAAACCAAGAGTCAGAAGCTTAAGCAACTGAGCCACTTCGGTGCCCCTCTTCTAATACATTCTTGTATTACACTGAAGCCATCCCTCTTCTGTCTTAGCCTTGATGTTCTACAAAACAAGTCCACATCCTTTATTATTACTTGACAGATCTTCCCATGTATAAAGACTGCTTTCTTACTTTTCTTTCTTTCCTAAAAATCTATGAAAAGATAAAGAGCTACGATCAGAGATGCTAGGGTCTTCCAAGTTATTAAAAAACATGTTTAGTCATCTTTATTAAATAGAAGACAGATTTTATCTTTAAAGTGCATGGGGGAGGTGTCTTTATTTTTCCAAACCCGCACAGATTAAGCAGGTTATTTTTTTAAATCAATACTTCTCAGTCTCTAGGGATGGGGTTTAAGAATCTCATTTTGAAGTTTGAGAACCACTGTTCCAGTCACTGAAGCTGTCCAGGTGAATTAAACATAATTGATGCTAATCTTAGGAATGGGTCTCATTGCTAGAAAGCAATGTTGAGCCTTTCTTTGTCTTTTTTTTTTTTTACTTTCAATTTAACTTAATTTTTTTCTTTCAAATTTTTATTTAAAATCTAGTTAGTTAACATACAGTACAGTATTGGTTTTAGGAGTAGAATTTAGTGATTTATCACCTATGTACAGCACCCAGTGCTTATCATAACAGTGTCTTCCTTAGTACCCATCACCCATCTAGCCCATCCCCCACCCACTTCCCTCAGTTTGTTGTCTGTCTTCAAGAGTAATGTTGAGCCTTTCTCACCTCTCCGCTAACAGCCTTGAAAGGGCCTTAAGTCTTTTACTGACTATTAACATCGACACCCGTTAGCTTTCATTTACAGACTTTCTTTCCCTCTTAGTCATAGATTTCTCAACTTTATTTATTTGCTTATTTATTAATGTTTATTTATTTTTGAAAGAGAGAGGGAGCAAGAGCAAGTGGGGGAGGGGCAGAGAGAGAGGGGGAGACAGGATCTGGGTTCTGTGCTGAGAGCAGAGAGCCCGATATAGGTCTCAAACCCATGAACAATGAGATCAAGAGCTGGGCTAAAGTTGGACGCTTAGGTGACTGAGCCACCCAGGCATCCCAAATTTCTCAATTTTAGTTTGATCTTCCCCTGACAGCACATAAGTTGAGTTCTTTTCAGTCTCCTTATCTTTAGCCCTCTAGGTTGCTGCTAATGTAGGATAGTCATCTGTTCCCCAAATTCAAGTTTTCTGAGATTATTTCTATGCTCAGACCTTTATATTTCATTGCTTTTCAACCTTAATTTATTTTTCTAAAGCTTTCTGTATATGAATGAAATTAACTTATAATTCTTTCCTCTATGTGATTATTTTTCTTTGATTTATGATCCCTTCTAATCCTCAAACATGTGCCTATTTAATATTTTTGTGACCAAAAAATGGATGAAGTTTTGTATTCTGTTTCTTTGTATTATCCATATTGGCATATCATATATATAGTTTTAATGTCTGTAGGATTAGCTTAGAGCCTTTTCAGATACTAGTGTTACCTGTTTGTTGTAAATATTGTGAAATATAAACACATATTTATTCATTCAAAATACATTTGAATCTGATTGTCACTCAGTTAAGTACTAAGATTTGATGTATAGTGTGTGTGTTTGTAGATGAGAGAAAGAGACTGACATAGAGACAGAAAATGAGACCTCTGTGAAAACACAACAAAAGAAAGTTACTTATAGCTATATCCTCCAATATGGTAACCACTAGCCACATGTACCTATATTTAAGTTAAATAAAATTAAAAGTTTTGTTCCTCGGTCACAGTAGCCACATTTTTTAAATGTTTATTTATTTTTGAGACAGCGAGAGACAGAGCACAAGTCGGGGAGGGGTAGAGAGAGAGGGAGACACAGAATCGAAAGCAGGCTCCAGGCTCCAAGCTCTCAGCACAGAGCCCGATAGCAGCTCGAACCCACGAACGATGAGATCATCACCTGAGCCGAAGTCGGATGCTTAACTGACTGAGCCACCCAGGCAACCCCACAGTAGCCACTTTTTAAGTGCTCAAAAACCATATGTGATTAGTGGCTATTGTGCTGAGTGTTATCACATAAAGTTTTACTGGACAGTGTTAACTTGTAACATTCTAGGCTAGGCTGGTAGAGAATCAGATTGCTCTGTTCCTTGCTGAATTCCATGGGACTTCTGTGCTACAGCACAGAGTGAATTGAACAATGTAAGCTGACAGTGAGTACCCCCAAAGGCCTTTGAAGAAATATATGTAAGTAAGAACTTACCTAGCCATGGGATTTCAGTCTAGATTTCAAAGTAAACTTTTTAAAAATGAGGTTAAGGGGAAATGAGGAAGGTGATTTTAATTACCAAAGGTATAGAATGGGGAAGATGTGTAGTTCAGGTCTACTATTACTGTACTTGCTATATATCCCTAATTGAATCCACGTTTCAGTGATTTTCTCTGTCAGTGGTAACCAAAGAATGCTTTTTATATAAGGTTTTAAATTTGATCTGTATGTGCATTTGGGGCTATACCTTGACCATTTAGAGTGGGTATATGAGAGATGTAGTGAGGAGTAAAGGAAGAGAGCAGTTGTGATTTGAGATAGATGCGTGTCTGTGCACACACACATACACACAGTTATGTCATAGCTGTTTCAGGAAAACACCTGTCTTACCACTTAGAGCTCGTCCGGTTCCTGAACTGAAATTAGCCTTACTTTCTCCCCAGGGCGTCCTCGGTTCCCTGCAGATTTCAAAAATGGTTATACATCAAAACCCTGTGGACCTGGTCAGATGTGCTGTTACATTAATTATAATGCAGATCATGGTTGTGGATTCTGTATGCAGATGTGCTTAGAAAGCCTGCAGATGTGCACAAAGGAAAAGCTGTTGAAAAGGCTTGAATACATTGCACTGGTGCCAAGCATATTTATCACAGGCTAGTTACTGAGAATGCTGTTTTATTTATTTAATGTCCTAGGGTCAAGTATATCATGAGAGAGGTTCAACTCAGCTAGTAGGGGAAAAATATGTGTGTATTTACTTCCTCCTGCTGCTCCTTCCTGTCTAAAGCCCCCTGACAGAGTGGGCTTATACAATTTTTTGAAGTTTAAAATGGTGACTGAAAGGTAACCAATGAGTATTTCTGTGGGGACTTAAAATAATTCTAAAAATTGAAATTTACTTAAAAATACTTACTTGTATCTTTGTTGCTGGTAATATTGGAAAGTTACAAACTTCATCATAGATTTGGTTTGTAGCATTGATTATAAGAGGGTATTATTGTAGCCATTAATTTTTTTAAATTATAAAAAATTCCAAACATATACATATATAGAAAATATACTGCAATGAACTCATGTACAAAGTAGTCATATCTAATAATTTTTAAGATTTCAATTTCATTTGCTTTATTCATTCTTTTTTTCATCTTTTTTCTCTGTTTAAGTCTATTAAAGTGGATCCCAGACATTGTACGTATTTCAATACATATTTTTAAAAATATGAATAAATATTCATATCCTCCACCAATTAATTTTTTTGGTGTCATCTAGTTCTTAATCAGATTTCTTTGTTTGAAAATGCCTTTTTAGGGGCGCCTGTGTGGCTCAGTCGGTTAAGCGTCCGACTTCGGCTCAGGTCATGATCTCACAATTCGTGGGTTCAGGCCCCGCATCAGGCTCTGTGCTGACAGGTAGCTCAGAGCCTGGAGCCTGCTTCGGATTCTGTGTCTCCCTCTCTCTCTGACCCTCCCCTGCTCATGCTGTCTCTCTCTCTCTCAGAAATAAATAAAACCTTAGGAAAAAAAAAAAAAGAAAATGCCTTTTTAGAGTTACTTAGAATCATGTCCTAGCAAGTTCTGTACATTAGATTTGTCTCTTATAGTTTTTAAAGAACAATTCAGGGGCGCCTAGGTGGCTTAGTCGGTTAAGCGTCCGACTTTCACTTGGGTCATGATCTCGCGGTTTGTGGGTTCGAGCCCCGCGTCGGGCTCTGTGCTGACTGCCAGCTCAGAGCCTGGAGCCTGTTTCAGTCTGTGACTCCCTCTCTCTCTGACCCTTCCCTGCTCACGCTGTCTCTCTCTCTCCTAGAAATAAATAAAAAATTAAAAAAAAAAAAATAAAGAACAATTCAGTAATATTTAGTAAACTTAAAGAGTTGATCATAGTCCAGTTTTTTTCATCATAGTCAGTTTTATTTGTTTTTTGTTTACTTTTTTTAACATTTATTTATTTTTGAGAGACAGAGATAGAGCATGAGAGGGGGAGGGGCAGAGAGAGAGGGAGACACAGAATCTGAAGCAGGCTCCAGACTCTGAGCTGTCAGCACAGAACCCGAGGTACATGGGTTTGAACTCCCAAACTGTGAGATCATGACCTAAGCCAAAATGGGACACTTAACCAACGGAGCCACTCAGGTGCCCTGTTTTTTATTTTTTTAATGTTTTTTTTTTTTTGAGAGGGAGGGAGGGGCAGAGAGAGAAGGGGACAGAGGATCTGAATGAGCTTTGTGCTGACAGCATGAGCCTCATGTGGGGCTCAAACTCATGAACTGTGAGATCATGACCTGAGCTAAAGTTGGATGCTCAACTGACTGAGCTGCCCAGGCGCCCGGTCATAATCCAGTTTTATTTATTTGTTTGTTTGTTTATTTATTTATGTATTCATTCATTCATTCATCATAATCCAGTTTTAAAGCATTTTCACACTCCCCACAAATATCTTCAAACCCATTTACAGTCAAACCTTGCTCCTGCCTCCAGCTATGTATTCATTCATTCATTCATCATAATCCAGTTTTAAAGCATTTTCACACTCCCCACAAATATCTTCAAACCCATTTACAGTCAAACCTTGCTCCTGCCTCCAGCTATGTATTCATTCATTCATTCATCATAATCCAGTTTTAAAGCATTTTCACACTCCCCACAAATATCTTCAAACCCATTTACAGTCAAACCTTGCTCCTGCCTCCAGCTCCTGGAAACGACTGATCTGCCTTTTGTATAAATTTTCCTTTTCTGAATATTTCATATCTTAAGTCTTAAAAACTGCGGTAGTGTCCTCCTCCCTTCTTTTTCCCCCCTGACATCCACTTAACTGTCTGTAGAATGCCCTGCATTCTAGATTTGTTTGCTTGCTTCTTTCTAGAGTCACTTAATTTATTCCTTTACTCCTTTCATTCTTCCATATTTCTTGTAAATAGAACTTAGCTCCAGAGCAGCATTATCCAATAAAACTTGTTCAGTGATGGAAATGTGTATCTGCACTGTTGTTCTATATCTCTTCTGTCTAATGGCTACATGGCGCTTTTGAGTAACTTGTGATTGAGAAACTGAATTTTTAATTTTACTTTTTAAATTTATATAGCTACATGTGGCTAGTGGCTATCATATTAGTGCAGCTGTAGGGGCTTTTAATCAGATTTAGGTCCAACATTTTTGGGCATGAACATTTCATAGGTTGTGCTATATGCTTCATATTAGATCATATCAGGAAGCACACAGTGTTTGCTTGTCTTCGTTTCAGTGATGCAGTGATTGACCAGGGGGTTCAAGTTGTTACAGCCTGATCTCCACTGTGTAGTCTCCTATCACCATTTTAGCTAATGGCTTCATACATTTATGAATATTGTGTGAAACATTTGCTTCACTAGGGTTTGCAAAATGATTTTCTCATTCTGTCATTCCCTCCACATTTATTAGCTAGAATTCTTTAGTAAATAACTTTCTTTCATCAACTAAAGCTATTTGATTATCCTGAAATACATTTTGTACATAAAAGGCAGGAAATTTTTGCCTTTTAACTGCCAGTCTTCAGAATAAGTAATGTGTGCCCTAGTTATTTCCAGTAGTGTTTAATGAAGAGTTTAAGTTATTTGAGAGTGAGAGAGTATGTTCATTAGTATGTGCACAAGCAAGGTAGAAGCAGAGAGAGAGGGAGAGAGAATCCCAAGCAGGCTCCATGCTGTCAGCACAGAGCCCGATGTGGGGTTCGATCTCAGGAACCAAACTGCAATATCATGACCTGAGCCAAAATCGAGAGTTGTCTGAGCCACTAGCCACTAGGAAGATCTCTTTTTTAAGGTATCATTTTGCACTTGGGGATTATATGTTTGATGCATTTTACTCACTTGTATTTAGATATTTTTTGATGCTCTAAGTATTGTATCTTTGGCCACTTGGAGGGAGCTCTTTGTGTTGGCTCATATGTTCTTTTATTTTTTTTTTAATTTTTAAAATGTTTTTATTTTTGAAAGAGAGAGACAGAGCACAAGTGGGGGAGAGGCAGAGAGAGAGGGAGATACAGAATTTGAAGCAGGCTCAAGGCTCTGAGCTGTTAGCACAGAACCCAACACGGGGCTTGAACCTATATAAACCAAGAGATAATGACCTGAGCCAAAGTCGGATGCTTACCTGACTGAGCCACCCAGGCACTCTGCTCATGTGTTCTTTTGATTAAAACCATAAACAATACTAATCATTAGGGAAGTGCAAATCAAAATCATCTCAGACCCATCAGGATGGCTACTATCAAAAAACCAAAACAAAACAGAAAATAGCGAGTGTTGGCAAGGGTGTGGAAAAATTGGAACCTTTGTGTACTATTGGTGGGAAAGTAAATTGTTGCAGTTGCTGTGGAAGACAGAGAGTGGTTTCTCAAAAAATTAAAAATAGTATTACCATATGATCCAGCAGTTCCTCTTCTGAATATATACCCAATGGAATGAAAGCAGGGACCTGAAGACGTATTTGTACACCTATGTTCATAGTAGCATTAATTGCAGTAGCCAAAAGATAGAAACAACCCATGTCCATAGGTGGATGAATGGATAAACAAAATGCTGTATATACATACAATGGAGTATTATTTGGCTTTAAAAAGGAAGGAAATTCTGATACATGCTACAAGTTGAAAGAACATTGAGGACATTATGCTAAGTGAAATAAGACAGTTGCTAAAGGACAAATAAAGATCTCACTTATATGAGGTGACTAAAGTAGTCAATTTCATAGAGACAGAAAGTAGAAAGGTGGTTGCTAGGGCTTTGGGGAGAATGGGAATTATTGTTTAATGGGTATAGAGTTCCAGTTTCACAAGATAAAAAGAGTTCTGTGTGTGGTAATGGTAGTGATTGTACAACAGTGTGACTGTACTTAATACCATTGATTTATACAGTTAAAAATGGTTAAAATGGTAAATCTGTTGTGTACCTTTTACCATAATTTGCTTAAAAATCAGTTCTTAAAAGTTTTCTATGGACAAAAGCCTAAATGGATATGCATTTAAGTGAGAATGGAAGGAGCGAAATTGGAGAATCTAGATATAGGCAATTATTTGAAAACTTTAAATATATACAGAATCAACAAAAGGTATATTTATTTGTTTATTTTTTACACCCACTGTGGGGTTTGAATTTATGACCTCAAGAGCAAGAGTTGCATATTCCACCGACTGAGCCACCCAGGTGTCCTTTTTCTGTTTTTGTGTGTGTGTGTGTGTGTGTGTGTGTGTGTGGTTTTTTTCTTTAGTAAGAACAAAAAGTATTTAAAAACCCATTTGTATCCTACTTAAAAACCAAGCGTTGTTATTTTTATGTATTTTCCTTACATGTGTGTATGCAATTTTTTAAATTAATGTTATACTTATTTTGAGAGAGCACAAGTGTGCATGTATGTGAGTGGGGGAGGGGCAAAGAGAGGAAGTCAGTGTGCTCTCAGTGCAGAGTCTGACGTGGGGCTCTGTCTCAGGAACCAGGGGATCATGACCTGAGCCAAAATGAAGACTTGAATACTTAACCTGCTGAACCAGCCCGACGCTCTGTGTGTATATTATTAAAGAAATTTATAAGCTTAAAAAAATCCATTGGGAAAATTCTCCCCTCCCCCCCCCCCCAGTATCCTGTGATTACTTTAAACACATTTAAACCAAACTCATCTTGGAATATCAGATCTAGAAGAGTCATGTAGAGCATCTGGTTTAATCTTACTTTTAAGAAAAGGACATGGAGCTGGGAGATTGTGTTCGTTCCGTGTTAAGTGGCTAAATGGTGCAGACTACCTGTCCAGTCTGATGTCCTTATCACTGCACCATGGCTGTTTCTAATATCCCCCTTGAAAACTGTTTGTACCTCTTGGTTTCCTTATATCTGTCAGTGTCGTTGCCATTGCTATAGCTACCAGGGACTATATGGGGGTAATAATCATTAATTTCTGTTCTCTTTTCATCTGTCTCCTACCTAATAAATAAAGTCCTGTGGAAATTTTCTTT
This sequence comes from Proteles cristata cristata, assembly GCA_017311185.1. Classification (NCBI taxonomy): domain Eukaryota; kingdom Metazoa; phylum Chordata; class Mammalia; order Carnivora; family Hyaenidae; genus Proteles; species Proteles cristata. The sequence goes on along the minus strand of JAESUZ010001311.1, from coordinate 999,477 downwards.
GAAGCATTTATCACACTCTTATTTCTCACTTTTAGTGATGTTGTAATCACTGGGGTCAAGTGGGGACAGCCTCACCTTCATTATTAAGTTCACTATTAACTTTTTACAATATAGTTTTACCCACTAATGAATATTGCTCTACTCCTAATTCAGAGCCTTATTTTTTCTGGTCTTTTTGAGCTTTTTGGTTTTTCTCTCCATGTGTTCTACTGCTTGGTTTTTCTTCTTATATAACTTTCTGATCCTCCTTCTGTCTTACTCAAAACCTTTTTCATAGCCCAGCAGAGGTCTGTGGCCTGTGAACTTATTTATTTTTTTTTTTTGTGACCAGCAAAGTATTTTTTCTTTAATTTGAATGGCGTGACGTAGCTTCATCTCATCCTGCATGACTTTCTGTTGCTTTCTTTTTATAATTAAAAAAATTATTTTTGAGAGAGAGCAAGAGAGCAGGGGAGGAGTAGAGGGAGAGAGAATCTCAAGTAGGCTCTACGTCCAGCACAGGTCTGATGCAGGGCCCACTGTCACAACCATGAGATCATGACCTGAGGCAAAAATCAAGAGTCAGGTGTTCAATGGACTGAATCATCTAGACGCCCCTCTGTTGCTTTTATTTAACTCACTTCACTCATTTGTACTTCCTACTTGTTCCTGTAGCCGTATGAAGTTTGCCAGTCTTCCTGATATTTAGCATGGTCTTCAGTGCCCTGAATAATGTCTGCACTCTATATTCCCAACATTATTTCTTACTGCTCTTTATAGGAAACCTTAATCCATGTTTTAATCCTTTTGTTCCTTTTCTTCTCTCTTACCCTTATCCAAATGCTTTGAAAATGGACTCATCTCACACTCTGACCGGTTTCTGGCATTGTGTATGGAATTAATGGATAACTGAGTTTTTCTGGCACTTGTTGGGCTCATAAAATCTTTGTCTTCAAGGAACTCAGGCTGTGGGAGACTATGGGAGAGACTGGTATAGAGCAAGCTAATTTTAATAGTAATTTTAAAAAGCTGGTTGTAAAGAGTGATGAATTTTGCTTGGGAGTGCAGGAATGGTAAATTTTATCTGGGAGAGCCACATCTAGCTTTCCCTAGCTTCTCCATTGATTTCTTTCCTTTTTCTATGACCATACTATTCCTTAACATGTATTTTTTAGTTCTCTACATTTCTAAAACTAGATTATTATCTCCTCGAGAAGAGTGATTGTATTTGAATTTTATACTTCTGTATCCTCCCCTCATAATAGGCACTCAGATTTTGGTTGAGAGTACATCTGTCAAGGTTTTGATGACAAGAAACAGAGAACTATCTTGCTGTTTTAAGCAAAAAGGATGCATTGTAAAGATAACGGAGAATCACAGAAATAACAGGAAGCCAGAGGAACACACTTGGAAAGTGGGCAGGAACCGAAAGGGCCCCAGAGTGTAGGCAGCCATAAAAGTCTGGCCAGCTAGTTGCTTTCATCTCTGGATACTTACATCCTTACTGCATTCCTCCATAAATCAACCATAATTCAACCTTTGACATGGGGTCATTCTTCTAAACTTTTACGTAGCTGTACCTTTCAGGGAGTGGAGAAAGGAAGGAATTGTCCCCTTTGGCCCCTCAGAACAGAGCATCTCACAAGACTATACACAAAATAGATTCCCCCAAAAGGAGAAGGATTTGATGCTGGAAAACTTCCACGCCAACATGTTCCCAGTCCCAAGGAGGTGGTGAAAAGCCAACTGCAACTATCCATTACTAATAGATGAAGAATGCATATATCTTTACCTTGGGAAATTTGGAGAGAGAGTGTGGTAGAGAAGTGAGTTATGGTTATGATCTTTGGGCACGTGGGGTAGGAGTAAAGGCTGAGTGGTGAAGGCTTTGAGGATAGACAATGGTAAGGAACAGATAAGAGTATGTGCTAAGGAGGAAACAGAAAGTTTGGTAGGATGAGGATCCCAAGGATAGTCTCCATCATTTTACTTAGGGCTAGTTCTAGTTAGTAGCTATCTTTGATGAGTCATCCAGGAAGTGAAAGTTGGCTCATCCAGTTGGAGAGGCTAGATTTAAAATGTTTTTTAACACATACCTAAATGCTTAAAAATTAAAACCTAAAAGGGTCTAGTAAAAGCCCTCCTCCTCCCCAACTCTGCCCCTATACATCAGAATTATCCTTAACAGGTAGTCATTTCCTGTATATGCTAGAGATTTTTAAAGTGCATTATAAACAGATATAGATTATTTATTTTCCTCCGTAGTGTGTAGCTATTTGGTATTAGACTACCACACATCCTTCAAAATGTAACATTTTGTCCTACTGTTCTATACATTTGTGGGTTTTTTTTTTTTTGGCATTGATTTGTGTAAGTTCTTTATGTATTTTAGATACTAATCCTTTATTAGATATGTCATTTGCAAATATCTTCTCCCATTCATTAGGTTGTGTTTTAGTTTTGTTGATTGTTTGCTTTGCTGTGTAGAAGCGTTTTATTTTGATGTAATATCAGTAGTTTATTTTTGCTTTTATTTCCATTGCCTCAGGAGATATATCCAGAAAAATGTTGCTATAGTCTTACATTAGTGTTTTTCGTTGTTTTTTTTTTTTTTTCATCACCAAGTGCCAAAGTCCTTATTTAATCATTCACTTCTCCTCACATAATGGAACTCTATGTTTTGGAAGATTTTCACTATCATATAGCATTTTTTAAATAAATATTTTTCTCATTTGAAGAATCAGTCAAGGATATCTAGCTGTCTAGCTAGTGATGCATCTGACAGTAAAAGAGCTTCTGATTAGCAAGAGATAACCACTGTTAACAGCATGGAGTGGACATAATTCCTACTAAGAGCCAATAAATTTATGTTTTAGTTAACCTCATTAAAGAAACGGCTTTTACTCTTTTTAGAAATAGTAGTAATAGATTGAGGTTGCTCATTATTGCATCTACACATCCCTAAATGTCTAGAGATTCCAGGTTTGAAATTACTATGTGATTTCTTTTTCAGGAATGTCTGGTCTAAATATTAACCAAATGTTTTGAGAACCTGTACTTCTGGCTCACTTAAAACCATAGGAATTCCAAAGCCCTAAGGACAGGCCTTGGCATTTTGCTTCAGCCCTCATCAGCAGCTTTAGCATTGAGCCATAATTGTCTGTGCAAATCTAGATTGGGTCTTATTGGAAAGAAGAAAGAATTACATCAGACTGGACTCTTCCTCTTGTTAATGCCAGAAAACTCAACCCAAACTAACTTAGGAAAAAAAGGGAATTTATTGACTAACATAATTCCAGAGACCAATTTGGTTTCAGGCATGACTTGATGGGAACTCAGGCATTGCTCACAAAACCTAGTTCTTCCTTCTGTATCTCTCAGCTCTAACACTGCAGTTTCAGATGAGCCCATGACATTCTCAGGCAAATTCTTCCCTGTGGTTCTTGGTTGGCTAAAGAAGCTCCTGTCTGCATCTTTCAAAGTTCAAGTCCAGTGGGAAAGAGAGAGGCTCTTCTTCCCAGGACCCCTAGCAAGAATTTGAGTCTCATTGGCTTCACAGAAATATGTGGTCATCTTATACAAGTGACTCTGCTTGGGGAAATGATGCACTGATTGCTTAGATGAAGGCCCATAAATTTAGGTGTGAAGCTTCATCTAAATATACGGGTGAGAACTGGGGCAGGGCATTCTGCAGGGGCAACTTGGAATAGTTATCAGAGGAAGGATGTGTGATAGTCTAATACCAAATAGCTACACACTAGCATTATCCTGTGCTTGTCTTCTCCTGTTTGCCTGGCACTGAGCTAGATACTTCAACAAATGTCATTTCATTTAATTTCATTCTCACAATGTCTCTGTGAGATAGTTACTTTTCTTTCTTTATGGTAAAGAGGATAGTCTCAGAGAGGTTAAGTTATTGCCCAGTTTCTTATGAGTGGTAATTTCTAGAACCAGGATGCTAGGCAAAGTCTTTCTGAATCAAACTGCAGTGCGTTTCCCAGCTCTGTCTCTCTGGTGTGCAAAAAATACTGTGAGCAGTAGCTGCCGCATCACTGGAAAATGACTGTAGTCTCTCTGAGTGATTATTTTGAAGATTGAAACACTCATTTGGATGTATTTGTAAAATGATGAATTGTATTATTTTTAGTTTTTCCTTGTGTAGGCCCATATGGGCTGCACTCATTCATCTAATATATATTTTTTGAGTACCTGTTTTGAGTCAGATAGTGTTCGAGGAATTGAGGATAAAGTAGTGAACAAAATAAGTATCCCATCTCGAGGAGCTTAAATTCTGGTGTAGACAAAACAAAACAAGGTATATCATACGAGATTAGGTGATTTTGAGGCTTCCCTTTTAATTTAGATTATTAAAGGAGCTTCAGCCCTCCGACATTTGCTGGGTCAGGCAGAACCATGAAATTTCATTCATAGTTTGTATAGTATTGACTCATAAAACTACTCATTGAGACCAACTCATATGAGGGCCAGAAGCAAGGTAGAGGAATGAAGTAACTACCTAAAATCAGTCAAGCTATAAGGAAAGCCAAATGAATTAAACATTAATATGTATTCAAAATGTCTTTCCCTCATTTTTCTGGTTTATTTTTAGAAAGAGTTTGTTTCTCTCCAACCACTGCCTTCTCTCCATACACAACAGAATGGTAGATTGTTTAGAGCAATGATTCTCAAAAGGTAGCTTTCAGATATCTGGGGTCCCCTTTTAAGAGGTTTGGGAGATTAAAACCATTCTCATTATCAGACTGCATTTTTCACTGTGTTGGCATTTGGTCTCATGGGACAAAAGCAATGATGGATAAAAGTGCTTGTGTTTAGGGTGAATCAATACAATGACACCAACTGAACTGTACTAGTAGACTGGGTATTCTTACAAAAAAAAAAAAAAGAGGAATAAAAAAGTTTCAGTCAACATTTAAAGATTTTTTTATTAAAAAATTTTAAGTGTTTGATTTATTTCTGAGGGAAGGGGGAGGGAGGGAGCAGGAGAGGGTCAGAGAGAAAGGGAGATACAGAATCTGAAGCAGGCTCCAGGTTCTGAGCTGGCTGTCAGCACAGAGCTCACGCGGGGCTCGAACCCATGAACCGTGAGATCATGATCTGAGCTGAAGTCGGACACTTAACCGACTGAGCCACCCAGATGCCCCTAAAGATTAAAAAAAAATGTTTATTTACTTTTTGAGACCGAGCATGAGTGGGGAGGGTCAGAGAGAGAGAGGGAGACACAGAATCCACAGCAGGCTCCAGGCTTTGAGCTGTCAGCCCAGAGCCCAACTTGGAGCTTGAATTCATAAATCGTTGAGATCATGACTTGTGCTCAGTTTGGATGGTTAACTGACTGAGCACTCCTCACTTAACCTTTTGGATGAACAGCTAAGAACATTTTGATTGGTAAAAAATTGATTTTATTAAATGTTAACTTTTGAGAAAATTTTTAAAAATATCTGGGTAAGGAAATAGGAATCATGCATAAAGCACTTTTGCCTGCGTATCAAAGTATAGAGTGGTTTTTGAGGGAAAAGAACTTGGGTGATTGCATTGTGAGGTTATCGAGCTGCTTTTTTCACGGGATACTATTTTTACCTGACAAAACAACTGACAAAGTATAGCTATTCAAAGTTGAGTATTTGGCAGACATTTTCTCAAAAAAGGAACAGTGATCTTTCAAGGAAAACAAACTGATAGTGTTTGTTGCCAGTGATAAACATTTCAGCCTCTCAAGCGAAAACTTAGTATTTGGAAAACTTACATTAGCCACTGTGAGCTTGATAGTGTCCCAATATTTAAAAACCTTTCTGATGAGATTTGTGATTAATCAGTGAATGTGATTTTTAAATATTAGATCATGAAATGTGTTAACTTTGGAAAGATCTATGTAACTCAGTAAACTAATATTTTCCAAATGACCAGTGCATGCAGATTAGAAGATCCAAAGCATAAGATTAACAAATATATTTTTAATAAAAGAAAGTAAGAGAAATTTCATTGATACACTTTCAGATTCCATATTGCACCTAACTTATAATCACTTGATACATTTTGGTTTTTTTTTAATCAAAGTAGAATATCCTTAATTATCCAAAAACAGCTGTTAAAATAACCTCTTTTCCAATACACATATCTGTCTGGGGCTGGATTTTTTTAATATACTTTAGTCATAATAACATGTCATGATAATTGAAGGCAGTCTTATGTATGAGAATTCAGCTGTCTTCTGTTAAGCCCATCTTCTCGTTAAGTAATTTTGGGGGGAAGAATATATTTTTTAAATAAGCTATGTTATAGTAACTGGTAATGGGTTTATTTTTATGTTAAAATAACTTTTTTTTTTAGTTTTCTGATAATACAGCTACTGAGATAATCTATTAAAAAAAAAGCTCTTTGAGGTCCTCAGTAATTTTTATGGGACCAAGAAGGTTTGAAAACTCAAATTTTGGGCCGCCGTTGTTTGTTAAACGTCTGACTTCGGCTCAGGTCATGATCTCACGGTTTGTGGTTTTGAGCCCCGCATCGGGCTCTGTGCTGACAGCTCAGAGCTTGGAGCCTGTTTCAGATTCTGTGTCTCTCTCTCTGACACTCCTCTGCTCATGCTGTCTCTCTCTCTCTCTCTCTCAGAAATAAATAAAACATTAAAAAATTAAAAAAAGAAAACTCAAATTTTGAGAATTGCTGCCTTAAAAGGCTGTTTTTTCCTTCTAAGGATCAAAAGGTTGTGTCTCAGTTGTCTACTTTTACTGCATAGTGAGCTTAACTGAAGAGTTCCTCACAAAAGTGAAATTTTATCAGGGAACTCCAGTGAGTTGGTAGAATTTACAGATATCTCTCTAAATACCAAAGTCTAATTTCTCATAATTGAAATATTAGAATACAAATCATTGGAACTTTTTATTAAAATTAGAGAGGATTTCATTTCAGGATGAGGTTGAAGTCTGTCTGGTTAGGGAATAAATGTAGGACCAAGAAATATCTCTGGTATGTACTCCAGCTGATGACCCTTGCTTCTAGAGCCCCCCCCCGCCACCTCTTTGTCAGATGAAATTACATTTTTATCTTGAGCTCAATTAGGCCCTCAAGTCATTGGTGCCTGAATCAGTACCTTAAAGTAGGAGACTCCTTCAGATTCTCTGGCAGGTAGCAGAAGAGTGAGCAACCATAGCCGAAAGACCTCATGTTCTTGGTTTAAACTGTGAATGCTCTTTCTCATTGAAATATGTTACCATTTGTGGCTAGATTCTGTGACAAAAGTACGTGTAGACGGGATAGGCATTTGTGGGCTTGCCTGGAAGCCTTAGGTGCCCTAAGTTCCAAATCAGATGTTTAGGATCTAACTAACTTTTTCATCGTTGGAACTACTACTTTTTAAAATATTTTACATTTTAAATCAGGATCAATAATATATTACTATAAGGACAGGTAGAATTAAAGGTGTTCTTACAGTAGTGAAATGGAGTATTTTGCTCTTTATAAGACTGAATGATGGAATTTGAATCATATGCTATGAAATTAAGCCCACAGGCAATATGTAAAAACACAACAGGGGTATTGATCAAGAAGCGCCTTAATCTCCAAATTTTATAAAATGGCATCATATTTCTCTGGGCTGCTGGCATTCAAAGAAAAAATAAACATTCCACGAAATTGTCTATTTTCTAGTTAAACTGATGTCCTATAACTGTATCTGAAAAGCTAAGTTGTAATTTTGAGGACACCATGGATGAAAGAGAAAAAAAATTACTACCACTAGTAACAGATGTGAAATTACATTAGATAAATATAATCATTAGTTTCAGTCTCACCCTGGTTAATTTGTTTGTGGAAATGTGCAACCCATTATTCATTAGATAATTTTTCACACATTGATTAGAAAGCCATGTCGAATTGTGACCCTGCACATTTGGGCTTACCTATCTTGCAATGAAGTATACCACTTACAATAGTGGAAATGGGGGACAAAATGTTTATCTCAAGCTGATTTTGTGCCAATAAATAAAGTAAATCAATAGCCAGTGAAGTGTGAACAACATTTCTCTGCTGTATAATATGGTTTTGGGGGCAATTTGACATGCTACAAGGGGAAACAAGGGTCTTGAACAGAAAGGTAATAAAAGCAAATCATGCTGGTAACTGTTATTGAAGTCCTGTATTTTTCTATACTTGGGCAGCTTTAAGATGTGAAAAATAATGCACATAAAATTATAAAAATATTGAGGCAACTTTCCCCCATATTTATGAAGATTCTTTCTTATAGCTGAACTTGATTTTATTGGTCATGCATTCTATACCTGTGACGAATCTTTTCTATTTTCTATTTGATCTAATTTAGTACACAAATTCAGATAACTTTAATATATTTATGGCAAATACAACACAAAGATCTTAAATTTCAAATAGACTTTATTAGCACTCAGTAAGACCTCATCTGAATTTTACTTTTCAATATTCAGATAACTACTTTCAGTAATCAAAAACCTCTCAAATTAAAAAAAAATTTTTTTGCCCTGCAAAAAGCTTCAAGGAGAATCCCCCTCCCCCATTTTATCATCTTACACCTTTCTTACCATGTCAAGCACTACAGAACCATAGGAAAATGACTCTCTTTTCTAATTCTCTGAGGAATAATGATATAAATGCATTTATAAAGTTTATGTTCTTGCCAGTTTGAACCTCTGATGTTGTCTTTTAAATTAAGATGAAAGTAACACATTTTTCCACATAATGCAGACTGCATTCAAGTAATTAATGGTTAATTGAAATCAGGTTTTTTTGTCTGTAGGTCAGACAGTGAGGGGCTACGCTGTGTTACCATAGAAAGGGGTAGATTAGGCTGTTTGGCTTCTAGAAGAAGGATTTTTGGCCCTCTTAGTCTTAAATAAAATCTTAGCCAAGGAATCTTGTAGCTTTGAAGGAGAAACGGTTACTCGTGTCACAGAAATTGTGTTTTGCTGCCCAGGAATGTTACTTGCTTGACAGATGTTGTGTACTGTTAGAATTTCAAAAAATCATTGGCATTTTAATAATGGGTGCTAACATGTAGTATATTTATTTATAGTCAGTGACTTCATTTGTGTGAAGAGTCCTTCATATACATACACATATGGTTTATTTTGAGATCACCCCCTCTCCTCCACGTTTTTTATTTTTGAACTTCAGTTCAAGTCGAGTATAGATTAATTTTAAAAATCTAGATTTAAGCATATTAATAGTATATTAGTAGTAGATGGATCTAGAGGGTATAATGCTAAGTGAAATAAGTCAGAGGAAAACAAATACCATATGATTTCACTCAGGTGGAATTTAGGAAACAAAACAAATAAACAAAGAGAAAAAAGAGAAAAACTAAAAATAGACTGTTAAATACAGAGAACAAATTGGTGGTTGCCAGAGGAGATAGGTGGAGGGATGGGTGAAATAAGGTGAAGGAGATTATGCATATGCTTATCATGATGAGCATGGAGTAATATATAGAATTGCTGAATCACTGTACTGTACACCTGAAACTAATATAACACTATACATTAATTTTACTGGAATTAAAAAATAATATGTAGTAATAAAAGATCCTGTTCTGATTTCCCATTTGAATGTCAAACTAGCAGAAGTATAAGTACTTGTGAGAACTGATATAATAGACCATGGGTGAGATAGAATGAGCATTACATTGGGAATCGGATCTATATTCTCCTTATTGCTGTGTCAGTTAAGACCTGTAACTTCTCTGGTTTTGGTAGACTAGGTGAGCTCTAAGTCTTTTCTAGCTTTAATATTCAGTGCATATAATACTTTTATAAAATAGCATCATACTATGCACTGATGAATAAACTTTGTGATTCAGATGATAGTCTACGTTTAGTATAAACATTTTTCTATATCCTTACTTATTCTTTACATCACTCATAGTGGATGTCATTTATAATGGCTGTAGCAAATCCATTATATAGATTGGTCATTCACAGCTATCACCATATCTTTCTTATAACGCTGTCTTAGTTTATTAATTGGTCTCACTTTCCTGCTCTTGTTCATTTATTGTCTATAATCTTCATGAGATAGTTTATTTTCCTTTTAATGGCTGTCAGATTCAACATTGTCCAAATCAAAACTCTCCAATCATCCATTCCTAAAATCCAAAATCATTACATGGCCTATAGAGCACTGTGTAATCTAGCACCTGCCTACCTCTAGGACCTTATTTCCATGGTCTATCTCACTTTCTGCTGTTCTCCAATTTTCTAGGCATGTCCAATCTCAGAGCCTTTGTTTTTGGTGTTTCCTCTACCTGGAACATTCCTCTTTCTGATACTTTCATAATTTGATCTTTTATTCCTTCAGATCTCTGCTTAACGGACACCTCCTCAGATAATTCTCTGGGTATCTTATCTAAAATAACATCCCTCCACCATTATCTATTCTTGTGCTGTTGTTTTTTTTTTTCCTCATAGCCCTCATTACTACCTGACATTATGTGATATATATCTTTTGAAAACTTTTTTGTTATCAATGTATAAATGTCCTGAGGGTAGAACTGCATCTTTCCCCCCCCCCCTCATTGTTAAATCCCCAGCACAAAAACTATGCTTACCTTATAGAAGACACATGAAAAATACTTGTTGAATGACTTGAGGCTTTGTTTACTATCTTTCTGTTACAGCTGTAGTTAGAATGAGAAAAGTTATTTTGTCAATTATCTTTGTTGGTAAAAACATCTTGATTAGCATCTACAGATGGAATGTGTGGCTCTGAGGAAATGGGTTGAAAGAAAAAGACAAAGACATAGATAAAGTAACTGAAAAAAAGTGAATAGTAATGTATGGGTAGAAGAAAGGAAAATGAAGAGGATAACGGGATGAGTGTGGAGAGAGAGGATCATACTGTAAGGGAGAAGGCTAAAGCATGAGTGGTAGAAATGATGGAGATGTTCAATAGAACGAGGGTATTTCATATTTATATTTTAGTAATATGTCAATAAAAGCTTTCCTTCCCATTAACCCCTGAATCTCTCTAACACACAGCCACCTGATGTCATTGGCAGTTTTTTTATTGGGGTACATCCAGAAAAGTCATGTCTCATGTTTGAGTTAAAACCCAGATGGTGATAAAGGAACAGTTTGTACATGGAGAATGAGTATTGAATAGAAATCAGAATGAAGCCAGAAGTTAGAGAAAGGACAATGGTTTGCTCCCTGGAGGTAAGAAGGGGAATTGAGTAGATCGTATCTAGCTCTCAAGCTTAAGTTATACAAACAACATAGTGGTAAATATCTTTGTAGTTAGTTAGTTTCTAAAATGTTTATTTATTTTTGAGAGAGAGAGAAAAAGAGAGAGAGGGAGCGAGCACAAGTGGGGGAGGAGCAGAGAGAGAGGGAGGGAGACACAGAATCCGAAGCAGTCTCCAGGCTTTGAGCTGTCAGCACAGAGCCAGATCATGACCTGAGCTGAAGTTGGACGCTTAACCTGAGGCAGCCAGGTGCCCCTGTGGTTAATTCTTTATACCATGACCATGATTTACTTAGGGTAAATTTCTGAAACTGGAATCACTGGATCAAAATGTGTTGGCTTTAAATTTTTTTTTTTTATTTTTAAATTTTTTTTTATTTTTTGCAAGAGAGTGAGCACGTGAACAGGGGAGGGGACAGAAGGAGAGAGAAAATGTCAAGCACACTCCATGCTTAGCATGAAGCCTGATGCAGGGCTCAATCTCATGACCTTGGTATCTTACTCTGAGCCCAAATCAAGAGTCAGATGCTCAACAAACTGAGCCATCAAGGCGCCCCCTTGCTTTTATGTGTGTTGGCATTTTTAAGGCTTTTGATATGTGATCATATTGCCTTCCAGAAAAATGATACCAATGTAAAATCTAAGAGGTTTTATAAAAGCAAAAATTATTGAAAGAAACCTCAAATTGCTTCTCGACCTTTTGGCTGAGATCAACTGTAAAAGAAATCTCAATATTATAGGCCTATTAGGCTGGCTTTCACAAAAAGATGAAACTAAGTGTTGGAGAGGGTGTGGAGTAATTGGAACGCTCACCTCTTATGGATAAGAATGTAAAATGGTGCAGCTGCTTTGGAAGATAGTTTGGCAGTTCATCAAAAAGCCAAACACAGAGTTACCGTATGACCCCAGCAATCCCACTCTAAGTTATATGCCCAAGAGGGTAAGATAAAAACAAACATCCACATAAAAAATTAAACACACATGTTCATAATAGTATTATTTATAATAGCCAGAAAGTAGACACAAACCAAATGCGCCCATTATACATGAATGAGCCCTAAAAACATTACCCAAGTAAAAGAAACCAGTCACAAAAGCTTGCATATTATATGATTACATTCAAGAAATGTCCAGAATAGGCATATCTTTAGAAACAGAAAGTAGATTAGTGGTTGCTTAGGTCTGGAGATGGGGATGATGAAGAGTGATAGCTAATGAGTATGGAGTTTCTTTACGGGGGATGAAAATGTTTTATTTTTTGTATTTAAAAAATTTTTTTAAACATTTATTTCTGAGAGAAAGAGAGAGAGAGAGACAGCGTGAGCAGGGAAGGGTCAGAGAGAGAGGGAGACACAGACTCTGAAACAGACTCCAGGCTCTGAGCTGACTGTCAGCACAGAGCCCAACCTGGGGCTCGAACCCACGAACTGCGAGATCATGACTTGAGCCAGTCAAACGCTTAACCGACTGAGCCACCCAGGCACCCTGAAGACGTTTTAAAATTGGATTGTAGTGATGGTGTCGCAACTCTGTGAATATATGAAAAAATGATGACATGTACTTTATTTTTTAAATTTTTTAGTTTTGGTATTTTTAATTTTTGTGTATATTGAACATACAATATTATATGAGTTTCAGGTATACAACAGAGTGATTCAACAAGTTTTACAAATTATGCTATGTTCACCACATGTGTAGCTACTGTTGGTCCCATGCATTTTTAAATTTCATTTACTATATTGCTTATGTTGTGCCTTTTATTCCTGTGACTTATTCATTCCATAACTAGAAGCCCACTATCTCCCTCTATCCTTCACCCATTTTGCCCATTCTCATACCGTTTTCCTGTATGGCAACCATCAGTTTGTTCTCTGTATTTATAGGTCTGACTCTGCTTTTTATTTACTTATTTTAGATTCTGCTTTTTTATTTTGCTTTAATTTATAATTAGATTTAATATTGTTACCCTTGACTTTAATGTGAAAATACACCTAAAATGTATTTGAAAATATATATTTGAAAAAACTTCTAAATTTCTTTGTCTTTTGTATAGTGTATCTTTTATAAAGAGACCATAATTTACTTTTTGGATAATTTTTTTCTTTCATTTTCTTTATGTTTCATCATGAGAAGTGTACTTTTTAATCCTAATCCCCTATTTCTCCAGCCCCCCAACCCTCTCCCCTATGGTAACCATCAGTTTGTTCTCTGTGGTCTGTTTCTTGGTCTGCCTCTCTCTCTGTCTCTCTTTTTTTCCCTCTTCTGGTTTGTTTTGTTTATTAAATTCCACATATGAGTAAGAGATCGTATTGTATTTGACTTTCTTTAACTGACTTACTTCCCTTAGCATTATACTCGGTAGCTCTATCCATGTTGTTGCAAATGTCCAGATTTCATTCTTTTTTATGGCTGAATAATATTCCTGTGTGTGTGTGTGTGTGTGTGCGCGCGCTCACGCGCGCGCATGTGCACATGAATGTGTATATCACATCTTTTTTATCCATTCATCAATCCCTGGACACTGGGCCGCTTCCATAGTTTGGGTGTTATAAGTAATACTGCAGTAAACATAGGGGTACATGCATGCCTTTGAATTTCACTCACTTATGAGTAACATCATATGGTATTTTTCTTTTTCGGTCTGACTTATTTCACTTAGCATAATAACCCCTAGGTCCATCCGTGTTGTCTCAAATGACACAATCTCATCCTTTTTTATGGTGTGTAATATTCCGTTGTGTGTGTGTTTGTGTGTGTCTGTTTACACCACATCTTCCTTATCCATTTGTCTATTGATGGACATTTAGGTCTCTTCCCTTCTTGACTATTATAAATAACACTGCAATAAACATACAGTGCATTATATCTTTTCAAATATGTGTTTTTGTTTTCTTTGTGTAAATACCCAATAGTGGATTCCTAGATCTTACGAGATTTCTATTTTTAATTTTGGGAGGAAGCCTCTATACTGTTTTTCATGTTGACTGTACCAGTTTACATTTTCACCAATAGCACACAAGGATTCTTTTTTCTCCACATCCTTGCTAACACTTTTGTGTTTTGATTTGTGTTTCCTTCATAATTAGTAATGTTGATCAGCTTTTCATGTGTCTGTTGGCTATCAGTGTCTTAGAAAAATGTCTTTTCAGGTCCTCTACCCATTTGAAAATCAGATTATTTAGTTATTTTATGTGCAGTTGTATAGTTTCTTTATGTAGTTTGGATATTAACTCCTTATCAGATACATCATTTGTAAATATATTCTCCAGTTCAGTAGGTTGCCTTTCTGTTTTGTTGATAATTTTCTTTGCTGTGTAGAACCTTTTCCTCCAGATGTAGTCCCAGTGGTTTAATTTTGCTTTTGTTTCCCTTGCCATAGGAGACATATCTAGAAAAATGTTCCTATGGCCAATGTCAAAGAATTTTCCCTCTTGTTCTCTTCTAGGATTTTTATGGTTTCAGGTCTCACATTTAGGTCTTTAATCTATTTTCAGTTTATTTTTGTGTATGGTGTTAACAGGGTCCAGTTTAATTCTTTTGCATGTAGCTGTTTGTTTCCCTATACCATTTGCTGAAGAGACTGTCTTTTTCCCAGTCTCTTGCTTTATATTTTATATATGTCTTTATACTCTTGTTTCCTTTGTCATAGATTAATTGACCATTTAATTTTGGGTTTATGTCTCTGTTTTCTATTCTGTTCCATTGTTCTGTGTATCTGTTTTTGTGACAGTACCATAGTGTTTTAATTACTACATCTTTGTAACATATCTTGAAATCTGGAATTGTGATACCTCCAGCTTTGCTTTTCTTACTCAAGATTTCTTTGGTTATTTGGGGTCTTCAGTAGTTCCATACAAATTTTAGGATTATTTGTTCTAGTTCTCTAGAACAAATGCAGTTGGTATTTTGATAGTGATTGCACTGAATCTGTAGATTGCTTTGGATAATGTGGGCATTTTAACAATATTCATTCTTCCAAGCCGTGAGCATAGAATATCTTTCATCTGTTTATGTCATCTTCATTTTCTTTCATAAGTGCTTTATGTTTTCCAGAGTATAGGTCTTTGACCTCTTTGGTTACGTTTATTCTTAGGTATTTGATTCCTTGTGTTGTTATTTTAACTGGTGTGTTTTTCTCAATTTCTCTTTCTGATACTTCATTATTACTGGATAGAAATGCTGCCAATTTCTGGCTATTAATTTTGTATCCTGTAACTTTACTGAAATCATTTTTTTAAAAAATTTCAAGCAGTTCTTTGATGGGGTCTTTAGGATTTTCTATGTTTAGTGTCATGTTATCTGTAAATAGTGACAGTTTTACTTCTTCTTTACCAGTATGGAAGTATTTTCTTTCTTTTTCCTTTCCTTTCCTTTCTTTTCTTTCTTTTTCTTTCTCTTTTCTGTCTGGTTATTGTGGCTAGTACTTGGAGTGCTGTGTTGAATAATGGCGACAAGAGTGGCCATTATTGTCTTTTTCTTGACCTTAGAGGAGAAGCTTAATGATTTTCACCACTGGGTTTGATGTTAGCCCTGAGTATTTCATATATGGCCTTTAATTATGTTGAGGTATGTTCCCTTTAACTCCACTTTGTTGAGAGTTTTTATCATGAATGGATGTTGGGTCTTGTCAGATTCTTTTTATGAATGTATTGAGAAGACTGCATGATTTTTATCCTTAGTTTTGTTCATTTGGTATATCATATTGATTGATTTGTGAATAGTGAACCATCCTTGCATACCCAGAATAAATCCCATTTGATTGTGGTAAATGATCTTTTCATTTATTATTTAATTATTAAATGTTTATTTTATTTATTTTGAAAGAGAGAGCAAGCAAGCAAGCAGGGGAAGGGCAGAGACAGAGGGAGAGAGAGAATCCCAAGCAGTCTCTGAGTTATCCATGCAGATCCTTATGTGGGGCTTGAACTCACAAACTATACAATCATGACCTGAGCTGAAATCAAGAGTCAGATGCTTAACTGATGGAGCCACCTGGGTGCCCCTAAATGACCTTTTTTAAAGTATATTGTTGATAAAGGGAGCTAAGATGATGGCATAGTAGGAAGACCCTAGGCTTATCTTGTCCATCAAACACAACTAGATAACTATCAAATCATTCTCAATATCCCAGAAATCAACTTGAAGACTGACAGGACTAACTCCACAACTAAAGGGAGAGAAGAAACCACATTGAAGAAGGTAGGAAGTGCGGAGATATGATTTTTGGGGAGAAACAAATAGCAGATTTTGTAGAGGGGAGGGTGCCCTGGTCATGGAGAAAGGTGAAATAAAGAGAGGAGCACACTGGGAAATGCACAAGGAGAACATTTCCTCAAATCCTTTGCCTGGGAAAATGAGAGGGACTGCTTTTTGTGAGTTGTTGCAATTAGTGGGGTGTACAGACTGCAGTTTTAAAGATCTATGGCTTGTCTGGGATAGAGCCCTGGGGGTGCTGCCCTGCTCCTAGAGAAGAGTCAGGCAAACACCCTGGGGGCAGATGGTATGGAAAGAGTGATCTGAAGAGTGCCTGGGGCACACAAAGGAATATTATTTGCTCTTCTTAGAGAACATCCCTGAGAGGTAGCATTCACAGAGATGTCTCTTCTGGGACAAAAGAGCTGGCTAGGTCTGTTTCCGTCAGCTGCCACTCAGCATAAATACTGAGCCAGCCTCTTTCAGCAGTGCAGTGCCAACACTGGATACCTAATCTGCTTACATCAGGTCCCACACCCCTACTCTGTTGGTGAACTGACCTTCTCAGTTAAGTTTGCCTCAGTCCCAGTGCTGCAGGACCTTTCCCCAGAAGACCAGCAGAAACCCCTGCCCACACCATGTTTCCCAACCAGAGAGTTCTTCAGGGCTTCAGTTCTAGTGGAAGTAGTATCAGGTCTCATTTAACAAGCAGACCAGAGTATACCTACTTAAAACTTGCCCCATTCCTCTGCAAATGAGTGACCTGAAGAACAGAGCAGCTGAAACACAGCAGCACAGTGCACTCAGCACACAGCAGAGGCACTTTCCAAAATGCCAGGCCCTGGACCCTGTGTGACCTGTTCTTTGAAAAGCTATTATTCTCAGAAGCATAAAACAAGCATAATGGGCTTTTCTAACAAAGAGAAGAAGATAGACACTTAGACAAAATGACAATACAGATGAATTCATCCCAAATGAAAGAACAAGATAAGCTCAGAGATCTAAGTGAAACAGATATAAGTAATGTGCCTGATGGAAAATTTAAAGCCACAATCATAATTATACTTGCTGGGTTTGAAAAAAGAATGGAAGACTTCAGGTAGGCCCTTACTACGAAGACAAAAGAATTGAAATACAATCAGTCAAAAATGAAAAGGCAATAACCAAAATTCAAAACAGGCTTGATGTGATAAAATAGGATGAAAGAAACAGAGGAGTAAATAAGTAATTTAGAAGATAAAATACTGGAAAATGATGAAGCTGAACAAAAGAGAAGAATTATGGAACATTAGAATAGACTTAGGGAACACAGTAATTCCATCAAACATAACAACATTCATATTATAGGAGTCCCAGAAGATAGAAAAGAGGGTAGAAAATTTATTTGAGGAAATAATAGCTGAAAACTTCCCTGATCTGGGGAAGTAATCAGACATCCAGATCCAGGAGGCACAGAGAACTCCTGTCAAAATCAACAAAGGCAGACCAACACCAAGGCATACTGTAATTAAATTTGTAAAACAAAGTGATAAAGAAAAAAACTTAAAAGCAGCAAGACCAAAGAAGTCCCTAACTTAGAAGGGAAGACCCATAAGGACAGCTACAGATCTGTCAATAGAAACGAGGCAAGTCAGAGAGGGGGTGGTATGATATATTCAGTGTGCTGAATGGGAAAAATCTGCAGCCATGAATACTCTATCAAGCAAGGCTACCATTCAGAATAGGAGGAGAGAGAGAGTTTGCCAAACAAACAAAAACTAAAGATATTTGTGACCACTAAACCAGCCCTGCAAGAAATATTAAAGGAGACTCTTTGAGTGAAAAGGAAGTACCAAAAGTGACAAAGACAAGAAAGAGAGAAAAATCCCCAGAAACAATGACAAAACTAGTAATAAAATGGCAATATATACGGATCTATCAATATTTACTCTGAATGTAAGTGGACTAAATGTTCTACTCAAAAGGCATAGAATGACAGAATGGATAACAAAACAAGGCCCATTTATATGCTGCTATGTAAGAGACTCATTTTAGACATAAAGACACCTGCAGATTGAAAGTGAGGGGATGGAGAAACATTGATCATACACATGGACTTAAAGCCAGAGTAGCAGTACTTCTATATAACAAAATAAACTAAACCAAAGACTAACAAGAGATGAAGAAGGGCACTGTATCATAATAGAGGGGACAATCCAAAAAGAAAATAAAAAATTCTAAATACTTAAACACTGAACACGGGAATACCCAAATGTATAAAATAATTACAAACAAACTCATTGATAATACAGTAATCATAGGGGACTTTAGTACCTCATTTACATCAACACACAGATCATCTAAACAGAAAATCAATAAGAAAATAATGATGCTGAATGACATACTGGACCAGATGGACCTAACAGATACATCCAGAACATTCCATCCTAAAGTAGCAGGATACACCTCTTTTCCAGTGCACATGTGACATTATTCAGATTAGATCACATACTAGATCACAAATCAGGCAAGGAAAAAGTCAAACTTTTGTTCTTCACAGATGACATGATACTTTATGTGCAAAACCTGAAAGACTCCACCATAAAATTGCTAGAACTGATACACTAATTCTGTAGAATTGTAACATATAAAATCAATGTGCAGAAATCTGTTGCATTTTTATACACCAATGATGAAGTGGCAGAAAGAGAAATCAAGGATTCAACCCCATTTACCACTGCACCAAAACCTGTAAGATAGCTAGAAATAAAGCTAACAAAGAGATAAAAGATCTGTACTCCCCAAACTGTAGAACACTTACGAAACAAACTGAAGAAGATACAAAGAAATGGAAAAACATTCCATGCCCATGCATTAGAAGAACAAATATTGTTAAAATGTCTTTACTATCCAAAACAGTCTGCACATTCAGTGCAATCGCAATCAAAATAATACCAGCATTGTTCACAGCGCTAGAACAAACAATTCTAAAATTTGTATAGAACCAGAAAAGACCCCCAAATAGCCAAGGTAATGTTGAAGAAGAAAAGTAAAGCAGGAGACATCACCATTCCAGACTTTAAGCTGTATTACAAAGTTATAATCATCAAGACAGTATGGTACTTGCACAAAAAACAGACATACAAATCATTGGAACAGAACAAAGAACCCGTAAATGGCCCCTGACTGTATGGTCAACTCATTTTTGATAAAGCAAAAAAGAACATCCGATGGAAAAAGTCTTGTTAACAAATGATGTTGGGAAAACTGGACAGTGACATGCAGAAGAATGAAAGTTAACCACTTTCTTACACCATACACAAAAATAAATTCAAAATGATGAACTAAATGTGAGACAAGAAACTATCAAAATCCTAGAGGAGAACATAGGCAGCAACATCTTTGACCTCTGTCAGAGCAACTTCTTACTAGACATGTCTCCAGAGGCAAGGGAGACAAAAGCAAAAATGAACTATTGGGATCTCTTCAAGGTCACTTATGCACAGCAAAGGAAACAATCAGCAAAACTAAGAGGCTTCCTATGGAATGGGAGAAGATATTTGCAAATGGCATATCGAATAAAGGGCTAGTATCCAAAATCTATAAAGAACTTACCAAACTCAACACCCAAAAAACAAATAATCCAGTCAAGAAATGGGCAGAAGACATGAATAGACATGTTTCCAAAGAAGACATCCAGATGGTTAATAGAAACGTGAACAGAGGGGCGCCTGGGTGGCTTAGTCGGTTGAGCGTCCGACTTTTGCTTAGGTCATGATCTCGCAGTTCGTGGGTTCGAGCCCCGCATTGGGCTCTGTGCTGACTGCCAGCTCAGAGCCTGGAGCCTGTTTCAGTCTGTGACTCTCTCTCTCTCTGACCCTCCCCTGCTCACGCTGTCTCTCTGTCTCTCCTAGAAATAAATAAAAAACATTAAAAAAAAAAAAAACGTGAACAGAGATGTTCAACATCCCTCATAGTCAGGGAAATACAAATCAAAACCACAGTGAGATACCACCTCACACCAGTCAGAATGGCTAAAGTTAGCAACTCAGTAAATGACAGATGTTGGTGAGGATGCAGAGAAAGGGGAACTCTCTTGTACTGTTGGTGGAAATGCAAACTGGTGCATCCACTCTGGAAAATAGCGTGGGGGTTCCTCAGAAAGTTAAAGATAGAATGACCCTGTGACCCAGCAGTTGCACTGCTAGGTATTAATCCAAAGGATACAAAAATAGTGATGGGAAGGGGTACATGCACTCCAGTGTTTATAGCACCGCTATCAGCAGTAGCCAAAGTATGGAAAGAGCCCAAATGTCCATCGACTGACGAATGGATAAAGAAGATGTGGTATATATATTCAGTGGAATATTACTTGGTGATCAAAGGGAACGAAATCGTGCCATTTGCAATGATAGAACTAGAATGCATTATGCTAAGTGAAATAAGTCAGTCAGAGAAAGACAAATACCATGTGATTTCTCTCATGGAATTCAATAAACAGATGAACAGAGTAGAAGGGAAGGAAAAATAAAATAAGATAAAAATAGGGAGGCAAACCATTAGAGACTTGTAACTATAGAAAATGAACTGAAGGTTGCCGGAGAGGAGGTAAGTGAGGGAATGGGCTAAATGGGTGAGGGGCATTAAGGAGGGCACTTGTGATAAGCACTGGCTGTTATATATAAGTGAGAAATAACTAAATTCTACTTTCTGAAACCAATACTACATTATATGTTAACTAACTTGAATTTAAATAAAATCTTGGAAAGAAAAAAAGCAGCAAGAGAAAAGAAGATAGTTACATATAAGGGAAACCCCATAAGGTATTAGATTTTTCTTTTAAACCTGTGTGTATACATACTTAGATACATTTTATATATATATGTGTGTGTGTATATATATACATATATATAATTTATTGTTAAGTTGGCTGTATATACAGTGTATATACAGTGTGCTCTTGGTTTTGGGGGTAGATTTCTGTGATTCTTCATTTATATACAGCACCCAGTGTTCATTCCAACAAGAGCCCTCTTCAATGCCCGTCACCTGTTTTTTCCATCCTCTGTCCCCCATCCCCCTGATATCAACCCTCAGTTTGTTCTCTATATTTAAGAGTTTCTTATGGTTTCCCTCCCTTGCTGTTTGAAACTATTTTTAACTGTTAGGGGATTTTTCAACACGAACTTTGTAGGCCAGAACAGACTGGAATGATGTATTCAAACTGCTGAAAGGAAAAAATCTGAATCCCGAAATAGTCTCCCTAGCATGGCTATCATTCAGAATAGAAGGAGAGATAAAGATTTTCCCAGACAAATAAAAGCTAAAGAAGTACATGACCACTAAAGCAGCTCTACAAGAAATAATTAGAGATTTTTTGGAAAGTAAAGAACATAAATAAGAGTATGAAAAGTAGGAAACACAAAAGCATTAAAAATAAATTCATAAAAATCAGTCAAGAGATTCACAAAATAGAAGGATGTAAAGTAGGACAACATATACCCACAATGTGGTGGGGCGGGGGGAGTGGTGGTGTAAAGAATGGATTGAAATTGAAGTGACCATCCACTTAATATAGACTGTTATATGCAGAAGATACTATATGCAAACTTAATGGTAACTACATGTAAAAAACCAGCTATATACAACAAATAAAGGTATCAAGGTATCAAGAAATCAAGCCAGCAAATCAAGAGAATAGAGCAAGAGAAGAAAAGAAGAGAAATATAAAAACAACCCCAAAACAAGTAACATGATGACAATAAATACATGTCTATCAATAATTACCTTGCATATAAATGGACTAAGTGCTCCAGTCAAAAGACATAGGGTTACAGATTTCAAAAAAACAACCAACAACATCTATATGCTGCCCATGACAGACTCATTTCAGACCAGAAGACACTTGTAGATTCAAAGTGAGGGGACAGAGACAAATGTATCATGCAAATAAATGGCAAAAGAAAGATGGAGTAGGAATTCTTATATCGAAGTTGATTTTAAAATGAAGAATGTAATAAGAGAAGGACACTATATAATAATAAAAAAAGACAATCCAACAAAAAAGATATAACAATTGTCAATAAACTATTTGTAAAAAAAAAAAAAAAAAAGATATAACAATTGGAAATATTTATGTACCCAACATGAATGTACCAAAATATATAAAATAGTTAATAACATAAAGGAACTAATCGATAGTGATGAAATAATGGTAATAGTATGGAATGTTAACACCCCACTTGCGTCAATGGACAGATCATCCAAACAGAAAATCAACAAAGGAAATAGTGTCTTTTTAAATTTTTTTTTTTTTTGTGACAGAGAGAGAAAAAGAAACAGATCACGAGTTAGGGAGGGGCAGAGAGAGAGAGGAAACAGAATCCAAAGCAGGCTCCAGGCTCTGAGCTGTCAGCAGCTCACAAGCCATGAGATCATTACCTGAGCCAAAATTGAACACTTAACCAACTGAGTCACCCAGGTGCCCCGGAAATGGTGGCTTTGAATGATACACTGGACTACATGGATTTAACATATATATTCAAAACGTTCCATCATAAGTAGAATACACATTCTTTTCAAGTGCATATGGAACATTCTCCAGAGTAGATCACATATTAGGTCACAAAACAAGTCCTACCGGGGCGCCTGGGTGGCTTAGTCGGTTGAGTGTCCGACTTTCGCTTGGGTCATGATCTCGCGGTTCATGGGTTCGAGCCCCACGTCGGGCTCTGTGCTGACAGCCAGCTCAGAGCCTGGAGCCTGTTTCAGAGTCTGTGACTCCCTCTCTCTCTGACCCTCCCTGCTCACACTGTCTCTCTCTCTCTCTCCTAGAAATAAATAAAAAACATTAAAAAAAAAAAAAAACAAGTCCTACCAAATTCAGAAATACCAAAGTCATTTCATGCATCCTTTCTGACCACAAAACTATGAAACTAGAAATCAGCCCCATGACAAAATCTGGAAAGACCACAAATACATGGAAATTAAGTAACATGATACTAAACAATGGTCAGCTAAGAAACCAAAGAGGAAATTTTTAAAAAATTGAATACAAATGAAAATGAAAACTCAACTGTCCAAAACTTCTGGCATACAATAAAGCAGTTCTAATAGGAAATTTATAGCAATACAGGCCTTCTTCAAGAAGCAAGTAAAATCTCAAATAAGATTGGTTAACCTTATATATAAAGGAGCTAGAAAGAGAAGAACAAATAAAACCCAAACTCAGCAGAAAGAATGAAATGATAAAAATTAGAGCAGAAATAAATAATGCATAAACAAAAACAAAAACAAGACAACCAAACAACCCTCCCCCGAACAATAGAACAGATCAGTGAAATCTGAAGCTGGTTCTGTCAAAAAATAAAAAATACTGACAAACCTTCAGCCAGACTGATGAAAAAGAGAGAAAAAGAGAGGGAGTCCACATAAACCAATTAAAGATGAGAAATCACAACCAACACCACGAATACAAACAATTATAAGAGAATTATATGAAAAACTAAATGCCAACAGTTGGACAACCTGAGAGAAATGGACACATTCCTAGAAACATATAACTTACCAAAACTGACAGGAAGAAACAGAAAATTTGAACACATGGATTACCAGCAATGAAACTGAATCCATAATCAAAAATCTCCCAACATGGGGTGCCTGGGCGGCTTAGTCGGTTAAGCGTCTGACTTTCGCTTAGGTCATGATCTAACGGTTCGTGGGTTCGAGCCCTGCATCGGGCTCTGTGCTGACTGCCAGCTCAGAGCCTGGAGCCTGTTTCAGTCTGTGACTCCCTCTCTCTCTGACCCTCCCCTGCTCACGCTGTCTCTCTCTCTCTCCTAGAAATAAATAAAAATATTAAAAAAAAAATCTCCCAACAATCAACAGTCCAGGACCAGACAACTTCACAGGTGAATTCTACCAAACATTTAAAGAAAACTTAATACCTTTTTTCAAACTATTGCAAAAAATAGAAGTGAAAGGAAAACTTGAAGTATTGTTCTATGAGGCCATCATTACCTCGTTACCACAACTAGATAAAGACACTTCTAAAGAAGAGAAACTATAAGCCAATATTGTTGATGAATACAGATGCAAAAATCCTCAACAAAATACTAGCAAATCATAATTCAACAATACATTTAAAAAAGTCATTCACCATGATCAAGTGAAATTTATTCCTGGGATGCAAGGGCAGTTCAATTGTTCACAAATTAATCAACATGATACATCACATTAATAAGAGAAAAAATAAAAACCATGTGATCATTTTAATAAATGATGCAGAAAAAGCATTTGACAAAGTACAACATCTTGCATGATTAAAAAAAAATCCTCAACAAAGTAAGTTTAGAGGCAACATACCTCTACATAAGAAAGGCCTTTCAGGAAAAACCCACAGCAAATATCATACTCACTGCAGAAAAACAGAGCTATTCCTCTGAAGGTCAGGAACAAGGCACGAATGTCCATGCTTATCACTTTTATTCAACACAGTACTGGAAATCCTAGCCGCAGCAATCAGACAACAAAAAGAAATAAAAGGCATCCAAATTGATAAGGAAGAAGTATGAAGCTATATATAAAAACCTGAAAGACTCCACCAAAAAGCAACTAGAAGTAATAAATAAGTTTATTAAGGTCATAGGATACAAATGAGTGAACAGGAATCCACTGCATTTCTAAACACTAGTAATGAAGCAGTAGAAAGAGAAATTAAGACAATAATCCCATTTATGATTGCACCAAAAATAATAAAATACCAAGGAATTAAATTTAACTAAAGAAGTGAAAGACCTATACTCTGAAAATTATAAAACATTCATGAGAAATTGAAGATGACACAAAGAAATGTAAAGACATTCAAATACTGTTGTTAAAATGTTTATACTGCGCTAAGCAACCTATGGATTTAATGCAACCTTATCAAAATAGCAACACCAACAGTGTTACTCACAGAACTAGTAAAACTAATTGTAAAATTTGTGTGGAACCACAAAAATCCGCAAATAGCCAAAGCAGTCTTGAACAAGAACAAAACTGGAGGTATCACAGGCTTCAAGTTATATTATAAGGGTGTAGTAGTCAAACAGTTTGGTACTGGCACAAATATAGACACACAAATCAGTGGAACAAAACAGAGACTGCAGAAATAAACCCACAATTAAACGTTCAATTAATTTTTGACAAAGAAGGCAAGAATTTGCAATCGGAAAAAAGATAGTTTCTCTAACAAATTATATTGGGAAAATTAGACAGCTACATGCAAAAGAATAATACTGGCCTACTTACCCATACACACAAATAAACTCAAAATGGATTAAGGACCTAAATATGAGATGTGAAACCATAAAATTCCTAGAAGAGAGCACATGAAATAATCTGTCTGACATTGACTGTAACAAAATCTTCTAGATACATATACTGAGGCAAGGGAAACAAAGGCAAGAATAAACAATATCAAAACAAAAAGCTTCTGCACGGCAAAGGAAATGATCAACAAAACTAAAAGACAGCCTACTAAATGGGAGAAGATATTTGCAAGTGACATATCTGATAAAGGGGTAGTATACAAAATATATAAAGAACTTAGATAACACTAAAAACAATCATATTAAAAATGAGCAGAGTGAGGCACCCGAGTGACTCATTCAGTTAGGCTTCTGACTCTTGATTTCAGCTCAGGTCATGATCTTACAGTTTGAGAGTTTTAAAGCCCAGCATCAGGCTCTGCACTGTTAGCACTTGGGATTCTCTTTCTCCCTCGCTCTCTGACCCTCCTCCACTGGCACATGCTCTCTCTCTCTCGAAATAAATAAACCTAAAAAAAATACAAAAATGGGCAGAAGACATGAACAGACATGTCTCCAAAGAGGACATCCAGGTAGCCAATGATACATGAAACAATGTTCAACATCACTTATCATCAGGGAAATGCAAATCACAACCACAATGAGGTAACACCTTAAACCTGTCAGAATGGCTGAAATAAAAAATAAACAAGTGTTGGTGAAGGTGTGGAGAAAAAGCAACCCTTATGCACTGTTGGTGGGAATACAAACTGGTGCAGCCACTGTGGAAAACAGTATGGAGGTTCCTCAAAATTAAAAATACAACCACACTACATTCCAGTAATCACACTACTGAGTATTTACCCAAAGAATATGAAAACACCAATTTGATGAGATACATGCATCCCTATGTTTACTACAGCATTTTTTGCAATAGCCAAATTTTGGAAGGAGCCTAAGTATCTAATGATAGATGAATGGATAAAGAAGATGCAGTATATATGTATATGTATACACACACACACACACTAGGATATTATTCAGCCATAAAAAATTATTAAAGAGGAAGAAAGAGAAGCAAAACAAGAAACAGACTCTTAACTGCAGAGAACAAACTGATGGATATCAGCAGAGAGGTTGATGGGAAGATGGAATAGATGATGGGGATTAAGGAGTGCACTTGTGATGAGCACCAGGTCTTGTATGGAAGTGTGAAATCACTAAATTATACACCTGAAACTAATGTTACACTGTGTGTTAACTAATTAGAATTTAAGTAAAACTATTAAAAAATGAAATCTTGCCATTTGCAACAAATGGATGGAGCGAGAGAGTATAAAGCTAGGAGAAATAAGCCAGTTGGAGAAGCAAAAATACAGTTTCACTCATATGTGGAATTTAGGAAACAGAAAAAAAATGAACAAAAGAGAAAAAAAGACAAAAACACTCTTAATTATAGAGAATAAACACTTGATTATCAGAGAAGTGGTGGGTGAGGAGATGGGTGAAATAAGTGAAGGGTATTAAGATTACACTTATCTTGATGAAGATTCAGTAATGTATGGAATTGTTGAATCACTATATTATACAACTATAATGTATGGAATTGTTGAATCACTATATTATACAACTAAAACCATAACACTGTGTATTAACTACAGCAGAATTAAATAAATTAAGGGTACCTTGGAGGCTCACTCAGTTAAGCATCTGACTCTTGGTTTCAGCTCAGGTCATGATCTTGTGATTCATGTGATTGAGCCCTGCATTGGGCTGGCTTGGGATCTCTTGGAATTTCTCTTTTCCTCTCTCTGCCCTTTCCCTACTCATGCACATGCACACTTTCTCTTTCTTTCTTTCTTTTTTTTTTTTCTCTCTCTCAAAATAATCATTTAAAAAATTAATTAAATATTAAAAATTGAAAAGTTTTTAAAAGTTGTGGTTTAAAAGAGCAACTAGCATATAGAAGAGCCAACCTTAGAACTCTGCCAAACAGCAGGGAAGCTGCTGGAATCTTCACCAAGTAGGAGGGTCTAACAGACATGATGTACACTTTCCCTTTACCTTCAAAACACACCAGTGCACAGTCTGGTTACCCTAACCAGCCTGCCACGTGAGTGAACCCCAATTTCTAGCCCAAACCAGCCCCAGCTGTCCCACCAGGGCATCCACAGGCCGTGCACACTAGGACACCCCTGGTTAGTGTTCACTAAAGTCTCAGCCTTTTCACCAGGATGACACAGGTGCAAAGCTCCCCAACGCTCCAGGCTCACAATCACTTTATCTTCAGCAGGCTTGATCCACCTTGGTGCAGAATGCACTGGAACCTCTCAGTTGATGTCTGCTTCAGATCTGGCTGTCCCTGCTAGGGTAACCCCAGTATGGAGTACCCTGGGACACTCATGCTCATGCTGCCTGGGCTCTAGTTGCCTGGCCAGGACCAAACACCTTGGGATACCACAGCTTGCACCCAGTTCAGCTTTAGCTATCCCGCCAGGGCACATTTTGTGTGGATAGCCCAGGGACCAAACCAGCTCTTGCTCATTTTAGTTTTAGCTGTCACATGAGGTCATCCCTGCATAAAGTGTCTCAGGACCTCCTGGCCTTTACCACATCTTGGCTCCAGCTGCTCCTTCAGGTACTCTCTGCACAGAGAATACAGAAATACCATGGTATGCGTCCACTTCAGCTATCTTACCAAGGTGCCTTCTGTTCCCCCAGCTTGTGCCCACTTTAGGCTCAGGTATCCTGCCAGGATACCCTCTGCACAGAGAGTTCAGGGACCTTCTGGCCTGCACACTTCATCATCTCCAGCCACCCTACTGAAGTACCCCCTGCAGCAAGCACCCTGGGATATCCTGGCTTGCATCCACTTCATCTTTAGCTCTCATACAGGTGCTCACTATGTGGAAAGCCCACAGACCCCAGCCCATGCCAGCCACAGCGATAGTTAGCCAGCAAAAGTCATGAAACACACACAGTCTACACAGGAGACAATCATACACAAGACCATCCCTTCATATTTAGGAGAAGTAACTGTTCAGTCTAATCTGTAAATAACAAATACAGAAAGTCAAGCAAAATGAGGAGACAGAAGAACATACTCCCCCCCAAAACAAAACAAAACAAAACAAAACAAAACAAAACAAAACAAAAAGCTCTTAAAGCCTAATTCCAACAACAACAACAAGCTGAACTATTTGCTATTGTTATGTGTAACTTTGACCTTTAAAAATGCATGCTGAAGCTGCTGGCTATAGAACTTACCAGCTGTGAGTCATGAAGCTAGATGATGGAAGCCAGAAGATAATTGGCTGATGTCTTTAAAGTGTTGAAAGAAAATAACAACCTTAGATTCTACACACAATGAAAATTCTTCAGAAACAATAGTAAAATAGAGATATTTTCTGATAAATATAATTGAATTTATCAGCAGACATATACTAAAAAGAAATTCTTTACAAGTACTGTACATTGATTGCACCATTACAGTACCTAAAAGGGAGTTCTTTAGCCAGAAGGCAGATGATCACTGGATAGAAACACAGTAAAACAGAAGGAAATGAAGGACACTGGAAAGGATAAATATGTGAATAAAATTAAATGGCTTTAGATTATCGAAAATAACAATATAGGTTTTAAAATGTATGTAGAATTAAAATATATTTTAAAAATAGCACAAGATGTGGGATGTGGTTTTCAGTGTTGCAGTAACATCTTGCATATCTGGAAAATGGTGAAAGTACTAATTTGTAGTAGATTAATAATGCATGCTCTCATCTCTAAGGAAACTGATAAAAGAATAATAAATGAGTATATAACTAATGTACAGTGGAGGGTTAACTCATCAGGCCCGAGTTGATCAAACCCTGCACATTCCTGGGTCTTTGGACTGGCTTTTGACCAGCTCCTGAGAAATAATCTCTACACCTTTGGATATTCTGCCTAGATATCCTAACTTTGCATACATGAGGCCGTGGACCATGCCTGCTAATTTTTCTAGCAGTGTGAATTCTGGTAAACACATGCTTTTATTCATCTGTGGCCCTAGGCCATGCTTTATCAGTTTGGAGTTAGAGGTGGGAGGGACCGCACTGGAGACTGATTAGCTGAAGTCAGTCGGACAGGTGTTCCATGCCTATATGTGATGACTGCCCCCCAGCTCTCCCCATCCCATCCAAACACTCTCTGTATGTCATTAATATCTCAGTAGAGCTGGGGTAGACCCCTGGACACTAAGACTTTGGTGAAGTTCCCTGGCCTTTTCCCTGTTGCCAGTTGTTTGCATGTGTTGTTATACATCATTTCTGGGACAATTAAATGCTGCTACTGTGATTCCTCTAGGAGAGGTCAAG
The DNA here is from genome assembly GCA_017311185.1 of Proteles cristata cristata. Lineage (NCBI taxonomy): Eukaryota > Metazoa > Chordata > Mammalia > Carnivora > Hyaenidae > Proteles > Proteles cristata. The sequence continues at coordinate 969,452 of JAESUZ010001311.1, read as the reverse complement.
TTGAGCCTGGTGTCTCCTAGATTGCACTATGCACATTTTCCATTGCTGATTTTAACCTCTATATTTTCATTTCATTATATCGTAATGGTGAGTATACAGTTTTTCTAGGTTCTGAGTTGTTCTTGGAAATCATTGAACCTGAAAGTGATCTCAGGATCTGCTGATAGAAAAAAAAGTTGTTGTTTAACAACAACAAATTAACACTAACAAATCAATACAGGAGAAAAATGGAATAATATAATCTTGATTGATAGAGGAAAAAGTAAGGAACAAATAACACATTAGGCAAATGGAAAATATGAATTAAGCTGAGAGATTTAGACTTTAATATTATAATTATGGTCAGTGTAAGTGGGCTAAATAATTAAAAGACAAACTGTTACTTGATTTTTATATTTTTAATTATTTTAAATTTAATTTAAATGATTTTTCTGAGACACAGAATGTTGAATGAGGGAGGGCAGAGAGAAAGGAAGACACAGAACCGGAAGCAGGTTCCAGGCTCTGAACTATCAGCATAGAGCACAACATGGGGCTTAAACTCATGAACTGTGAGATCATGACCTGAGCCAAAGTTGGATGCTTAAATGACTGAGCCACCCAAGTGCCACTGTCACACTTGATTTTTAAATCCACCTGTATGCTGTTTACAGTACCACATCTTAAATATAAAAGCATGAAACATTTTTTAAAAAGGATGGGAAAAGATATTCCAGGCAAACACAATCCACGAGAAAGCTATTGTAGGCATACTAATATAAGATGAAGTAGATTTTAGTGAGATAGAGACATTTAATGTTAAAATGGTCAATCTCACAGAAAAGTAACATTTTGTATTTGTATGTCCTTTATAACATATAAAATAAAAGTTATAAAAAGGAAATTGGCCATTCCACAATCATAGTTTCTTTATCCATTGAGATGATCATTTGGAGGCTTTTTGTCCTTTATTTTGTTAATGTGGATTCCACTGATTTTTAAAAATGTTGAACAAATCTTGCATATCTGGAAAATGGTGAAATTCATTCTTGTTGAACAAATCTTATTATTCTTGGAATAAACCTAATTGGACTGTGATATTATTAGCTTTATATATAGCTGGATTCAATTTGCTAATATTTTACTCATGATTTGTGTGTTTACATGCCTGTTTGTTTTGACTACCAATGCCCACAGTGGGTTGTCGGGCATATACTTTTTCAGTAGGTTCAGATGACTGAACACGTAACATCCAACCTGGATGTAGAAGAAACAAGTCAGATTTATTAAGACATATAACTCCATGGAGGAAGAACACAGCACACCTTGAGGCACTTCAGGGGTGGCAGTAGGGGTGGAAGAAAGAGTAGAAGCCAAAAACAGAGCTGTGTATAAGTTGAAGCCTTATATGACTTATTGGGCAGGGCTTCCTCCATTCAACAGAGTTAAACTGGATGGTTTGAATGAAAGCAGCTGGAAAACTAGGTCAAGACTAAGAGGAAGTGCAGAGGAACTGAGAGTGGATTGTTTTAGATAAAAAGGTAGACAGCAAGGAATTCTACCTATTAGAATAGCAAAGAGAAAGAGCTACTAGTGTGGGTTGGTAGTCCCTGTGAAAAGGGAGGAGTCTCTTCTAGGGTAAGTCTATTTTTTCCTTTAGACCTGTGACAGATGTCATTGTAGTAATTGTGTCAGAAAAGATTTTCTCACTGCAATGTTCAGGGGAAGAGATCAGCCTGTATTTTCTTTTCTTGAGTTTTCTTTGTTGAGTATTGGTATGAAAGTTATTTTAGTCTCACAGAATGAGGTGGAAAATGTAACCTCTTTTATTGTTTTCTAGAAAAGTTTATATATTGGAGTTAATACTTCCTGAAATATTTGAAAGAATTCACTAATGAATCATCTGAAACTAGTTTTCTTTTTGAGTGGCTCTTCTAATTAGACTCAATTTTTTCAGTAGAAAATTTGATTTTTTAAAAATTTCTTCTTGATTTTGGTAAGTTATTTTTTCAATTTGTTTTGTTGAAAATTTCAAATTGATTAAGTGGATTCCTAAGTATTTTGTTCTTTTAGGTGCTCATATAAATGCAGTTGTTTTCCAGTTTTAGTTTCCAGTTGTTCATTGCAAGCATATAAAAAATTGACTTTTGTATATTGATCTTATATCCTGAAACCTTGGTCAACCATTTATGAGTTCTAATAGTTTTCTAGTGGATTCCTTAGGATTTTCTATATAAAAATTACAGCATGTACAAATAGAAAGTTTCACTTTTCCCCCCCAATATACTTTTTATTATTTATTTATTTTCTCTGCTTATTTCCCTGACTGGTACCTCCAGTGCAGTGTTGAATACAGGTGGTGAGGGTGGCCATCCTCAGTTTGTTCCTGATCTTCGGAGGAAAACACTGTCTTCATCATTTAAGTATAATGTTGGCTGTGGTTCTTTGGCAGATATCTTTTATCAGATTGAGGAAGTTTCCCCTTTATTTTTAGTTTATTGACTGTTTCTATCATGAAAGGATGTTGGGCTTTGTCAAATGATTTTTTTCTTTGTCATTGAGTCAATCATGTGATTTTGTTTTTTATTGTAATGATTTTTTGTATTACATTAATTGATGTTTGGATGTCAAACCAACTGCATTCCTCACTTGGTTGTGGTATACTTATATTTTTGTGTTGCTACATTTAGTTTCCTAGTGTCTTGTTGATGATTTTTGTATCCATATTTATAAAAAAAAATGGTTATTTTAAAGTTTCCTTGTAATGACTTTGCCTGTTTTTGGTGTATTGGGGTAATACTTTCCTCATAAAATGGGTTGGGAAGCATTTCTCTATTTTCTATTTTTTGAAAGAGTTTATGAGTAACTAGTATTCATTCTTTTATTATTAACTAAAGTTTGTATTCAGATTTCCTTAGTTCTTGCTTTTTTTCTTAATTTGTGAAAGGATTCTTCTATCTAGTTAATCCATTCATCGTCTCACATCTTTTTCTTTTTTTCCTTTTTTGGTGAGAAATTTTTCTCTCTCAGCAAATTTCATTTACATAGTACAGTATTATCAACCATAGTCACCACTTTTACATTAATTCTCAGACCTTATTCATCATAGGCCTCAAAGTTTGTACCCATTTACCAGCTTCTTCTTATTTTCCCCATATTCTACCCTCCTGGGAACCAATTTTCTACGATTTCTACAAGTTTGGCTCTTTTTTTTTTAATTTAACGTTTCACATATAAGTGATACCATGTAGGATTTGTCTTTCTTTGGCTTATTTTACTTAGCCTAATTCTCTCAAGATAGATCCAAATTGAAAATGGCAGAATTTCCTTCTTTCTCACATGTGAATAATATATCATTGTGTGTACCATATCTTCTTTATCCATACATCTGTTGGTGGACATTTAGGTTGTTTCCCAACACTATTTTCTGAAGAGACTGTCTTTTTTTCCATTGGATATTCTGTTCTGCTTTGTCAAAGATGAGTTGGCCATAAGTATGGGGGTCCACTTCTGGGTTCTCTTGTGTCTGTCCTTGTGCCAGTACTGTACTGTCTTGATGATTCTGCTTTGTAATACATCTTGAAGTCCAGAATTGTGATACCTCCAGGTTTGGTTTTCTTTTTCAGGATTGCTTTGCTTATTTGGGGTCTTTTCTGGTTCCATAGAAATTTTAGGATTATTTGTTCTAGTTCTGTGAAGAATACTGATGTTATTTTGATAGAGATTGCTCTTCTGTTTAAGTTAGTTGCTTTAGGTTAATGTTATGGCAGAAGATATGGTTATTTATTTGAGATCTTTCAATTTTGAGAGAGAGATTGGAAGCAGGGGAGGGACAGAAGGAGACAGAGAGAGACAGAGAGACAAAGAGAGAGGATTTTAAGCAAGCTCCACACCCATTGTGGAGCCTGATGAGGGCTTGATCCTATGACCATGAGATTATTACCTGAACCACAACCAAAAATCAGACACTTAAATGACTGAGCCACCCAGAGGCCCCGAGATCTTTCTTAATATATGCTTTTGCCACTATAAATCTCCCTCTGAGCACTGCTTTAGCTTTATCTCATAAGTTTTGATATGTTGAATATTTCCAATCATCTCTAAGTATTTGATGATTTCTCTTTAGATTTATTTTTTGACTCATTGGTTATTAAGAAGTGTGTTATTTAAAAACTAACTTACCAAGTTTTTTTTTTCCCCATTACTGATTTCGAATTTCATTCCAGTGTAGCCAAAGGACATACTTTGTATTATTTTTAATCTTTCTAATTTATTGAAGATTGTTTTATGGCTTAGTATATGATATATTCTGAAGAATGTTTCACATGTGCTTGAGAAGGATGTATGGACTGTGTTTGTTGGGTGGCATATTTGCTAACTGTCTTTTAGGTCTAGTTGGTTTACCGTGCTGCTATGTCTTCTGCTTCCTTGTTGATTTTCTATCCAGTTAATTCTTTCCATTATTGAAAGCAGAGTGTTTAAGTTACCAACCATAATTGTTGAGTAGTCTGTTTTTCCCTTCATTTCTGTCAGATGTTGCTTTGTGTGTTTTGGAGCCATATTATTGGAGGCATATACTTTTATAACTGTTTTCCTAATGGCTCAACTCTTGTGATTATAAAAGTCCCTCTTTATCAAATTAACTGTTTTTCTTTTAAAGGCTTTTTTTGTTTTGTTTCAGTAAAGCTACTCCAATTTTCAAATGGTTTCTATTTCCACAACATATTTTTATCTACTTACTTTCAATCTGTTTGTATTTTTTAATCTTAAGTGTGCCTTTTAAAAAATTTAATCCATTTACATTTAGTGTTATTATTGAGAGAGTTGGGTATACATCAGCCATTTTACTTTTTGCTTTCTAAATACATATGTCTCATGTGTTTATATTCTTGTATTTTTCCTACTACGTTTGCATTTTGTGTTTATTTTCTAAGATAGTATTTTAATTTCTTAAATGATTTTTTACTTTTTGTGTGTGAATGCTTGCTTTAGGGTTTATTATATACATCTCATTGGAGTAAACTTCAGATTTATACTAGCTTAATTTTTGTGACATATAGAAACATTTTTCCTATATTGCTGTATTCATTTCCCCCCATTTTTGTGGTAGTATTATTCATATTATAGTTATTAGTGTTATAAACACAATAATAGATTATTTTATTTTTTTATTAAAACTTTTTTAATGTTTATTTTTGAGAGAGAGAGAAAGAAACAGAGTGTGAGCAGGGGAAGGACAGAGAGAGAGGAGACACAGAATCCAGAGCTGACAGCACAAAGCCTGATGTGGGGCTCGAACCCATGAACCACAAGATCATAACCTAAGCCAAAGTTGGATGCTTAACCGACTGAGCTAGCCAGATGCCCCAATAATATGTTATTTTAATTATTACTTTACTATCTGTGGTAATTTCTTTAGCTTAGTAGAGCTTTGCTCCCATCCACCTCCTTTTTGCTGTTATTGGCAAATATATTACACATATATTGCATTTATTTTTTTATAGGCCCAACAATACATTGTATGCAGATTATTTTATATATTTGTTTTTTAAGTCATTTAAGAGAAGAAAAGGAAAAAAACATTTATATTTCTTTTATAATTACATAATTACCTTTACCGTTTGTATGCCATATGAATTACTGTCTAGGATCAGTTGCTGTCAACTTGAAGAAGTTTATTCTTTCTTGTAAGGTGGGTCTGCTAGCAACAAGTTCCCTATTCTTTTACTTCTTAATACAGAAAAGTCTTTATTGCACTTCTATTTACAAAAATTTTTTTTTTAAATTTATATCTGAGAGAGAGAGCGCAAGTGAGCAGGGGAAGGTCAGAGAGAGAGAGGGAGACAGAATCTGAAGCAGGCTCCAGGCTCTGAGCTAGCTGTCAGTACAGAGCCTGATACGGGATGAGCCATGAGATCATGACCTGAGCCAAAGTCAGATGCTTAACCGACCGAGCCACCCAGGTGCCCCTTTTGCACCTTTATTTTTGAACGATAGTTTCCCTGGATGTGGGATTCTTGTTTGACAGAAATTTGGGGAACACTTTGAATATGTTGCTCCACTGCCTTATGGCCACGATTATTTCAGCTGTGTAGTTGGTGGTTCATCTTACCGGAATTTTCTAGTAAGTGATGAACCATTTCCTTCTTGCTGCTTTCAAGATTTTCTCCTTGTCTTTGACTTTGAGCATTTGTAATATAATTGTAATATAAATGCAAAGATATTTTATTGCATTTATTCCACTTGATGTTTGTGGTGCATCTTGGGTACATAGATCCATGTTTTTCAATAAATTTGGGAAGTGTTAAACTATTATTTCTTCACATACTTTTTGCTTTCATTTTTCTGTCTCCTCTTCCCTGCTATTCCTATTGCATGCATGTTATTGTGTATTCAAGCCTTCTATTTCTCTGATTCTCTGTTTATTTAACTTCATTCTTTTTTTTCCTGTCCTCTTTGGTTTGCGTTTCTATTGATTTATCTTCACAAATTCTTTGTCTACTGGCTTATATCTACTATTAAAGTCCTGTAGTAAATTTTAGAAGTCAGTTATTGTACTTCTTAACTTAAGAATTTTTTTTTGGTTCCTATCTTATAATTTGTCTTTTTTTTTTTAAATATTCTCTATTTGTTATCGTACCTTCTTTAATCATCCTTTCCTTTAGTTCTGTGAATATGTTTATAATAGCTACTTTAAAGTCTTTTTCTGTTAAATCCAACATCTAATTGCTTTTACCTACTGTTTGTATCTTGCTTTCTTTCTGATATATGGGTCATACTCCTGCTTCTTTGAAGTCCTTTTGATTTTTTGTTGGAAAATGGACATTTTAGATCATATATTGTAGTATCCTGAGTACTGGGCCCTCTCTTCTCTGGACTTTTATTGGTGTATTTTGTTTGTTTGTTGAGTAACTTTCTGGATTATTTTAGTGAATTCTACTTAGGCCAAAACCCCTACAGTTTTAAGCCTCTGATGTTGCTTCTCAGAGTTGCAGTTTTGGATGTGCCCACAGTTATTCTGAGAGGACAGTGGTTATTGGTAGGGTTCTTTTATTTCTCCCTGACCACATCCAACTATTAAACTCTACTAATTACTGGCTGTTTTCTCTATTGTTTTCAACAATGCTGTGGAAAAATAAATTGTTCTACACATGTATCCAACAAATTATGTCTCCTTTCAAGGAACAGCTTCTGAGATCAGCATTTGATATTTGTTTTGATCCCAACAGGACTCTTTCTAGATATTTTGTTCCTCTTTTCTCTTGAAAACTAGTCACCTATCATCTAATCTGTATTTTTTTTAATGTTTTATTTATTTCTGAGAGAGAGACAGCATGAGCAGGGGAGGGTCAGAGAGAGAGGGAGACACAGAATCAGAAACAGACTCCAGGCTCTGAAGTGGCTGTCAGCACAGAGTCCGACACGGGGCTCAAGGTCATGAGATCATGACCTGAGCTGAAGTCAGACGCTTAACCGACTGAGCCACCCAGGCACCCCTAATCTGTATTTTTCTTAAATCCATTAGTCTCCTCCCAATTGCATTTTTTTTTTTTTACAAATAGTTTATTGTCAAATTAGTTTCCACATAACACCCAGTGCTCATCCCCACAAGTGCCCTCCTCCATGCCCACCCCTCCTCCCCCCCACATCTACCAGTCCTCAGTTTTTGTCAGCATTCAAGAGTCTCTCATGGTTTGCCTCTCTCCCTTTTCCCCACCATTTCTGCCCTTCTTCTCCCCCTTGGTCCTCTGTTAAGTTCCTCCTAATCCTCCTATACGTGAACACATATGATATTTGTCCTTCTCTGCCTGACTTATTTTGCTCAGCATAACACCTCAAGGTCCATCCATGTTGCTACACATGGCCAGATTTCATTGTTTCTCATTGCCATGTGTATTCCATGGTATAGATAAACCACATCTTCTTGATCCATTTGTCCACTGATGGACACTTAGGCTCTTTCAATGTTTTAGCTATTGTGGAGAGTGCTGCTATGAACATTGGGGTACATGTGCTCCTGTGCATCAGCATTTCTGTATCCCTTGGGTAAATTCCTAGCAGTGCTATTGCTGGGTCATAGGGGAGTTCTATTGTTAGTTTCCTTAGGAACCTCCACACTGTTTTCCAGAGGGGCTGTACCAGTTTACATTCCCACCAACAGTGTAGGAGGGTGCCCGTTTTCTCCACATCCTCGCCAGCGTCTAGAGTCTCCTGATTTGTTCATTTTAGCCACTCTGACTGGCGTGAGGTGGTATCTCAGTGTGGTTTTGATTTGTATTTCCCTGATGAGGAGGGATTCTGAGCATCGTTTCATGTGTCTGTTGGCCATTTGGATGCCTCTTTGGAGAAGTGTCTGTTCATATCTTCTGCCCATTTCTTCACTGGGTTGTTTGTTTTTCGGGTGTGGAGTTTGGTGAGTTCCTTATAGATTCTGGATATTAACCCTTTATCTGATATGTCATCTGCCACTATCTTTTCCCATTCCGTTGGTTGCTTATTAGTTTTGTGGGTTGTTTCCTTTGCCATGCAGAAGCTTTTAATCTTGATGAGGTCCCAACAGTTTATTTTTGCTCTTGATTCCCTTGCTTTTGGGGATGTGTCAAGTAAGAAGTTGCTGCGGTGGAGGTCAAGGAGGCTGTTTCCTGCTTTCTCCTCTAGGGTGTTGATACTTTCCTGTCTCACGTTCAGGTCCTTTATCCATTTTGAGTTTATTTTTGTGCATGGTGTGAGAAAATGATCTAGTTTCATTCTTCTGCATGTTGCTGTCCAGTTCTCCCAACACCATCTGTTAAAGAGGCTGTCTTTTTTCCATTGGATGTTCTTTCCTGCTTTGTCAAATATCAGTTGGCTGTATACTTTTGGGTCCACTTCTGAGTTCTCAATTCTGTTCCATTGGTCTATGTGTCTGTTTTTGTGCCAATACTATACTGTCTTGATGATGACAACTTTGTAGTAGAGGCTAAAGTCTGGGATGGTGATACCTCCCGTTTTGGTTTCATTTTTTCAGTATTACTTTGGCTATTCGGGGTCTTTTGTGGTTCCATATAAATTTTAGGATAGTTTGTTCTAGTTTTGAGAAGTATGCTGGTGTAATTTTGATTGGAATTGCATTGAATGTGTAGATTGCTTTGGGTAGTAATGACATCTTAACTATGTTTATTCTTCCTATCCATGAGCATGGAATGTTTTTCCATTTCTTTGTGTCTTCTTCAATTTCCTTCATAAGTTGTCTATAGTTTTCATCATACAGATCTCTTGTATCCTTGGTTAGGTTTATTCCGAGGTATTTTATGGTTTTTGTGCAATTGTGAATGGGATCCGTTTCTTGATTTCTCTTTCTGTTGCTTCATTGTTGGTGTATAAAAATGCAACCGATTTCTGTACATTGATTTTGTACCCTGCGACTTGGCTGAATTCTTGGATCCTCCCAATTGCATTTTACCACAGTGTCCACTGTTCATGAGAATACTTGAAGGCTTCAACCTCTTCATACTGTGTTGCAGATGCAGTGAGTTCATTTGGAAAGAGATTAGGATTGCTTCTGCCCACAGGCAAAATCTCTGAGGCAGCGTCTGCAGCTGGGGTTGGGAACAGTGTAAAACTTCTCTCTGAGTGACATCCCTAATCTAAGAGCTGAATGAAGATGGAGCCATCAGCCTCAGATCCTCTTGTCTCGCCTCTCTTGTTATGGTACCATGGCCTCTTGAGGCAAGGGTATTCAGATCCCCATTATTCTCAGCAAAAAAATACCAAGGTTGAACCTCATTTCCATGAATGGGGGCTGAGTAGAAGGGAGTTTTCACCTTTTGACCACATTTGCCTATGACATAGCCTCAGCAGTAGGTTGCTCTGGGCAGTATAAAAAAAATGGCCAAGTTATTCTCCAGGAAAGCAAGCCGTTCACCTGGGAGATGGAGGCAGAGGGAGCCCTGTGTTCCTGCTGCAGGAGTTGTGAGTCTGCCGCATTAAGCTAGGAGTGGGAGGGAGGGAACAGTCTTAGTTTAAATACTGTATACTCTGGCCTTTCTTCATGAATTTTCAGAGGTTTTTTTAAAATACATTTCTTCATTTGCTGTTTTCCCTTAGGACCATTTCCAGAGGCCCTAGAGGTTGCTTTTTAGTAATTTTCACCAGTTTCATTGGAGAGTGAGTTAGTGGAGCCCTTCATGCTATCATTTTGGAAGTCATTCTTTCATGATTTTTTCCCCCTCTCAACATTACTTTAAAAATATTTATCCTTGGGGCGCCTGGGTGGCTTAGTCGGTTAAGCGTCCGACTTTCGCTTAGGTCATGATCTCGCGGCTCGTGGGTTCGAGCCCCGCGTCGGGCTCTGTGCTGACTGCCAGCTCAGAGCCTGGAGCCTGTTTCAGAGTCTGTGACCCCCTCTCTCTCTCTGACCCTCCCCTGCTCACACTGTCTCTCTCTCTCCTAGAAATAAATAAAAATATTAAAAAAAAATAGTTGGACATGACTTTAAAAAAAATATTTATCCTTATTGATATATATTTGTAGTTAATTCATTTTCACTATTTAATACTATTTTACTGCTACTGCATGTAATTTTTCCATGAATCAAGTACAGTTTATTTAGCTCTTTTTCTACTCAGGAATAATTAGGTTACTTTCACCCTTTCATTAGAAAACAATGCTGTAGTGTGCCTTTTTGTATGTATCTCCTTTTCCACATGTGCAAAACCTTTTAAGTAAAATTTCCAGGTTATTGTGTAATGTTATGACCAATTGTATTTAGTATTGCCGAAGTATCTTCTGAAATACTTAGTTGAATTTACACTTCCTCCATCCTTGGCAACATTTAGTGTTATCATACCTAGTAATTATTGCATTTTTTATTAATGTGAAATGATTCTTTGTTTTAGTAATTTGCATCTCTTGACTATTACTGAGATTAGACAACTTCTTATATTAAATGGTGATGCTTATTAACTGCTTTGAAAATTATCTATACCTTTTGCCCATTTTTCTGGTTTTGTTTTATTTTATTTATTTATTTTTTTTTGGGGGGGTGATGTGGGGTGGAATGGGGATATTGATTTGTAGGAGAAATTTTTATATTGCAGTACCAATTCCCTTTTGGCTATATGGGTTACAAAGTAATTACTCCAGTTTGGGAGCCATAGCTGATTGACCTACAAGTGACATGATCTGGGCTGGGCCAATACAGTTCTTTCCTTCATAATATGAAAGAAATTCAGAACACAGAGATAACAGAGCTTGGGAATTATGTTTATAATTACGTTCTGGAAAAAATATCATTTCCTGAAGTCTCCTGTGATAGTCTTGTTCCACTATTTCTAGTGTCATCTCTTCCTTTGAGTCTGTGAAATATTCTGGTATCCTTTCAACACCCAGCTACTTAAAAAATATTACGGTGCAGTCTTGGGTCAATTTCTTTTGCTACTAACTACAAAAACAAATTTTAAAAAGTAACTTTAATACTAATGTCAGATCTCTGGCTTGAGGATTTCATTTGTTAGTGGTGCTGTTAACCAAAGTAGGGATTATAGGTGAGGAGGAGGGTTTAACATTTGAGGAAAGGTAATTTGTGCAGTGTTGGACATGCTGAGTTCTGCTACCTGTAGAGTACCCCAAATAGAACTGCCCAGAAAGAATGTGAGGATGAGAAAGAAAAAGCACTAAGATGGAAATCTAGCCAACACTCACTCTTAAAGAATAGAAAAGGGAAGAGGAGGCATAGAGGTAGCCAGAGTTCTAGGAGAACTCCTAGAACGTAGGTGAAAGAGATTCAAGAAGAACTGAACAGTTAACAGAATGAATAAATAAGAGGCTGAAGTTTTAAGAAGGGAGTAGTTAGTTATGATAGGTCAACTAAGATTTGACAATATTGAGGGTTCAGCATTCTTTTGAGGAACTTGATATAAAAGGAAGCAGCAAGATAAGATGATATATGGAAGGGGATGTGAGGTTGGGGAGGGGATGATTAAGATACGGGATACTGTACACACTTAAATGTGAAGGAAAGGGAGTAGAAGGAGGAGCAAGACAGGCAAAACAGAACATTATTTCCAGGAAACAGGAAGGATTGAGGCAGAACACAGACAAAGGGGTTCTTCTAAGAAGGAAAGAGTAAGGCTGTGTATTGTCACATGACAAATAATTATATACAGCTTAAGACATGCTTTGAAGTATGTGCAAAGTAATAAGAGGCTGTAAAGGGAGAGAGCTACTAAATCTCTGTCTGTGGTGTCAGGAAGACTTCATCCATTTGATGAAGCTCATTTTGATCTGATACGACTGACTGACTGCTTGCCTGTATAGCCTGAATACCCAGGGAACCACAGACATGAGCTTTGTCACTTCATGGTCCTTGGGATCAAGGATTTGTAGAATTTAATGCATTTTTTAGATTCTTCTCTAACTATATTAAAATGTGGCCAGTGGTAAAGAAAATGAATCTTGCTAATCTTACACTTTTTCCATATCTCTGTATACAAATTCCATGAGGAGTCTCAGTTCTTCAGCCAAGTTACTTTCTGAGTCCAGAGGGTTTTCTTGCAGTGCTTCCCAACTTCTTCTACATCATGACCTACAGAAAAAAAATGATAATATTAATTCTGCATACCGGGATGAACATACTTCTTACAACTGATGCCAGGGACTCCTGCCTGTCTGCCTCAAGAATTTCAATGTCTTGAGCACACTTGAACACACCTGTATCTCATTTGATGTGGTAGGGCATACCAGTTGAGATCTCCGCTTTAAGATGTATTCTCTCTTTTCTTTCTTTTTTTGTTTCTGCTATGAGGTAAAGGAATTTTCTCTTCTACCATTAAAATCTTTACCAAAATGATTCAACATGTAATATAGAAGGATGCTTAAATGCCAAAAGGATAGTGTTTGCTGTTCTTTTATATATCTTCTTCACAAATGTGTAAATTAAAGAACGACATATGGGGGTGCCTGAGTGGCTCGGTCAGTTAAGTGTCTGACTTTGGCTCAGGTCATGATCTCACGGTTTGTGGGTTTGAGCACTGCGTCGGGCTCTGTGCTGACAGCTGGCTAAGAGCCTGGAGCCTGTTTCAGATTCTGTATCTCCCTCTCTCTCTGGCCCTCCCCTGCTCATGCTGTCTCTCTCTCAGAAATGAATAAAAAACTTTTAAAAATTTTAAAAAAAGAACAATATAGGTTCAAATATATTTTATAGGTCTCTAATGTATCTCATTGTAATGTTCTTTCCTGTGTCTCACTATGTCAAATCTGATATAGGTGTCAAAGCTTATTCTTTAACTCCTTTTCTTTTAGAAATTACAGATATTTCTTTCACAAATTAGAGTGGTATAATGTGGGGAGAAACTATGTTTATCATACTAGACATTATACCAAAATATATACTTAATACATTGATAAAGAAGGTTCAATATAATAAAACCATTCATATAGCCTAGTGGGAAATAAGTTATCTTTGTTTTTTAATTTCCTAAATGCATTTTAGACTGTTCTCCATGGATAGAGGCTATTATGGAATGTGATTTTTGTAATTAAAAAAATTCCTCATTTCTAGTTGTGCATAATTTTATCTTTGGTCTCTGGAGATTAAGAAGTATCATTAACTCTGTGCACCCTTTGTACTTAGAAAAGTTGAAGATAAGAACTTGTCGTTTCTCATTTAAATTGTAACAAGAAGAAAAATATAGGAATGTGTTATGCAAGGAAGTGTTGAGTTGTATGGGAAATTGTGTTTTAAGACCTTCTGTAGATCTATGTCGGTATCTGTGAAAGAGAGGATAATTAGTGCCTGCACTCTCAGTCATATCAGACTAAAGGTAATGGGGTGTAAGAAATGGTTCATTAGGCTCTCTCAAGTACTTTTACTGTGTCCATACTATTTATACCAGCAGAAAAAATTCAGTCTTTAAAATCAAGTCAAAGCATTAGCCTTAGATTCTTTAGTATGAGAAATAACATTGAGTAATGATCCCTTAAAGTCAAATGAAAAAATGTACATAGAAAACCTACACAGTGTTTATTGGCTTATATGTCACCCATACTGAATAGTTAGAATGTCTGACCTCCTCTCTTTTTGACTGCTGGTTCCACACCTGATGTGTCTCTGGGAGTTTGGGGTGAAGTAAGAGGTGAAGTCAGAAATCAGTTGGCTAATAAACAGAATTACTGTAAAGGAACTTTAATTGAAAAGGAACTTTATTATAAAATGTCTCTTTACCTGCGGTAGGAGGAGGAGTATAGGTGAGGGAACCAAGCAGTAATGAGGCCTCAATTCTCAGTCTTAGAAAAATTGCCTGTGGTGGTGGATAGGAAAATTAGGTTAATTAACAGAGGTTATAAGTATCTTTCCACAAACTCGTTCAGATGTTGCTGAAAGAGATGTTAAGGCTGGGGCCCCTAGGTGGCTCAGTTGGTGGGGCATTTTGCTCTTGATTACGGCTTAGGTCATGATTTCACTGTCTGTGAGTTTAAATTCTGAGTCTGGCCTGCTTGGGATTCTTTGTCTCCCATTTTTTCTGCCCTTCCCACATTCACTCTTTCTCTCAAATATAAATAAATTAATTAATTAAAAAAAGAGTTTAGAGGCAGAGTATAGGAAAGAGTAAGGATAGCGTGTTTGATGTTGCCTGGATGAATGTTCTGATGAAAATTTCTCCAATCCATCTCTTTAATCTCGCCCTCCTGCCCCCACCCCTCCCCCGACTCCCCAGTCATCCTTCCTACTTCTTAAAATACTACTGAGACGCACTTCTGAGTTTTGGAGTCAGTACTGGGCAGCCATTAGTTGGAAATTCTGTGCCTGCTTGCAGAACACCTTCTCAGCAGATAGGAAGAAGGAGGCCCCATGAAGAGTTGGTAGGGGGAAGATCTGTCACAGTAATTTGGGATAAGTTGCATGTTTAATTCTGCTGTGAGTCCCTTTTGCAAGTTTAGACAATTAGGGGTACAGTTGAATAACCTGTAATTTCTGTGTTGAATGAGGTCTATGAGTATTCTGGTAATGTTCTGAAAAACTCATCAGATGGAGAAATCTTGGAGTAGATGATGACAGATACTTTAATATAGTCTTTTATGATCCCATGAGTTTCTGGACCCCCTAAACCTTGCAGGTAGCTAAGCAAAAGTTGTGGAAACAACTCTATCCTAGATAGGAAGGGATCTTTGATTTTAAGTTCTTTGAGGGCATTGACATCAGAACAGTGGCTCTGGGACACCAAGTACAATTGTTAGTAAGTGCTTTTTTGGTTTGATGGGTATGATAGGAGAGGAAGACTAGTAGACAGGAAAAACAGCACAGGAAATGCACAGGAACTGCTTGCTCCTTTGTGCAATAAAGAGACCATGTTTTATCTATTATTTTTGGGGCTGAATTAATCTAAATGAAGAGATACACAGTGAAAATAAAATACTGTTACTGAAAAAACTCAATTGCCAGCAGACATTTTGGTTAAATAAATGCCAAGAAACTAGCTTGAGGCATTTTAAAAATGAAATTGCGTGCTTTGAGAAACTTTACCTTGCTTCAAGTAAATGTTTCTGAAATGGTAACATTTCAGAGCAGCAGGGATGATGTTCCTTGATAGGCAAAGCTTCCAGTACTTTTGATGGCTGATTTCTTATTCACTTCATTTACTCTCACGCTGGATCAGGAAATTTGGAAATGGTTAGGTAAAAATTGCCACAAGGAAATGCTTATGATTATTCAATGCTTTTTATCAGACATTAGAGTTCTAAATTGGATTTAATTGGGTCTTTACATCCCAAAGACCATGTAGTGACAACATGAAACAAGACAATAAAACCCTCTTGAACTAATATTTAAAAAAAATTTATGTTTATTTATTTTTGAGAGAGGCAAAGTGCAAGCAGGGGAGGGGCAGAGAGAGGGAGATAGAATCTGAAGCAGGCTCTAGGCTCCACGCTGTTAGCACAGAGCCTGACGCTGGGCTCCAACTCGGGAACCGTGAGATCATGACCTGAATCGAAGTTGGATGCTAAACTGACTGAGCCAACCAGGAACTCCTTGAACTAACATTTTTAATGGTTGTAGTTCTTATATAGTAGCAACAAGTACTGAACACTCTTTTTTATATTAATTTTCCCAGTTTCATTGAAATAGAATGTTGCATAAATTTAAGCTGTACACTGTGTTGATTTGATACAGGTACATATTGAAAAATAATTACTGCAATGAGGTTAGTTAACATATCCATCACCTCACATAATTACCATTTTTTGTGGTAAGAAATTTTAAGATTTACTCTCATAGCAACTTTCAAGTATACAATACAATGTTGTTAGCTGTTGTTACCATGCTGTGCATTAGATCCTCACATTAGATCCTAAGTTATAAGATTACCCATCTTATAACTCAAAGTTGTACTCTTTGATAATGATCACCAATTTCCCCCCTTCTCCCTCTTCCTCAAAACTAACAATCTGCTCTGTTTTTGAGATCAATTTTTTTAGATCCTACATGTAAGTGAGATTTTACAGTATTTGTCTTTCTTTGTCTGACTTAGTTCATTTGGTGTAATGCCCTCAAGTTTCATCTATGTCATCATAAATAGCAAAATTTCCTTCTTTTTTTTATAGTTGAGTAATATTCCATTGTGTATATATATATATATATATATATATATATAACCACATATTCTTTATCCATTCATCCATTGTTTCCATGTCTTGACTATTGTGAATAATGCTGCAGTGAACATGAGGTTAATTGAAGCTATCTCTTCAAGACTGTGATTTCATTTTCTTTGGATATATACCCAGAAGTGAAATTTTTGGACCATAACAAAGTTCTATTTTTAATTTTTTGGGGACCCTCTATACTATTTTCCATAATGGCTGTACCAGTTTACATTCCCACCTACAACAGACAAAGGTTCCCTTTTCTCCACATTCTTGCTCACATTTGTTTTTGATAACTGTTCTAATAGTTGTGAGGTGATAATGTGGTTCTGATTTGCATTCCCCTGATGATTAGTGATGCTGAGCACTTTTTCATGTATTTCTTGGTCATTTGACTACTGAATACTCCTGAGAGTTTTTTAAGTTGCTGTGAAGTCATATAGCTAGAACAGATATATATTATGTATATAAAAAAATTGAACACAAGATTTGGAGTCAAAAGACCTGGATTCACATTTTAGCTTTGCTGCTTCATACCTGTCTGTATCTCTTAATTTCTAACTCTTTCACTCATATGTGAAATGGGTAGGATAATATTAAAAAAACTGTCTCACAATGTAAGTATATTGTTAGTTCTAAAGTGCTATACAAATAGTAATAGGAATTGTGGCTACTGTTGTTATTATAGTATGAGGTAAACCTTCTCATCTTAGCCTGTCTCACTTGACAATTTTCTGTATTCTTTGAATTTTCAATATCCATTTTCTCTCAAACACACTAACCCAGAGAACTTAGAGAAACTTGGTTTTTAGGCCTTCCGTGGTTACTTGCAAGATTTTGTGGCTGAGAAGCCTAGCATTTTTCTTGCTTATTCAGGCACTAAGAATGCAAATATTAACCCAGGTTTTCCATTGGTAAAATACTGTTCCCTCTTTCACTGAGAATTGGGATTTAAACACATTAACAGCAATTAGTACTTGAGCCAAGAATTCAGATTTTGATAAAAACTATGGTTGACATTTGCTCCTGGAAGAGAGAGTGAAAAATGGTCCATAAAGTTTCTATTAACTTCAAAAGCAGCAACATCTGCTCCAATCCACAAAGCTTCAGCTCTACCATGGAGGAAGAGATTGTGTTCTGCAAGCTTAGAATCCAGTCAGCAGTCCATTCCATAGTCTTTCTAGCTTGGCATTAAAACATGGAAGGCAGGAGAGCATCATTTCCAGCAAAAACTTGGAGAAGACTTATAAGCAAACATGTGGATCCAGTATTGTGCTTTAGACTGAGGAAACTTGGCAGTGCAAGTGTTGCCAAACATTTATTTTACAAGTGTTATTACAATTTCTCCTTTTCCTCCTCTTTTTTTTTCTTTTTGCCTCCTACTACAAATATTTGCATAATTCATTTTAGAAGTTTATATCCTGTAACTCTTGGTTCTTTGCTGATAGAGGCACTATTAAAAGAAACACCTTTTCCAAACAATACTGTGGTTTTCTCAGTTACATAAGTTTCCATGCCAAATTCAGGGGAATTCTAGACCGTTTTGCAATTAGTTAAGGGCTATATTTCCTTATTTTTATTAATTTTATGTAAAGTGGGATTTATCAGCAGAGCATTCATTGACACTGACTTCAATTTATTCTGATGAAACTGACTGACATCTGTGTGTGCTGTTCATCAGTCATAATTTAAACCATTCTTAATTGCATTAAATGTAAATTAAGACATTCAATTTCAGCCATTATTTTTCATAAAACACTGTGAACTGAGTTTTAGTGGGTCATGAGATCTTACATTCAAGATAAATAGGGTAAATTCAAAACTTACCATTGATGTTCATATTTCACCCTTTGTCGACGATTTCTTTTGTTGCTTACTAGATTGGAACAATTAATTTACTCTCTGAAGAGACGGATGGCTAAGGAAGATGTAGCTAAAGTTTTTAACAAATGATTTTATTATTTTTAGAGCTTGCTTATGTCTTAAATAATGTGATTTTAAACAATCCTTAACTATCTCAGCCAAATGATAATTTGAATCAAAAGTGCCAAAATAAGTTCTCTGATTTGGACTTCATATCTTTAAATCCTTAGATTTCAAGAAATCATGATTACATATTTTTTTAAAAAATAGCTTAATTATACTTATATAAAATTTTAGCACTGTGGCTTAGACTTACTAGTGTAATGTAATTTTACTTACAATGTAAAATTGGCTACATCTGATATATTATAGACTATGTTACATAATATAGTAGAGTATAACCTCTCCCTCCCACCTTCTTGATTCATGTTGCTTTATCCAAGCAATACATTTTGGTTTTATTTGTAAGCAGCTGTCTTCAATGCCTGTACTTTTCCCCATTGAATGAAAACAATTATATTTTAATCATATGATGATTATAGTGACAATGATAATCATTGATAGTAAGTAATAATAGGCATTTGCATTATATATTTTCAGGAGAAAGCATATAAATCTGTGGTTAATGTTCACCTCTAAAGAAACATTCAGATAATACAGATCATGATGAAGAGCCTGAGAGAAATCAGCCCCAAGTAAAAATCATGTATTAGCAAGTATTAATTTTCAACAGAATTAAGTATCAAATAGTTGTGCCTGAGAAATTAGACTTGGTTCAGTTCCTGTTGCTTATTTTTATCTAGGAAGATATGGGAACACTTTTATGGGTTGAGTTTTTGTGTCATTTGTTTTTTTGTTTTGTTTTTTACATCTTTGTCTATACATAACATGACTAAACGCTGGATTATTCAGAGGTAGAAAAGAAATTCCCAAGATCTTCTGGATCTGCACATTTACTGATGCTGTGTGCAATCAGCAAATAGGGATTGCACAGTCCCTCCCACCCAGGAAATGTAGATTTATTTAAGAGAACATTCCTCTGCTGCTTACCCCAATCAATAGTAAGAGATTTCCTTCAATAACAAACTAGCTAGAACACTGCAATGTCACTAAACCTTCTTGCTTTCCAAATAAAAGTTGGTCAACAAGGAGAAGGAAAGTGTCACACTTGCCTTAGTTACTCATGTAGTAAAATTTTATATGACTATTATATATGACATTTACATTCCCATGTCAGTTCAACTGATGGAGAATGAAGTGTTGCAATAAGTCTGGAGATGGGTAGTGATGCAATCAGCCTACCAGTTTCTTGCTATTAATATATGTCTCTTATTCATTTTTAAAGATAGCATAAATGAGAGTACTGAATATAAATGGCTTTTGTAAGTCATTCAGGTCAGTGAAGCATGTCATTGTTTGCAACCTGAGTTCCAAGAGAGCTCTGGCTGGTTGATAGGCACACCATATATTTTTCTCATAAATGAAAAACACAAACAATATTCACAGTGTTTAATGAATAATATAAAATAATACAATATGAGTTTCCATAGAAAAACTAGTTGCATGTACTTAATAATATGACCTTAGTGTGTCATCTTTAGGATATATAAAGCCTATATAGAAAGGCATTGTGTAATTTATTTCTCCAGATGTAACATTAACAAACATTTTATTATGATTTATTTTTTAGCTCCTTGAAAGATGAAGTAAGTTCTTTAGTATTAGCATTGCTAATGATTTTAATGAGGCATTAAAATGTTGCAGTATTGTAGGAACATTTTTCTTTTTTTAAACATTATTTCATTAATATTTCACAGGAGTTTTAATGTTAAATTGATGAAAGAACCTGAGAGCATAATCCACAACATGTTAAAGTGCTTGAGTAGTGGGAAGGAATCAGAGAAAGGCAGGGCACAGTGATGCAGGGAGGTCTGATGAGATAGATGCCCCTGCACTGGAAACACTCCATGACATTACAGTCTATTATTGCTGAAATGAAGAAAAAACAATTTTATTTTCTTGCTTAGGGTTTTTCTGCTATAGTCCACAGAAATCTAGCACATATAATACATGCTGTTATATTACCAGATTAGGCGTTGGGAAGCCAAGCATACAAGACGTGTTTTTCTAGGAGAGGACAGTCTGTTGATGGACTTCTGTATTAGAGTAACCTTCCTCCTTGGATGTTTACAGTTTAAATCCTTTCGGCCACATACTGTTTAATAGTTTCTAGAGTTTTCATGGCATTTGAGAGTATGCGGAATGCTTTCATGGACATTCCACTATTTAATCCTTCAAAGACCCATGTGAACTATGGGAATGTTAAAGATAATCATCTTCTACCCCAAATCATACTACTTGTGTAAGGAGTTGCTACTTGAATAACTTCCAGTTACCACAAAGTGGCTGTTCTTCAAAATATATGGACCAGAGAGAAATAGGGACACAAGGTTTTGTTCCCAGGTAGCAGAGTTCTCATATGAGTCTGTAATTCCAGGAAGAATGACTGGCTTTGTTTCAGGCATTTGAGAAAGTTTAAACAGCCAGGTGAACCAAGGACTAAGCAACCTTTGCAGCTGTACAGTGGAAATGCTGGCACAAAGGGGAATTGTTCTTGAATAAATTCTCCAATGTCACAGGCAAAAATAGCCCTTGTCATGGTTTGGCCTCAGCAGCTGCTTGTTCTGCCTGAATCAGAGCATGGCAGAATCGTATTCTGGCTGGACAGTATCGCTATCTTGTACATTTCATTATCTATAAGCCTGATCCTGCCCTTAAGCAGCCCTCAAGGCTACTCCTTAAACCTCCATACACCCAGTAAGTGAACACTTTTTATCACCTCTTGCTTTAGAGGAAGTGTATATTGGATCTTTAACATGGTCTCTCTGTCAGCATAGCTGATTTAGACTCACCTCACCTGTGGGATCCAGAAAACAAAAAAAGAGTGCTTGGTTCTGGAACCAAATGCTGGGATATCAAACTCTATATTCATGCCCTAGGCAGTGATTATTTTAAAGTGTGGTCCATGGGTCCTTCATACCTGAATAACTGGGGTAGGGGTAGGCGTGCATAGGGTAGAATAGGAGATGAATCAATGGAGAAGGAGCAGCTGTTTCTTCAAATGCAGATTCTTTGACCCAAACCTATTGAGTCAGACTCTCCTAAGGGAAATTTTGGGAGTCATTATTTTAAGTAAAGTCTTTAGTGATTTAGAATGCAGTAGTTCTTAGTCTTGAATTATTACTATTATTTTTTGATTGCTGGTGTAGGGTAACTATCACATTTACTTCGGTGCATAATTAGTCTGTGAAGATACCATTTATAAGTGATTAAAAGTAGTTCCAGTTATGAAATATTTGTATCACTCCTTGCAATGAACGGTTTGCACTTACTGCAATGCTGCCTTGTGTTGTGGGTCAGGTAACTCTGTGACGATGACAAATGGTGGTCCTCTTTCAACTCCAGCATCAGCCACCTACCTTGCATATGCGTAACAAGTAGCGTGTCCTGGTGGACAGGCTGCAAGTGCAGATATCTTTTTTCTGTTGGCTTTAACGCCTACCCAATAACCCTGGAAGATGTACAGAAAAAACTAAAAGCTGAAGTGCAAGCCAGTTAGTGATGCTGTTTGTTAGGTAATAGAAAAGCTTCATTGAAGAGGAGATGGCTTAATACCTGGACTAAAATTAAATTTTTGTATTATATGTGGATTTCAATTATTCATGCTATTCCAAAACTCCAAACCATGAAAAATATAGAGCTGCTTATTACCTGTTCTAGTAGAGCCACCAATAAGTATGTGGAAGCCATTATCGGTGTAAATAGAGCAGTGGACTCTGCCTCTCTACCTCATTTGTTTTTAGCATTTTAATAGGGCTCACACTTTCAAGGATCTGGCCCAAGATATGAAATTTGGTTCACTACTAACCATATTGGACTCTCTTCTAAATGTTGGGACCTATTTTTTCCCATTGATATGAGCTGATAGAAATGTCTCATTCTATCACATGGAGTGCCATTTAATTTTGGTGACTTGTGGTGCCCCTCAGATCATGCTGACTGTCAGGAAAACCAGAATTCTAGGCCTAAACACATAGTGCACAAACTTTGATTGCAGTCAGATCTTGCACCCTGAGGTATAACAGGTTTGAGTGTCAGAAGTATGTCATAAGAAGTATACAACATATAAACAGGATAGAAAACAAGTCGCTACCCTGACACAAATGTTGGTGTTGACTTTCAAAAGAATGTTTTTTTAGCCTGAATATTCTTCCTGCGCACTGTCAGCTAACTACACACACAAACACACAACTCACTGAACTAACAAATCCTTTTCTTTTTAAAAAATGGCAGGAAAGACCCAGAAATACTGAAAAGGATACCCTCAAAATGTGTCTTGGCCTGCTTTAATGCTCTTTAGAATGGACAGTTTGATTCAAGAGGAATTTTTATTTGCATTCTTTTTGTAATAGTGTTTTGTTAAGTACCCATCATTGCAACTAATATGCATACATTTAGAGTCATCTAAAGTGTTTTATAGTGTCAGTGTAAATAGAACTCAAAAGAGACCTAAAGGACATACAGGAAAGTGAATAGAGAAGACAGGTACCTTTAAATAGACAAACAGGGGCGCCTGGGTGGCTTAGTCGGTTCAGCGTCAGACGTTTGCTTAGGTCATGATCTCGCGGTTCGTGGGTTCGAGCCCCGCATCGGGCTCTGTGCTGCCTGCCAGCTCAGAGCCTGGAGCCTGTTTCAGAGTCTGTGACTCCCTCTCTCTCTGACCCTCCCCTGCTCACGCTCTCTCTCTCTCTCTCTCTCCTAGAAATAAATAAAACATTAAAAAAAAAAATAGACAAACAAAAGAAAATAAAATAGACAAGTATTTTTAAAAAATTGTTTAGTTTTGAGAGAGAGACAGAGACAGAGTGTGAGTAGGGGAGGGACACAGAGAGAGAGAGAGACAAAGAATCTGAAGCAGGCTCTATGCTCTGAGCTGTCATCACACAGCCCAACATGGGGCTCGAACTCAAGAGCTATGAAGTCATGACCTGAGCCAAAGTCAGACATTTAATTGACTGAGCCACCCAGGCAGCCTGAAAAAGAATTTAATACTAGCTAGATAGGCCAGATGGCCACTAAAGCCCCTTCTGGTGCTAATGTTCTATGATTCTGTGGTGCGTTGGTTAGGAGAATAAGCTTTGGAAAAAGACTGTCAAGGTTTGAATATAAATTCTTCCACTAGTTAACTATCTAAGGCTGGTTAAGTTATTTAACCTTTCTCTGTGTGTGTATTTCATCATTTAAAACTGAGTTTAGGGTTGTTGTGAGCATTAAATGTGTTAATACATATGTCTGTTTTGTAGTAAGGATTCAGTGAAGTTTTATTAATTGCAATAATCTATTGAGTACCTATAATGTACCTTAAGATATTATGAAGAGAAATATGTAAAAAATGTTTCACATAGTTCTTTTCTCTATGGCATTTATAATATACCTATGGAGAGAAGATTTATAAAAATGTGATTGAAGAAAAATTATGAAACAGCAAGATGCTGTTACAAATCACAGTGAAAGGATAAAGTATAAGGGAGTAGTATGACCAGAGGACATGTGATAAGAAGGTCAGATGGGGCCTCCTGGGTGGCTCAGTTGGTTAAGCATCCTACTTCGACTCAGGTCATGACCTCACAGTTTGTGGGTTTGAGCCGTCTGTCGGGCTCTGAGCTGACAGCTCAGATCCTGGAGCATGCTTCAGATTCTGTGTCTTCCTCTGTCTCTCTGTCCCTTACTTGTGTTCATTATCTCTCTCCCTCCTCTCCCTCCTTCTCTGTCTTTCTCTAAAAAATAAATAAACTTAAAAAAAAACCAACAAGGTCAGATGGAGGTCATCTTTGAAGGATGGATAGTATTTAGGTTGGTGGGATGATGAAGAAGGAATGGTTTTAAGATGTGAACTAAGGAATTGAAATGGGAATAAGATTGAGAACACTCTAGCTGTCAAATTAAGAATTTAACCAAAAGGTTGGGTGGGGCTAGATTATAGAGACTTGGAGATTCCTGGCAGTAGAAAATGATTAGAAAGTTTTTAAAACACTGATATACCATGATGAAATTGATATTTAAATGCACCCTGGCTATTGAAATTCAAGAGATTAGAGACATGGAATAAATCAATTATAAGAGTGCTTCCAAATCTAGTTTTGCTTGAGAATGAATTGCAGGGCTTTAGCCTGGGGTGAGTAAGCCTGGGGTGGCCTGAGAATCTATATATGCAAAGTTTTTTCAAAGTATTGTAAATATTTTAAAGTATCATAATATGAAAGTATTGGAATATCTAGGATTTGAGACACACTGAGGTAAGGAGACTATTGCTTCATTCTAGACATGAGGCCCTGGACTAGGGTCGTGGTTATAGGAGTGAAAAGGGCTATTCAGGTTTGAATGACATCTTAAAGAAATAAATTGGTGGTTGATTGACTAGAGAGAATTAAAAAAAGAAAGGTCAAAGATTGCTTGTAAGTTTCTACTCAAATGGAAGAAAGAAGAAAGGTAGTTTGAAAGAAGGCAGGATGAGATAAGTTAAGAGCCAGTTGAGTTTGAGTAGATGGCAGTTCATTTAACAGGGCATACATATCTTGGAGGCAGGTAGAACCTGAAGCCTGGAACACAAATCAAAGGTCAGGACTGAAGACAGAATTTTGGGGTCACTGGCATAGAGTTGGTTGTTGAAGCCATTAGAGTGGATATGCTCACCACAAAGAGCAAGTGTAGCGAGGAGAGACAAATGTTCAGAGTGGAACCTGGGTTTGGTACCATTCACTGGAGAAGGAACAGTAAAGAGATTTCAGTTAGCAAAAGACACAAAGAAATTAGATCATTCAGAATGTGAGATGATTGAATTGGTGGCTTTGAAAGTTTTAAAAGTGGGGATAAAACTATCTAAGTCATCCAGATGGTATCTATGAAACCCTCCTTTATTGAAGATGAAATATAAACTTTTCATTATTTTTTTCTTTTTATTTTAAATTTATTTATTTAAATTAAAGTTAGTTAATGTACAGTGTAATATTGGTTTCAGGAGTAGAACCCAGTGATTCATCACTAACATACAACACCCAGTGTGCATTCCAACAAATGCCCCTCTTAATGCCCGTCAACCATTTAGCCCATCCCCCCATGAACCTCCCCTCTAGCAACCCTCAGTTTGTTCGAAGGCTTTTCAGAAATGGATAAAGTTTATATCCTGTGAATTACTGTGTGGTCAGTTGAAGAAATCTAAAGATATACATAGAAGGAATCTGAATAAAATGTGTAGGGGTGGTTGGTTTGGTGAGCTTGCCTATAGAATTATCTTAGATGAGAATAAGGTCTAGTGTGTGGTTTTGCTGACAGGAGGCAGAGTTAGAGAGAAACCAGAAGCCCCAAAGTGAGATTTCTGAATGTTAGAGGGACCATTGACCTGTATGTAGTGCTTAAAGAAATAAAGATTTAGGAAGTCACTAGGCATTTATGTTAATGATAAAATCTAATAGGTTTGAAATTTCCTTAAACTGGATGTTACCGTCTTGCAGATGTGTATTTATCATTCATTAATTCATTCAGCAAACATGAATTAAGCACTTATAATGTATTAGGCACAGAGCTAGGTAAGGTGACGATTTTAAAGATAAAATGGATGGTACTTTTCCTTAAAGAGCCTAGAGTCAGTTGCAGGAACTGACAGATTATCTACCATAAAAGAACAATAATAACAGGAAGAAATGCATGTCTCAGTAAGAAGTTCAAGGAAGGAAAGATTTCTTCTTGGGAGAGTCAGGAATTTCTCCTGGAGGAGTTAGCATTTGAATTAAGTCTTGAGGAATGAATAGGATTTGATCACTTACAGATGTACTACTCCTATGTTTACTAGCCTCTTGGCATGAATTACTCTCACCTAAGTCAGAGCAAGTAACATGTAGGTTTAAAAGGCAAGAGTCACTGTTTTTTTTTCCTATTGTATATGTAGAACACCCTTGTAGTCAAAGTATTGATTCAAAATGATACATAAGACAAGATATTATATTTTGTCTCTAAATTTTTCTCTTTCTGTAATAATTATTGTCCCATTTTGTGTTCTCGTAGAAGGAAAAAAATTTAGACATATGCAATTTTCTGTTGAAGACATCATTAAGTAGCAGGATTTATTAACAACTGTAGTTGAACCAAAGGACACATCAACTGATTGTTAGTTCTCTGGCACCAAATGAAGATATATTATCAGTATTTGTGTTAAACATTCCATTTTAACAGTGCAAATACATATTCATTAGCAGGCAGAATAACCTTAGAGTTTGCACTTTGCATATGCTTGTTATTTTCATGAAGTCTGAGCAGGTTTTAAAACTTTGCATTACCTCCTGCATGTAATCTTAGAGTCTGTCATTCACATGTAGAAAACTCACCTCTCTATTTAGCCCATGGTTGGTAAGAGATAGACATTTACAGGGCCCCTCTGCCCTTGAGCTGTTCCATTAGTGCATGGAAAGCACCTTGCAGCCTGTGACAAGCGCAGCAGATCGGCACTAAATCAAAAATCAGTGCCAGCCAGGGATCTAAGCCACCATGAAGGTCACAGCCATCAACTGCATGCCATCTCAATCCAAACAAAACACATTGGATACAGGGGGGATTTTCACAACTCACAATAGGTGACAAACACTTCATGTTAGAGTAATCCATAGCAGTGAAACTGGGAACTGACCTTTTAAGTACTTTTGAGTATTAATCAAACTTTGAAAAAGCTGGAGGTAATTTTTGGTAATATTTTACATTTAAAAACAAAAATAAACCCTTCACAGCATGGCGTTACTGTATTCAAGATTTTGATGAAAAAATTTTTTTGTTTTTTGATATTCATGTGTGTCTTTAAGAAACAAAAGCATCAGAAACTGTATATAAAAATTGTTTTCATTGACTTTCTTGAAATATATGCCATTGATCCATTATGAAATGAACAGTCTATGCTTAAGCTTCCTGGTTTTGCTTATTCTGAGAGTTTATAATTAGCATTTATGTTAAATAGGAAAATTAGAATGAATCTGACTTTAATACAACTTTACCTTCAGCTGTGCAGTTCAACTGAATTTGGAGAATTTGAGTCTACATAGGATAGGATTTCTATACTGTCTAATGAAGGTTTTGAATAATACTACATTATTTAAATGTTATGGATCAAATTTCCTTTTCATCTATAACACACACACACACACACACACACAGAAATCCAGAAGGAAAAAAATGTATAAAAATTATGTCTTCTACCTACTTGATAGGTTTTTTTATGGCATTCTGAGAATTAATTGGCTAGGTTAATAAGAAGAATTGGACCAAAATAATCTAGATTTGCTGTATTAATTTGGAAAATGCATAAGCTTTACATGAAAATGAAAAGCTTATATGCAAAAGTTATTTTCAAAATGGAACTAGCGTGTTAATATGACCTGATTGAATTATATCACACTGCTCTGGGAATGAGGCAAAGTTTAGTTCCTTTGCCTTTGATGAAATAACTGACAAGAGGCTAGCATAAGAGATACATTATTCTTACCAACATTAGCATTTGTGAATGATAAACAGCAAAGCAATAGGTATGGAGGGCAGAGAAAAAATGAAATTTTCTTTACAGTATACTCAGGTTCATAGTGAACAAGACTATTTTGAGAATATGTCATTTCAGTAACCCAAATATCTCTACCATTGAGTGAGTTTATGGTTAACTTATACTAGCTGGTGAAGTTTCATGAAACTGTAAAATGAAAGCAGTCCAGCAGAAGTGTATGTAATGGAAGAATGCCATCTGCTGGTGAACCCTATCAAATCCGTATTTAATTAGGAAAATCTGAGGACACATGCTCTGTAGACCAGGAAAATTCAGTTTGGGGAAGCATTTTTTTTCTTCTGCAAAGTCTGCTGTCATTAAGCTGATACATACCTTTGATATACATTATTCATTTTAAATTAACTTGATTACTAATTTCATGGAGTCACTACTCAGGATAGCCTTTAAAGGAAATGGGTGCTAAGGGCTTTTTTTTTTCCTTTTTACCAATTTACAAAGTTTTTGTATTCATCATTCATCAGTAGTCAGCCAGTGAGTCTGTTCTGTCTAAAAGCTCTGGCTTTTCACTTAATGCATCCCATCTGTTTCTGAAATAAATTGCAATAATCCGTGTTTAATTTTAATCAATGTATTACTAAATATGCAAATTATATTAAAAGCCGTGGTTTGAAAAAGCTTTCATTTGTAAATATGGTAGCTTAAAACAGGAAGCATATCTAAAAGCCATTTAGCTACAGTAGCCTAACTCTAACACTGTAGCTGATTTATAAAGCAGATCACAAGTTGATCTTTCTCCCACAAGGGGATATGTAAAACTGTTGCATATCAGATTTTGTTAACATCTGATGGGCTAGTGCTAACACTGTAAGAGACTCATACTTCAGCAGCCATGTCTTTGACATTTAAATTAAGGTAATCTTATTCCCTTCTACATCTTTCTAGTTTTTTTTTTTTTTTTTTTTACACAACCTAACATATGAATTTGCGTGATTGGTATATGAATCACAGTTAAAGCAATTTGAGCAAGCCTTTCAATCAATCTTAAATTTTTAGTGTCTAATTTACTTGTGATTTGCATAATTAATTGTGGAAGGGATCCTTTGGGAATCTCTTTCCACCCTTTTCCCTTTCCTACCTTGTGTCTTGTTCACTGAGTAGACAGAGTGGGAATGATATTGGAGTTCTTTCAGGCCTGCTGAATGACTTTGTTAGGAATCTGGAAATTATATGTTACATTGCCGTGTCTGATGGAGCTGGAATAAGGGGTAAATTCTGAAAATTATGTCTGTTATCTGCAGAACAGTCCATTAACATGACTCTCACTGAATTGGACATGTAATTTACCAAGCAATTACCTTAAAGTAGAATTCTGGAATTTTTTTCTATATACAGGTCATAAATTTATGGAAATACATATAATCATGTTCGTATACTGAATTCTGTCTTTTACTAATTGTTGTACTGGTTTGGGGACATTACCTAGAGTGGAGTCTTATCAGTCATATGCTAGAACAAAGTTTCAACTGAGTTGTTAAACACAGTCATTAAAAATAAAATTACATAAGCATATGTTAAAATTATACTAAAAACGGGGCGCCTGGGTGGCTTAGTCGGTTAATAAGCGTCCGACTTTCGCTTAGGTCATGAGCTCGCGGTTTGTGGGTTCGAGCCCCGCGTCGGGCTCTGTGCTGACTGCCAGCTCAGAGCTTGGAGCCTATTTCAGAGTCTGTGTCTCCCTCTCTCTCTGACCCTCCCCGACTCACGCTGTCGCTCTCTCTCTTAGAAATAAATAAAAATTAAAAAAAAATTATACTAAAAACCAAGGTAATAACTGCTCACACATCACTTCCTAATTATTGGCTACATTTTCTTGTTATTTATGTTCTTCAGGTTATTTACATCTATTTTTTGTATCTGTACGGTGAATATACTAGATAATGATGTGCTACTCTGCATTTCTTTCCAACTCCACATTTAGTAACATGAAATTGGTAGCTTGAAATAGTCCATGGTGGGAGTATTTACACCACAGAAATTGGCAAGTGCTGCTGATCAAGGCTTTGTCTCCTCCATGCTGCTAGTTGTTAACCAGCACACCACTGTCTTTAATTATAATACATGCACACAGCAACTCAGTACATGTTCTCTGTCATTTATTCTTGGGCTTTTCTAAGAGAGTAACAGTAGCTTTCACAGACCCCTTTACATAAAGCAAAATGGATATTTGACCCCCTACGGCATCTTAGCCCCAATTTCTAGTTAAACTTTAAAAATCAGGTTTTTCTTCCTACGATAATAGATAGTTTGGAAAACAGAAAAATATTTTTTAAGTGACTGCATTATTTTGAAAGGAGGAAAGTTACTACATATTCAGAGTTTCCTAAACAGTTTGTGTCTTATTATTTACCAATTTATTGCTGTCAGGCAATCCTGAGATTAGAATGTGTTAGAAAACTAGTTTGTTGAGTTAACTCACTGTAACAGTATCCATAGTAGAATTATGCCGAAGACCATTGTTGTTAGAAATAAAGTTATTACTCTATGCGGAAGATTTATTAATTATACTTCAGGATGCTTGATAATCAGTGTAAACAAATTAAAAACCTCAGCTTGTGATCCAAGGTCATTTTCAAATTGGAAGCAACCTCAGTCCATCCTAAGGAGGCTAATGATGTAAAAATAAGTAGGGTCAAATCCTCTGGGGAACACAGCACAGGTCAGCAAGGCTTTTCTGCTGAATGCACCAATCTGTTCTGCTTCCACAGGCCCTTTGTGTGGCCAGACTCCCTGAGAAAGGTGGGCTGTCTGCTGTTGCCTAGCACTTATTTAAGGATTTTCTGTTTTCTGGTTTCTTCTTTTCTGTCCTTGGTTTTATACTCACTGAAAAGAAATAGCTCACAATCCACTAAAAATGTAAGCATGGTTAAGTTTTCCTCTCCTAAACAAAAAGAGAATTCAAGATCTGTGATTTTTTTTTTTGTAAAATGTTATTTTAAGTTAAACTATTAAAAATATGTTAAATTCTGAAGAATAACATTTTTATGATTACCTATGTGCCTACTCTTGCTTGAACAACAACAACAACAACAACAACAACAACAACAGGGGTGCCTGGATGGCTCATTTGGTTAAGTGTCTGGCTCTTGACTTTGGTTCAGATCATGGTCTCATGGGTACATGGATTTGAGCTACACAACTGGGCTCTGAGTGGACAGTGTGGAGTCTGCTTGGGATTCTCTCCCTTTCTCTCTCTTTCCTCCCCCACTTATGTTCTCTTTTTCTCAAAAAATAAATAAACTTAACAACAATAACAACAAACATTTGAAGTACCCTGTGTGCCCATCCCTTCCCTATCTACTTAAAAGGTAACCATTATACTGACTTGGAGTATTCATTTGCTTTCTTTTACTCACCATTTTGACATATTTTTTTCTAAACACTTTATTGATTAATTCTGCATGACTTTTGTCTTTATGTAAAGAGAATTATACTGTATACATTGTTTTCTGACTTTATGGCTTCTACCATAAGTCATTAATTTTTACTCTTCTATAGTATTCCATTGTATGAATATACTGAAATTTATTTATTCTATTATTGGTAAACATTTGGGTTATTTTTTACCTTTATCTGTTATGAATAGTGACATGATACTATGAGTATTCTTTTAAAAAATTTTTTTAATGTTTATTTTTGAGAGAGAGAGAAGGGAAGAGGGAGAGAAAGATGGGGCGAGGGGCAGAGAATGAGGAAGACTCAGAATTTGAAGCAGGCTCCAGGCTCTGAGCTGTCAGCACAGAGCCTGAGGCAGGGCTTGAACTCGTGAATGGTGAGATCATGACCTGAGTTAAGGTCAGACGCTTAACCAACTGAGTCACCCAGGTGCTCCGTGAGTGTTTTTATACATGTATTTTGGTACATATGTGCAAGAGTTTCTTAAGGTACATGCCTAGGAGCGGAATTATATGCTTCCACCTCTACTAGATAGTGTCAAATTGTTTTCCAAAGTGATTATGTGAATTTATACTACTTAGAAGGTGCATGTGTGTTAGTGCCTCACATTAATACTTTTTAAAACATTTTTTATTTTTTATTTAATTTATTTATTTATTTAGCCTCACATTAATTCTTAACATTGTCAGAATTTTAAGTTTTTACAAACCTGGTAGAGATGAAATTTTATATTACTGTGAGCATCTTTCATCTGCTTATGCTTTTGGCTACTTGTACTTTGTGAAATGCTTATTCAGGAATTCTGTTTTCTATTGGGTTGTATGATTTTTCTTACTGATTGATAGTACCTCGTTATATATTTTGAGTTCACCTTTTTTTGGCTGCTTAGAGGGTATTACAAATAACTGTTCCAGTGTGTGTTTATCTATTTTCTCTTTTTATAGTAACTTTTGAGAAACAGAAGTCATAACTTTTCCATCTCTTGTGTGATGGCACTTTGGTCAAAAATCAAGTCTGTCTGGGCTATTTTATTCTGCTTGGTTTTTTGTTTGTGTATCAATACCCCTGTCTTAATTGTTCTAGCCTTATAATAATGCCATCTGATATCTAGTAAGGCAAATCTCATTAATTTTTCTTTCTTAAAAGTGTCTATGCTATTCTTGGTTCTTTTGATATAAATTTTAGAATCAGCCTGTTTGCACAGAGAAATCTTGCTAAGGTTTTGATGGGAATAGCATTGAATTTTTACATCTTTACAAACTTAAGTCTTTCAGTTCAAGAGTGTAAGTTATATTTGTACTTATTTAGTAGTTATCTCATCTCAAGAAAATTTTATAGTTTCTCCATAAGAATATTATACACAGTTAAAATGATTTCTAGATGCTTTACATTTTTTGATGTGCCTGTAATTTATGTCTTTTTTGATTTTAGAAAACTGTGAATTCACATGCAGTTGTAAGAAATAGTACAGAGAGGCCTCTTGAACATTTTGCCTAGTTTCTCCAATGGTGACCTTTTCCAAAACTATCGTATAATATTACAACCAAGAAATTAGTGTAGGGGTGCCTAGGTGGCTTAGTCGGTTAAGCGTCCGACTTTCGCTTAGGGCATGATCTCACAGTTCGTGGGTTCGAGCCCTGCATCGGGCTCTGTGCTGACTGCCAGCTCAGAGACTGGAACCAATTTCAGAGTCTGTATCTCCCTCTCTCTCTGACCCTCCCCTGCTCACGCTGTCTCTCTCTCCTAGAAATAAAAAAAAAAAAAAAAAAAAAGAAAGAAATTAGTGTAAGTCACTGATTTTATTCAGATTTACCATTCTAATTTTGAGTATGTGTTAAGTACTGTACACTTTTATCATCTGTGTAACTTCAAACTTCATGTGGCCACTACCACTGTTCAAGATACTGAACACTTGAAAACACCAATATGAAGAGATATAAGCACCATTATTCATTGCACCATTATTTACAAGCCAAGATAAGGAAGCAGTATAAGTGTCCATTGATAGATAAATGGATAAAGGAGATGTAGCATACATATAGACATGTACATATATGTGTGTATATATATAAACACATACATACATACATACATGATAGAATATTAATCATCCATTGGAAAGAATGAAATCTTGCCATTTGTGATAACATAGTTGGAACCAGAGAGTATTATACTAAGTGAAATAAATCACAGAAAGACAAATACTGTCTGATTTTTGGGATTGGCTTTTTTCATTCAGAGACACCTTAAGTTGTATATGTCCATAGTCTGTTCATTTTGACTGCTTCATGGTATTCCATGGTATGTATATACCACAATTTCTTTAATCATTAACTCTAGTTTTTTAAAAAATAATTTTAAATATTTATTTATTTTTGAGAGAGAGGGGAGAGAGAGAGAGGGAGACATGACTCAAAGCAGGCTCAAGGCTCCAGGCTCTGCACTGTTAGTACAGATCCTGACATGAGTCTTGAACTCACAAACTTTGTAATCATGACCTGAGCCGAGTCAGATCCTTAACCAAGTGAGCCACCCAGGAGCCTCTGTTGATTTTAGTTTTTTAGCAATTACAAATAAAGATGCTATAAATGTTCATGTTTAGGTGTTTGTGTGAATATGACTTTTATTTCTCTGGAATGAAGGCTTAGGAGTGCAAATGGTAAATTGTATGATAGTTGCATGTTTAATTTTTAAGAAAATTGTCAAGCTGTTTTCTAGGGTGATGGTACCATTTCACATTCCCTCCACTAATGCATGAATGAACCATTTTCTCTACATCCTTGCCAGCATTTGGTATTAATATTTTTTATTTTAGTCATTTTGATGTATGTAGTAATAGCTCATTTTGGTTTTAATTTAAATTTCCCTAATGGTTAATGATGTTGAACATATTCTTATGTATTTATTTTTCATCCTTATATCCTCTTAAATAAAGTGTTCATTTTGTTGGTCCATTTTCTAATTGAATTGCTTGTTTTTCATTATTGAGTTTGAGAGTGCTTTATATATTCTAGATACTTGTCCTTTGTTAGGTATGTGATTTGTAAATACTTCCTTCTGGTCTGTAGTTTGTCATTTCATTCTCTTTATGTGGGTTTTGCAGAACAAAAGTTTTCAATTTCCTTGTGGCTCTTTTTACCAATTTTTCCTTTTATAGATCATTGTTGTCAAGTCTGAGAACTATAGGTCAACCCCCAGATCCTGATAGTTTTCTTATGTGATTTTCTAAAAGTTTTATAGGCTCACATTTTATATTTAGATCTGTGATCCATTTTGAGCTAATTTTTGTATAAGATGTGCAGCTTAGGTCCAAGTTCTCTCTCTCTCTCTCTTTCTCTCTGCTTATGGATGTAGAGTTGTCCAGCATAATTTCTTTAAAAGGCTATGCTTCCTGTTAGGGGCACCTGAATGGCTTAGTCAGTTAAGCATCCAGCTTTTGATCTTGGCATACATCATGATCTCACAGTTCATGAATTCGAGCCCTGCGCCGGGCTTTGGATGACAGCATGGAGCCTGCTTGGAATTGTCTCTCCCCCTCTCTGCCCTTACCCCACTCATGCTTTCTCTCTGTTTCAAGATAAATAAATAAACTCTTAATTTTTTTTTTAAAAGCAGTATTTTAAAAAAAGACTATGCTTTCTTCTTGGAACTGGTTTCGCACCATTGTTAAAAGTCAGTATAGCATATATGCATGGGTCTGTTACTGGATCTTCCATTTTGTTCCCTTCATTTATGTGTCTTTTTCTCTGCCCATACCATATAGTCTTGATTACTCTAGCTATGTAGTAAATATAGACAGAATATTTTCTCCCATTTTTTCTTTGTCAAGATTGTTTTAACTACTCTAGGGCCTCTAACTTTCCATATAGATTTTAGAATAATCTTGTCTATGAAAAAAATCTTGCTAGTGTTTTGATAGGACTTGCATTAAACCATAGACCAATTTGGGGAGAATTGCCTTTTAATTATGATGAATTTTCCATTTCATGAGCATGATATATTTCTCCGTTTACTTTAGTTTTCTTTTACTTTTTAAAATCAGCATTTGGGGGGCGCTTGGGTGGATTAGTCGGTTAAGCGTCCGACTTTCGCTTAGGTCATGATCTCGCGGTTCGTGGGTTCGAGCCCCGCGTCGGGCTCTGTGCTGACTGCCGGCTCAGAGCCTGGAGCCTGTTTCAGTCTGTGACTCCCTCTCTCTCTGACCCTCCCCTGCTCATGCTGTCTCTCCCTCTCTCTCTCTCCTAGAAATAAATAAAACATTAAAAATAAATAAATAAATAAAATCAGCATTTGGTAGTTTTTAGCATACAGATTGTGTACCTTTTAAGTGTATAAGCAAGTTTTTAATTAAACTAATTTTTTATTTGTTGTTTTTTTTGTTTTGTTTTGTTTTGTTTTTGAGAGAGCACAAGTGGGGGAGAGGCAGAGAGAAGGGGACAAAGGATCCAAAGCAGGTTCTGTGCTGACAGCAGTGAGACTGATGTGGGACTCAAATTCAGGAACTGCAAGATCATGACCTGAGTCAAAGTTGGATGCTTAACTGACTGAGCCACCCAGGTGCCCCTGTCTTGTTTATAATTTCAGTTTTGATATCTTCATTAGTGTAATTGATTCTTGTGTGTCCTTTTGTATTTATATTAAATACACTGTGTATTTATATTATACACAGTGTATTTATATTAAATACACTGATATAATTACATTGATTTTGACAACTTTATTTAATGATTTCTATTTGCCCTACCTATTGTTTCTCGTTCTCCTGTGAATCAGAAGCATATTGTTTTTCCGTAAATTTCTCCCTTCTTAGTTAAGACATTTTATGCTCTATTATTTTTATTTTGATAGTCACTCTGGAATTAGCTTTTGAATTCTGACTTTTGAAAATCTAACATTAATTAATATATTTGTCCATCTTTTTAAATGTACAAGTTTCCTTTAACATTTAACTCCAATCACATCCCTCCTGGTTATATGATCTGACTGTTGTGTTATGTTGTTATTGATTATCAGTTTATCTGTTTTTATTTAGCTCCATAAAACATTGCTATTTTTAAAGAAACAGTGTTTGTTTAAATCTAATCACCCATCTACCATTTTATATGCCTGTAAGATATTCCATTTGAGACTACTTTCACTTTATCTGAAGTATATACATTTTAAAGAAACTTAGCCTTTTGTCTTTATGATCACTAGTATATTAGACCTTCTTACTCCATGTTCCATGCTCCTTTCTTTTATATTTTCTCCATGTCTTTACTTGGTTAGTAGAAATATGATTCTGCTGCATTTTGGATAAATTACTGTAATCCATATTCCAGTTCATTAATTTTCTCTTTACCTCTTTTTAATCTGCTATAGAATTGATTCATTGAATTTTAAATTTCAATTGTTACATATTTGGTTCTTTTTAAAATATTTAGTTATGATTTATTTTCTTCTGTTTTTTACTCTTAATTCTCTCTCACTAAATACATTAAAATACTTATATTCTGTGACTCATATTCTAATATCTAAAGTTCTTTTGCATTTGATCCTGTTATTTCTATTGGTTCTTATTCATAGCAGCTTGTGTTCTTGGGTGTTTTGTGAATTTTGATAACTATGAGTTGATATTTTTTAGAATAGTGGGAATTCTTTGAGGCTTCTCTTAGAGGTGAGTTACTCCAGAAAGGATTTATATTTCCTTTATTGTATGTCTGAGACCACTTAATTCTTGGCTTGAGGTTTTTTAAGATTGCCCAGATAATAAGAGTTCAAGATACAAACCATGACAAATTGCAATTAATAATACTTGGGTAGTTTTTGTTTGTTTTCTTGGTTGGTTTGTTTTGGTTTGGTGTTTTGTTTATTTTGACTCTTCATTTATTCTGCACTAAGATTAGGAAGTTTTCCCTGCAGTTCTCTTTGGGGGCTTAAGGAAAGGGGGTTGGATTTTCTTTTTTCTTTTCTTTTCTTTTTTTTTTTTTTGAGACAGAGAACAGATGCACATGTGTGCTCATTTGCGTGCAGGGGCAGGGCAGGCAGAGAGAGGGTGAGGCAGAAAGAATATTAAGCAGGCTTCATGCTCAGTGGAGCCCAAAGTGGGACTTGAACCCACAACCCTAGAATCATGACCAGAGTCAAAATCAAGGTTGAGAGCTTAATCAGCAGGGATTATTTTTAGTGTATGTTACACAGAGGATGTAGCACTCTGTGTCTCACTTTATTAAAGGAATCACTTATTATGCTTTATAACTTGAGCAAGCCCTCATCTTTTCTTCCTCCCTCTCATCTCCTGGGAGACTGTGGAAACGTAAGAGGAAGGTCGTTTAAGTAGTAGGTATACACTCTCAAAAGAAGAGTAGATTTTGGTACTGTATTTTCCTCTCTGGGTTCTCATGTTCAGTTAGTTTTGACTTCTAAATATTCTTAAGTATCTTGCCAGGTCGCTGATGACTTTTATAAAAAGAGGTTTTAGTACTTAATCTAGCATTTTAATATTTTCATTAGGAAGTCATGCAGGTGTCTGGCCCACCATACTTCTAGAAATGTTCATTTTTCTTTTGGAAATGTTCATTTTTCTTTTGAAGGCAATTAAAGTGAAGGTTATAGTTATCCTTAATAATATTCACAATGACTTAAAATCATTTCTGTACCTAAGATAGATACTTTGGTTCACAGTTAACAAAGGGCATATAAATAAATAAATCCTCTATCTCATATAGGTTATTCAGTGTGTGTGGGGGGGTCTACTCTATAGCTGTATTCGCAAAAGTAACTGCTAAAACAAATGGGCACATTTATACTGTTACAGCTTCTCTTCCATTTTTTTTTTTTTTACAATTTTCA
This sequence comes from Proteles cristata cristata, assembly GCA_017311185.1. Lineage (NCBI taxonomy): Eukaryota > Metazoa > Chordata > Mammalia > Carnivora > Hyaenidae > Proteles > Proteles cristata. The sequence continues at coordinate 931,105 of JAESUZ010001311.1, read as the reverse complement.
AAATCAAGAAGTAGGTGTTCCTTACAACAGTCATATGAAGTTGCTAGTTTCATTGTATAATTAAAGTATTGTAAAAGTTGGTAATGAATGAGGATAATAATGGCTGCATTATATTCTTTTAAAAAAGGTTTTATTTAAATTCCAGTTAGTTAACATAGAGCATTATATTAGTTTCATGCGTACAATGAAACTAATTTAGTGATTAGTGATTCCACACTTACATACAGCACTGTATGCTCATCACAACCCCTCCTTAATCTCTATCACCTCTTTCACCCATTCCCCCTCCACCTTCCCTCTGGTAACCATCAATCGGTTCTCTATCGTTAAGAGTTTGTTTCTTGGTTTGTCCTTTCTCTCTTTTTTCCCCCTATACTCCTTTGTTTCATTTCTTAAATTCCACAAATGAGTGAAATCTTATGATACTTGTTTTTCTCTGACGGTCTTATTTCGCTTAGCATAATATCCACATCATTGCTAATGGCAATATTTCATTTTTTATAGGGCTGAGTAATATTCCATTACACACACACACACACACACACACACACACACACACACACACACTCACCCCACATCTTCTTTATCCATTCATTAGTTGATGGACATTTGGCCTGTTTCCATAATTTGGCTATTACAGATAATGCTGCTGCAAACATTGGGGTACATGTATCACTCTAAATTAGTATTTTTATATTCTTTGGGTAAATAGTTAGTAGTGCAATTGCTGGATTGTAGAGTAGTTATATTTTTAACATTTTGAGGAACCTCCATACTGTTGTCCAGAGTAGCTACACTAGTTGGCATTCCCACCAACAGTACAAGAGGGTTACCCTTTCTCCACATTCTTGTGAACACTTGTTGTTTCTTGTGTTGTTGATTTTAGCCATTCTGACATTTGTGAGGTGATACCACATTATGGTTTTGATTTGAATTTTCCTAATGGTAAGTGATGTTGAGCATCTTTTCACATCTGTTGGCTATCTGTATGTCCTTCGGAGAAAGGTCTATTCTGCCCCTTTCTAAACTATTTGTTTTTGGGTATTGAATTTCTTAAGTTCTTTATATGTTTTTCTTTAATTTTCACTTGTTAGCATTAAGGTTAGTTCCAGTCTTTTGGGGTTTTTTTGTTATAAATACTAAAGTCATAAATTTTGTTGATAGGAGTTTTTGTCCTCCTTTTTCTTATAAGAGCATTCTTAGATACAGGGTTTTGGGATAGTAGAGTATGTAAAAGTTTAATTATTAAAAGTTTCACTTAGGTATGTTGACTTGAGATACTGCATTTCTCAAGTTTAGTGTAATAACCCTCACAGAATCAAGAAAACCTTTATATTGTAGTGGTAGTGGAAACCTCAGGGTCTTAGTAGAGGTCTTGGACCAAAAAGAATTTTTTTTACCTATGGTTTGGCTGCTCTTGCATCTGCTAATCTGCAAAAAAGCTATTTTCCTTTTAATTGTCAAACTGTCCCCTTCGTTGGTTGAAACTCATAGGCCTTAAATGTGAAACAGATTTATACAACTTGATTGTAATGCAGCAGTTTAAATTTATACACAAAACTGTTAAAATGGAAGATTGATATATATTCAACAATATATTTAAAAAAGATTATTGGTTTATTTGGACCTCGGCAGCATGGCTGTAACCAGGGATTCAAGAGCACCTAGCTCCAGGGTCCCTAATAGACCAGGTTCAGCCACTCAATGCTGACAAAATCCAAAGGCAGAGATGTGAGTGGTAGTGAAACAAGAAAGGACTTTATTTTAGTGAGGCCCATCCCAGGAAGGCAGCCGACTAGATTTGAAAGGTTGTCTCCAAAGCGCTGAAAATACTTCTAGGTTTTTGTGTTTGTTTTTTTGCAAGTCAGCTCCATGCCAAACTTGGGGCTCACACTCATGACCCCAAGATTAAGAGCTCTGTGTTCCACCAACTGAGCCAGCCAGGCAGCCCTTAGGTTCACATAAGGCAAATGTGGGACGAAGGTCTATGGGTACGTGCACGTGAGCAGTGAAGGTCGGGTTGATCATTGTCTTCTGGTCAAGCACTCAGGGGTCTTGCTGGCTCAGGGCATTTTCCAAATGTGTATTAAGACTTAGCTTCTTGGCGTAACATGAAGGTCTTCTTATCTGACTTCAGTATACATTTTTAGTTTTAATCCCACCACATATTTCCATCTGTTTTATACTTCAGTCACATTTAAATACTTTTTTATTCGCTTATTCATACATTTAGCAAATATTTGATGAGGCTCTATACTTACCAGGCACTGCAAAAGCAGTATGTATTTGACTATATTATTGTATTTTCTGAATTCTTGGTCCTCTAGCGTTTGGAACCCTCATCCTGAAAAGTCTGTCCCTCCCAGGGCTGGCTAATTCTTAGAGATTGCAAATACCTCTCCTGTGAGCGTCTAAGCCAACCAATCTAGAGCCCACACCCAACATACTCTGTCAAATTCTCACACACCAAGCATATGTTTTCACTTGACGTGAATCACTCTTGAATCAAGTCCTAGACAACTAAGGACCATCCCTGTAGCCCACAGCCCTCTGAAATTATTTAAATTCTCCAATTCTACCCTGCCTTGCCCTTTCCTTCTCAAGATAGCTCTAATGAAGCCTCTAGGCCATGCTCTCCCAATTCCCCATCTGCCTCCTAACCAACCTTAGTGCTTCCCTGTGTTGTCCTGTGGGCCATGCCATACTTCTTGTTTCTAGATATCTGTGAGTATAAATGTCTCCCCTCATAACAATTATTTATGTGTTTTTGTGTCTTATAATATCTGATAAAAACAAATCCCTAGTGCATTTCTAGATCACAGTGGTTAACAATGGTTATTCTAATGGAACCTACATGCTAGGTGGGGAAGACAACAGGGGAAAAAGATACAGGTAAATTGATATTCACTTTATAAGCACCGAAATGTCTGTACTGATTACAGCCAACATTTGTCTTGATTGGCCAGTTGCCATATCAATTGTTAAAGATTTTGATAACATCTCTTTTAGGTAAACCCTAATCCCATTTTTCTTATCAACTATGTTTCTATAGAGAGTAAGAGATGAGGCAGGAACTAAAACGTTAGTCTTGGGATTTAAAATCCAATGTTCTTTCTCCTTTGAAATATAATTCTGAACTACTTAACTTTTAAGCCCCTTTTGACTTTGTTCATAATGCTCTTTTTCTTCTCTTTTCTGACTTTAGGAATCTTATTTCTAACCTAACTGCTATATCTTCCATAGAGACTTCTCAGGTATCCCCAGACAAATTTCACTACTTTTTTTTTTTCACTTTGTTTTTGCATCTGTTAGAGCTTTTATTTTATTTTGCTTTGTTTGCATATCTGACTCTTCTGTTATGTTCTCAGCTCTTTGAGCATGAGGAGATATTTATATTGTTATCTTCAGTACCTAGCACAGCACTGCACACACAGAGTGGGATCTCAGTAAATGCTGAAATGAAATGACTGATTAATCATCAGGAGACTTGGGGGAAGAGCTTAATTCTTGGAACCTAAGTCCTAAATAGAATTTTCCTCCTAAACTAGTATAAACTTGTATATATACATAGTAAATGAGAGTATTTTCAGTAGGCTGACAAAACAGTGGAGCATTCTTTCGTGTATTCCAAGGAATGGAAAACTTATTAGGCCAATAACTTTGAACTTTCTCTGGCTCAGACCTTGATGATCCTGGTTCACTGTGATAGTGAAATCCTTGGACAAAAATTTTGACTATGGAATTATTCATCCTTATAAGGGCAGCTGAAATAAAAAAAAGAATTCACTGGCCCATTTCTCAATAGAACTAAGCTGGTTTCATGAACTGGGCAGGCAAATCCTAGAGAGTAGGCTTCATTTGTTCTAATTTTCATAACTTAAAGTTCTGCTGATGAGTCTGTGGCGTAATACTCTAATTTATGAGCAGAGACAATTTGGTGTTGTCATTTGGCAGCTATTCATTAATATTGGTGACTGATAAAGGCTAGACAAATTGATAAAAACAATTTTTGTGAGTCCAGAATAAACGGTTGAAGTTAGGCCAACTGTTCCTTTTCCTGTAATTATGGAGTTAAACATTTTAGTATTTTTTGTGGTGCAGGTAACCACTGTGGGAACTACTTAACTGGTGAGATGTGGCAGAAAGTAAAATCTTTGTTAGTAGCCCTCTGGGCTAGCCATTCTTGCCTCTGAGCTGTGCCTACCTGGAGGTGTTTGTGCACAATACAGACATAACTGACATCAAAGCAAACATAATGCAATAGCTTTCCAAGAGAGAAAGCTTTGTTGTTACCTTAGGGTCTGACATTATTTTTGACATTCTAAATCTCAGTGTTTATGAGAAACATCAATAATAATAACCACCCTTTGCAGGGGTACAGCACCTTTCTCCCTAGGCTCTGAGTGTTTTATAAGCATGAAGCGTTCTGTGCAGAAGGGGAAGATGGAGTGGGAGAATCTGGCCCTGGACAATTAACAGCTAAAATTCTTCTCTACAGTGAACATGGAACACAAGGAGGACAATTTAGGATAGGAAATGAAAGACATTGGGCCCAGCTGAGACTGTAAGGGGAATTTAGCAAGCCAGTAATGACCTGACTCAGCGTTTTTCCAGCTAAAATTCACCATGACTCTTTATTTTATTTATTTATTTATTTATTTTTACAAATAGTTTATTGTCAAATTAGTTTCCACATAACACCCAGTGCTCATCCCCACAAGTGCCCTCCTCCATGCCCACCCCTCCTCCCCCCCACATCCACCAGTCCTCAGTTTTTGTCAGCATTCAAGAGTCTCTCATGGTTTGCCTCTCCCCCTTTCCCCCACCATTTCTGCCCTTCTTCTCCCCCTTGGTCCTCTGTTAAGCTCCTCCTAATCCTCCTATACGTGCACACATAAGATATTTGTCTTTCTCTGCCTGACTTATTTCGCTCAGCATAACACCCTCAAGGTCCATCCATGTTGCTACACATGGCCAGATTTCATTGTTTCTCATTGCCATGTAGTATTCCATGGTATAGATAAACCACATCTTCTTGATCCATTCATCTGTTGATGGACACTTAGGCTCTTTCCATGTTTTAGCTATTGTGGAGAGTGCTGCTATGAACATTGGGGTACATGTGCTCCTATGCCTCAGCATTTCTGTATCCCTTGGGTAAATTCCTAGCAGTGCTATTGCTGGGTCATAGGGGAGTTCTATTGTTAGTTTCCTGAGGAACCTCCACACTGTTTTCCAGAGGGGCTGTACCAGTTTACATTCCCACCAACAGTGTAGGAGGGTGCCCGTTTCTCCACATCCTCGCCAGCATCTAGAGTTCTCTGATTTGCTCATTTTAGCCACTCTGACTGGCGTGAGGTGGTATCTCAGTGTGGTTTTGATTTGTATTTCCCTGATGAGGAGGGATGCTGAGCATCGTTTCATGTGTCTGTTGGCCATCTGGATGTCCTCTTTGGAGAAGTGTCTGTTCATATCTTCTGCCCATTTCTTCACTGGGTTGTTTGTTTTTCGGGCGTGTAGTTTGGTGAGTTCCTTGTAGATTCTGGATATCAACCCTTTATCTGATATGTCATTTGCAACTATCTTTTCCCATTCCGTTGGTTGCCTATTAATTTTCTGGGTTGTTTCCTTGGCTGTGCAGAAGCTTTTAATCTTGATGAGGTCCCAACAGTTTATTTTTGCTCTTGATTCCCTTGCTTTTGGGGATGTGTCAAGTAAGAAGTTGCTGCGGTGGAGGTCAAGGAGGCTGTTTCCTGCTTTCTCCTCTAGGGTGTTGATAGTTTCCTGTCTCACGTTCAGGTCCTTTATCCATTTTGAGTTTATTTTTGTGCATGGTGTGAGAAAATGATCTAGTTTCATTCTTCTGCATGTTGCTGTCCAGTTCTCCCAACACCATCTGTTAAAAGGCTGTCTTTTTTCCATTGGATATTCTTTCCTGCTTTGTCAAAGATTAGTTGGCTGTATACTTTTGGGTCCACTTCTGAGTTCTCAGTTCTGTTCCATTGGTCTATGTGTCTGTTTTTGTGCCAATACCATACTGTCTTGATGATGACAGCTTTGTAGTAGAGGCTAAAGTCTGGGGTGGTGATCCCTCCCGTTTTGGTTTTATTTTTCAGGATTACTTTGGCTATTCGGGGTCTTTTGTGGTTCCATACAAATTTTTGGATAGTTTGTTCTAGTTTTGAGAAGTATGCTGGTGCAATTTTGATTGGAATTGCATTGAATGTGTAGAGTGCCTTAGGTAGTACTGACATCTTAACTATATTTATTTTTCCTATCCATGAGCATGGAATGTTTTTCCAGTTCTTTGTGTCTTCTTCAATTTCCTTCATAAGTTTTCTATAGTTTTCATCATACAGATCTCTTGTATCCTTGGTTAGGTTTATTCCGAGGTATTTTATGGTTTTTTGTGCAATTGTGAATGGGATCAGTTTCTTGATTTCTCTTTCTGTTGCTTCATTGTTGGTGTATAAAATGCAACCGATTTCTGTACGTTGATTTTGTACCCTGCAACTTGGCTGAATTCTTGGATCAGTTCTAGTAGGCTTCTGGTGGAGTCTGTCTGGGTTTTCTATGTAGAGTATCATGTCATCTGCGAAGAGTGAAAGTTTGACTTCCTCTTTGCCAATTCTGATGCCTTTGATTTCCTTTTGGTGTCTGATGGCTGATGCTAGGACTTCCAGCACTATGTTAAACAGCAGTGGTGAGAGTGGGCATCCCTGTCGTGTTCCTGATCTCAGGGGGAAAGCTCTGAGTTTTTCCCCATTGAGGATGATGTTAGCTGAAGGCTTCTCATAGATGGCTTTGATGATGTTTAAGTAGGTTCCTTCTATCCCAACTTTCTCGAGAGTCTTTATTAAGAAGGGATGCTGTATTTTGTCAAATGCTTTTTCTGCATCTATTGACAGGATCATATGATTTTTATCTTTTCTTTTATTGATATGATGTATCACATTGATTGATTTGCGAATATTGAACCAGCCCTGTAACCCAGGAATGAATCCCACTTGATCTTGGTGGATGATTCTTTTGATATGCTGCTGGATTCGATATGCAAGGATCTTGTTGAGAATTTTTGCATCCGTATTCATCAAGGATATTGGCCTGTAGTTCTCTTTTTTTGCTGGATCTCTGTCTGGCTTGGGAATCAGTGTGATGCTGGCTTCATAAAATGAGTCCGGGAGTTTTCCTTGATTTCTATTTTTTGGAATAGCTTGAGAAGAATTGGGATTAATTCTGTTTTAAATGTCTGGTAGAATTCCCCAGGGAAGCCATCAGGTCCAGGGCTCTTATTTGTTGGGAGATTTTTGATCACTGATTCAATTTCTTCACTTGTTATGGGTCTGTTCAGGTTTTCTATTTCTTCCCGTGTGAATTTTGGTAGTGAGTGTGTGTTTAGGAATTTGTCCATTTCTTCTAAGTTGTCCAATTTGTTGGCATATAATTTTTCATAGTATTCCCTGATAATTGCTTGTATTTCTGAGGGGTTGGTTGTAATAAGTCCATTTTCATTCAAAATTTTGTCTATTTGGGTGCTCTCTCTTTTCTTTTGGATAAGTCTGGCTAGAGGTTTGTCAATTTTGTTTACTTTTTCAAAAACCAACTCTTGGTTTCATTGATCTGTTCAATTGTTTCTTTGGTCTCTATGTTGTTTATTTCTGCTCTAATTTTTACTATTTCTCTTCTTCTACTGGGTTTAGGGCGTTCTTGTTGCTCTGCCTCTAGTTCCTTTAGGTGAGCTGTTAGATTTTGGACTTGCGCTTTTTCTAATCTCTTGAAATAGGCCTGGAGAGCAATGTACTTTCCTCTTAAGACTGCCTTTGCCGCATCCCATAGATTTTGAATTGTTGTGTTTTCATTTTCATTTGTTTCCATATATTTTTTAATTTCATCTCTAATTGCCTGATTGGCCCATTCATTCTTTAGAAGGGTGCTCTTTAACCTCCATGTTTTTGGAAGTTTTCCAGACTTCTTCCTGTAATTGATTTCAAGTTTCAAAGCATTGTGATATGACAGTGTGCATGGTATGATCTCTATTCTTTTATATTCATTGAGGGCTGCTTTATGTCCCAGTATGTGATCTATCTTGGAGAATGTGCCATGTGCACGTGAGAAGAAAGTAAATTCCCTGGCCTCAGGATGTAAAGTTCTAAATATATCCGTCAGGTCCATCTGGTCCAATGTATCTTTCAAGTCCATTATTTCTTTAGTGATTTTCTGTCTGGTTGACCTATCCATTGCTGTAAGCGGAGTATTAAAGTCCCCTGCTATTAGCACATTCTTATCTAGAAGCTTGTTTCTGTTTGTGATTGTTTTAGATATTTAGGTGCTCCCATATTCGATGCGTAGACATTTATGATTGTTAGTTCTTCCTGATGGATGGACCCTGTAATTATTATGTAGTGCCCTTCTTCATCTCTTGTGATTGTCTTTAATTTAAAGTCCATTTTGTCTGATATAAGTATCGCTACTCCGGCTTTCTTTTGATTTCCTGTAGCATGATATATATTTCTCCATCCCCTTGCTTTTAATCTGAAGGTATCTTCCCGTCTAAAATGAGTTTCTTGTAGACAGCATATAGATGGATTTTGTTTTTTAATCCATTCTGCTACCCTATGTCTTTTGATTGGAGCATTCAGCCCATTTACATTCAGTGTTATTATTGAAATATGTGGGTTTAGAGTCTTTGTATCTTTTGTAGGGTTCATGTTTATGGTGGTGTCTCTGGAATCTTTGATCCTTGCAACCTTTCCTTCAGAGCATCCCCCTCTGGATTTCTTGTAGGGCTGGCTTCATGGTGACAAATTCTTTCAATTTCTGTTTGTTTGGAAAGGTTTTTATCTCTCCTATTTTGAATGACAGGCTTGCTGGATAGAGGATTCTTGGCTGCATGTTTTTACTGTTCATCACATTGAAGATCTCCTGCCATTCCTTTCTGGCCTGCCACGTTTCAGTCGATAGGTCTGTCACCACTCTGATGGGTTTCCCTTTGTATGTGAGGGCCCTTTTCTCCCTAGCTGCTTTCAAAATTTCTCTTTGTCCTTGTATTTTGCCATTTTTACGATGATATGTCGTGCAGAAGATCGATTCAAGTTACATCTGAGGGGAGTCCTCTGAGCCTCTTGTATTTCCACATTTACTTCCTTCCCCAGGTCGGGGAAGTTCTCTGCTATAATTTGTTCCAGGACTCCTTCAGCACCTTTCCCTCTCTCTTCCTCTTCTGGGATTCCTATGATATGGATATTGTTGCATTTGACTGTGTCGCTGAGCTCTCGAATTCTTCTTTCCTGTTCCTGGATCAGTTTGTCTCTTTTTTTGTCAGCTTCTTGTTTTTCTAGAATGGTGTCTTCTAAATCACTTATTCTCCTTTCTGCCTCTTCAAGCCGTGCATTGGAGGCCTCTAATTTATTATGGATCTCATTTATTGCATTTTTTAATTCTTCATGCCTATTTTTATTTTCCATTCTGTCTGTAGCCATAGTTTCTTTGGTGTCCCCTATGTTTTTTTCAAGCCCTGCTATTAATTTTACCATTATTATTCTAAAATCTTGTTCACTTATGCTGCTGATATCTGTTTTGAGCAGTTCATTAGCTGTCATTTCTTCTTGGAGTTTCTTTGGAGGAGAGCTCTTTCGTTTCGTCATTTTAGTTAGCTTTCCGGCTCTTGTTGGTTTTAAAGACTTGTTATGCTCTCTATTTCTATGAGCACTGCTATATCCAAGAAGACTCTTTGACTTTCCAGGGGCTATCCTTTCAGAGATTGTATTTTGAATGGTATCCCTCGGTCACTCTTGTTGGGACCTTAGTTATTTTATTTTCCTATTCGTAGTGATATTTGGGACTCTTCACCTTGTGTACTCTAGCTTGTTTCTTGAGGTAGCCCTGGAAAAGAAAACAGACAGACAAACACACAGGGAGCAGGAGCACACAAACGCACAGGCTGATTCAACTAACATGCAAAGCGAGAGGGAAAACGAAAAAGTTAATAGAAAAGACGGAGGAGGGAGGGCGAATAATAGGGAGCATAAAATACATAAAAGGGTCAAAAAGGGGAAAAGAAAAGGAAAAAAGAAGAAAACCGATGGACAAAGAACGGTTTAAAGCATATACCTGGATTTCCCAGCTACAGTTAAATAGCCGTGTGTATGCAGTGCTGGTTGAAGAGCATAGAGAAAAAGAGAGAAGGCAGGGCGAGACAAGGCAGATTTGGAAATAGAATGAACAGGCAGAAGGGATAAGAAACTTTTTTCAAAGAGGTAAAGGGTAGAATATGGTTGAATAGGTGAGAGAAGGATGCTGGAATTATCCAGAGAAACTATATAGTCTAATTACTCCTGAGAGAAATAGCTGAAAAAGTCGGTAGGTGTAGAATTTACATTTACAGAATGGACTTGTTGTGATTGTTTAAGCAAGCTGGCGACCAGAGTTAATCAGGTCAGTGTTTTGGGGAAAAAAGCGAGAAAAGAGAAAGAAGAAGAAAAAAAGAGAAAAGAAAGGGGAAAAAAAAGAAAGAAGAAAAAAAAAAAAAAAAAAGGGAGGAGGGCACCTCTCAGGCAGGGATGGGCGTGGCGTGATCCGATGCCTCAGGCGGGGGTTCTGCCTTGGCGATTGTGGGGAGGAGAGTGACGGTGCTCCAGTCCCTTCTTGAACCCCGCTCTGCAGCTCGCTTTTTTTTTTTTGGCGTGTCAACTCCCCGTTCCGGGGACGCAGCCGAAGTTGGTTGCACTCTTCAACCCAGGCCAGTCCCAATCTCCAAATCCCAGTCCGCGCGCCCCGCTGAAGTTGCCTTAGACACAGCTTCCCAGACAACCCCCTCGGGCTATTCCAGGCTCCCTGCTGAGCTCTGGGGGCGGAGTCAGGATCGCTGCTTCCTTCTCTGGGTCGGGGTGGTGGGCATGCGTGGGGGCTTGCCTGCCGGGTCCGCGTAGCCTGAGCCCGCTGGAGTCAGGAAAACCGGGCCTCTCTATGGCTCGTCACCCGAAACACGAACTCACAGGCAAATTTCCCAGTTTTTAGCTCTTTGCCTTCCCTCTCGAGTTCCAGCCAGCCAGGAGCGCGGACGCCCGGTGTCTGCGAGTCTCTTTCAGGGTTCCCAGCCGCCCCGGAGCTACAATGGCGGCAGGCGCGCCGACGCTGCTTTAAAACCCAACCTCCAGGAGCGGCACAAAGAAGCAGTTTGTGTGCTCAGCCTCCCCCAGGACCAGTTGTCGCGAGGGGAGCTGGTGTGCAGGTATTTGGCAAGCACGGTCTTTCTATGCACCGAGTGGCGGTTTTTCTGTCTCGGACTCTCTCCTTTTCCCCTCTCACTCCCCGTAGAGGGTAAAGGGGGATCACCTCCCACCCTGGAGGCTCCGATCCCGGCCCGATTTTACCTTCCCCGGTTCGCACTCACGTTAGAAGACTTTCTCAGTGGATTCTGCGTCCTTTTTCTCCCAGTCTCTCAGGTTTTGTAAGGTTTCCAATGGCTTCAGATCTTTTCTGTGTGATGTATGGGCGTGAGTGCAGGTACGGAGCCCCTTACTTCTCCGCCATCTTGCCCCTCCCCCACCATGACTCTTTAAAAAGAAAAAAAAACAACACTTGAGAAATCACTGGATCTATGAATATCCATGAATTTCTAGGCTATGCCTTTCCCATATTAAATGCATAATAAATGTTTGCTTACATTGAAATTTTGTAGGTGCTTTATAAAAAGTTTTTCATAGCCATGGGGCACCTGGGTGGCTCAGTCAGTTAAGCATCCGACTTTGGCTCAGGTAATGTTCTCAATGGTTTGTGAGTTCGAGCCCTGTGTTGGGCACTGTCCTGACAGCTCAGAGCCTGGCGCCTGCTTCAGATTCTGGCTTCCTCTCTCTCTGCTCCTCCCTTGCTCACAGTCTGTGTCTCTCTCAAAAATAAATAAACATTAAAAAAAATTAAAAAGTTTTTCACTGTCTTTGCTTATTTACCTATGGTTTTCAATTTTTTTTTTCTGTCTGTGGAAACCATTTTTTCCATTTTACATAGATGTAAATTTATTCTAGAATGTTATCTGGAATTTTATGTGGTAAACATAATTTCTACATAAGATCTATTTAAATTAGAAGATTCTGATTCAGAAAGAATATTCTATTTTATGAGATGATTTTAAAAAAGCAAAAATATTATATTTAATTTTAAAAGAGGTAATGAGTTTTTCAGAACTTTACTTAAGCTTCTATTCTTGGAATAGAACCTTTAGATTCAGCTGGGATGGTTGAAATTTCCTCCAGAAATCTTAATTGTATTTTGTAGGTTAATATTTATATAATAGCTGTAATGGTAATATGGCTTTCAAAATTACACATATGATATTTTTAGAGCTTATTTATTTGATGCAGTTTAACAACTCCACAAAGTGATTCTCTAGGTTTTGCAAAGAAGGACACAGTGCCAGTGAGCCTAGCTCTTTAATATTTTTGAAAGCATAAGTGTATTGAAACAGAACTAGCCACTGCAGAGGGAACACTAAGAAGTAAATCTGGTGGGTTTTAAAGATGTGGATAGAGTCCTCACACTGTTCTTTTTCCCCTCTGCGTCTTAGCCAGCACTTGTTATTTCTTGTTTTTTTGATAATAACCATTCTAACAGGTGTGAGGTAACACCTCATTGTGGTTTTTTTGCATTTCCGTGATGATTAGTGATATTGAACATTTTTACACGTGTCTGTTGACCATCTGAATGTCTTTTTTGGGACAATGTCTATTCAGAACTTCTGCCATTTTTAAATTGGGTTATTTTGTTTTTTTGCTCTTGAGTTGTAGGAGTTCTTTATGTTTTGGATATCAATTTGTTATCTAATAAATGATTTACAAATAATTTTCCTCATTCAGTAGGTTACCTTTTCATTTATGTTGATTTCCTTTTTGTGCAGGATTTTTTTACTTTGATGTGGTCCCAATTGTTTATTTTTTCTTTTGTTGTCTTTGCTTTTGGTGTCACATCCAAAATACCATCACCAATGCAGACAACAGGATGCTTATCCTCTGGATTTTCTTTTAGGAGTTTTATGGTTTCAGGCCTTATGTTCAGATCTTTCATCCACTTTGAGTTGATTTTTGTGTAGGGTATAAGATAGTGGTCCAGTTTCATTCTTTTGAATATGGCTGTCCAGTTTTCTCAGCACCATTTATTGAAGAGACTGTCATTTTCCCACTGTATATTTTTAGTCTTTTTTGTCATATGTTAATTGACCATATACACATGTATTTATTTCTGAGCTCTGTATTCTGTTCTTTTGAGCTGTAGGTATGTTTTTATGCTAATATCATACTGTTTTGATTATGATAGCTTGTAATATAGCTTGAAATCAGGAAACACGTAAACCTGGATGTAAGCCCTATTTTTCAAAGGCAGTCATTTTGGGACTCCTCTATCCGATGCTGGCTTGGGATGCCTGATGTGGTGCACAAACCTCTCACTCTCCAAGAAGTTTTGTGTTTGTGAGATCCCTCCTGATTTGGGGGTTGTTACACTGGGAATAGAGTATCTGGCAGGTCTCCACTTCCTCCTCTTGATGTGGTCCATTTATCTTTTTTGGGGAGGAGCTATCCAACTAGTTTTCATATCTTTTTCAGAGGAAATTCTTTCATATTTATCGGTAGATTTTTATTTTTTATTTCTATTTCTTTGAGTGTAGTTGACTGACAATATTGCATTAGTTTCAGATGTACAGCTTAATGATTTGACAGTTACACATTGTGCTTTGTTCACCACAAGTGTAGCTACCATCTGTTATTTGCTTTTACAATATCATTGACTGTACTCCTTATGTTGTGCCTCCTATTCCTATGTTTTATTATTTCACAACTGGAAACCTGTATCTCCCTCTCTCCTTCACCCATTTTGCCTAGTGCTCTATCTCTTTCCTCTGTGGCAACCATCAGTTTGTTCTCTGTATTTATAGGTTTGATTCTTCTTTTTGTTTTACTCATTTTTTAAAAGATTCCACTTATGAGTGAAATCATAGTATTTGTGTTTCTCATTCTGACTTATTTCACTCAGCACAATGCTCTCTAGGTCCATCAGTGTTGTTTCAAATGACAAAATCTCATCCTTTTTTCTGGCTGTATAGTATTCGTGTGCTTGCACACGTGTGCGTGCACACGTGGGTGTGTACATGTGTGTATACACCACATTTTACTTATTCATCTGTAGATGGACATTTAGATTTTTTCCATATCTTGGCTATTGTATATAATGTTGCAATAAACATGCAGGTGTATTTTTTTCAAATTAATATTTTTATTGTCTTTGGATTAAAACTCAATATTGGAGTTATTATTATATTTCTATTTTTAATTTTCTGAGGAACCTCCATATCATTTTCCACATTGGCTGTACCAGTTTATATTCCTAGTAGCAGTACATGAGGGTTCCTTTTCCTCCACATCCTCATCAACATTTGTTATATCTTTTCATTTCTATTTTAGTTATTCTGAAAGATAGTAAGGTGATATCTCATTGTGGGTTTGATTTGCATTTCCCTGATGATGAGTGATACTGAGGATCTTCTCATTTGTCTGTTGGTCATTTTGAGGTTCTCTTTGGAAAAATGTTTGCTTGGATCTTCTGCCCACGTTTAATCAGATTATTTGGGGGGTGGTGGTGATGAATTGTTTAAATTGTTTATATATTCTGGATTTTAATTCCTTATTGGATATATTTTGCAAATATCTTCTCCCATTTAGTAGGTTGTCTTTTTGTTTTATTAATTAGAAGAATTAATATTGTTAAATGCCCATATTATCTAACACAATCTACAGTTTCAATGCAATCCCTATCAAAATACCAGCAGCTTTTTCACAGAACTAGAACAAATAATACTAAAATTTGTATAGAACTACAAAAGACCCCAAATAGCTAAAGGAACCCTGAAAAAGAACAATAAAGATGGGGGTATCACATTACCAGATACCAAGATATACTACAATGCTCATCATCAGGGAAATGCAAATCAAAATGGCATTGTGGTATCATCTCCCACCTGTCAGAATGGCTAAAATCAAAAACACAAGAAATAACAAGTGTTGGTGAAAATATGGAGAAAAAGGAACCCTCATTCACTGTTGCTGGGAATATAAATTTTAACAGCTACTGTGGAAAACAGGAGGTGGGTTGGGAGAATGGGTGAAATAGGTGATGGGGATTAAAGAGTACACTTACCATGATGAGCACTGAGTAATATATGGAATTGCTGAATCACTATATTGTACACCAGAAGCTAATATAACAATATTGTAACTATACTGGAATTCAAATAAAAAACTAAAAACAACAACAACAAAACATTATCATTACCAAAGGAAGTTCCATCATATTTTCTGTCAGTAATTCTTACTCTCAAACTCTCAAATGCAGAGTGATTTGTTTCCCCACTATTGATTTGTTTTGTCTGTTCTGGAACTTCATAAAAATAAAATTGTTCAGTATATTCTTTTTTGTATAGGGCTGCTTTTACTAAGTATGTTTTTGTGATCATCCATCTTGTTCATTTGGCTTTTCTTAGTGGCCAGTGTTAGTTAATTTTATGAATATGTTTATTTATATGTATTTTTATTGATGGACACCTGGGCTATTTTCAGTTTAGGACTCTTGTGAATAAAGCAACTGTTGGTATTGTCCAAATCATTTTATGGGTATATATTTTCATATCTCTTATATAAATACCTAGTAGTGGAATTGCTGGGCTGTAGGGTAGTTATACCATTTTTCTTTCCCACTAACAATGAATGAGAGTTTGCTCCATATAATTGCCTCTTTTGATGCTGGTGATCTTTCTGACATTAGCCATTCTGGTGGATGTGTATTCTTAATAGTTTATCTGTAGATTTTTTTGGCATTTTCTTTGTATGCAGTTATATATGTCAGCTGTGAATACCACAATTCTACTTTTTTCTTTCCAGTCCTTGTACCCTTTAAGGATTTTTCTTGCCTTTTGTACTGTTACGCTGTCGAGTACATAATTGAATAGAAACAATGACAGTGAGTATTCTTATCTAATTCTACATTTCAAGGGAAAACTATTTCATTTAGTGAGATGTTGCTATTGGTTTTTTACTAATAATCTTTATTAGATTAAGGACTTCACTTCTATTCCTGATTGCTGAAAACTCTTTTTTTAAAAAATAATGATGGGATGTCAAATTTTATGAAGTGATTTTTCTATGTCTATTAAGATTATCATGTGATTTTTCTGTTAGTAATGTTCTGAATTTTACTGATTGGTTTCAGAATGTTAGCCCAGTCTTGAATTTCTACAATAAACATGTCATGGTGTTGTGATCTATTCTCTTTTCTGTACATTGTTGGATTTTGTTTGGCAATATTTTTTTGTTTTGGATTTTTAAATTACGTACATGATGAGATCAGTAATTTTCCTTTCTCAAAATAACATGGGAATTGAGGACATGATAGAGGAATGCTTAGAATTTAATTGGAAAAATAACGTGTTAGTAAATAAATGATGTTAGGAAAATGGACCTTTTCTATAGGAAAAAATTAAATTTCATATGGATTCATTTATCAGTTTTCATTTATATTTAGTAATATTTCACAAGTAGCTTCTAAAATATTTTTCCACTAAGCATTTCTTTTTTTTTTTTTTAAATGTTTTTATTTATTTCTAGGAGAGAGAGAGAGAGCATGAGCAGGGGAGGGTCAGAGAGAGAGGGAGTCACAGACTGAAACAGGCTCCAGGCTCTGAGCTGGCAGTCAGCACAGAGCCCGACACGGGCCCGAACCCATGAACCGCGAGGTCATGACCTAAGCGAAAGTCGGACGCTTAACCGACTAAGCCACCCAGGCGCCCTCCACTAAGCATTTCTAAAGAGAAGGTTCTTACCCTCATATCATCCAATTTTGTTTAACCAAAATGCATTTCATCAGAGTTAAGTAAGGTCTCAATACTACTGTGGTGACTGTCTGACATAATGAAAGAGAGTAACTGAATTTCCAGTAGAATTAGACTAAACAAGCCATATTCATATTTTCCATATGACTTTATTGTAAGGTTCCAATTTCAGTATTGACCTTTCCTTTGATATTTTATATATTTTCCTCAGGCTGTTGTATATTTTAATAGTTTAAAACAGAAGGGAAATGTTTTAAAACAATATGGCATTTATTTCAAAAGTCAATTCATAAGCAGATCCATTTCTGGTAAATTAACTATGAGAACAAAAATGCAAAGAGTAATAGTCTGTGATTCATAATGACTTAAACATAATGACTTAAACATAATGACTTAAACGTGGGTAAAAAATACCCACGTGACTCTGATACAAAAGCTCTTTGACCACAGTTTGGGAAAGATGGGAAAGGAGAATCAGGAATCTCCTTTCAAGTTCTTTTGATAAGTAGCATTTCAATCTTTCTCCTTTTTTGCTCTAAAAATTCAAAGACGGAGGTAGTTGAAATGGACATTGGCCAGGGTGGATAGGGAGAGAAGTATCAATTCCCTATATACTCGTTATCCTAAGGTTCTTTAAGGTATTTGTCTGTTTATTTGAAGATCTCTGTCATGTTATGCAGTGACTTGATTTAAAAGACCTGGGTATTTCAGTTAACTTTTCAAACATTATCTCTGAATCTTGAATACCAAAACTGTAAGTTGGTCTAACTCACAGTGGTGTAGTAATGCTGAAATAAAATAACATAAGTAAAATAAGTGTGATGCAGTTGGAAAATCATACCTTCATTATTAGATTTTGTTTATTAAATTTAATTAAAATATTCTAAAGATAAATGTCTATACTTTTTGAATATAGGTGATTTTAAAAGTTATTGAAAAGGGAGCCATAATACTATAAACTCTAAATAAGAATTTGAATTTAAATCCTCTACCTGAACAGTGTATGCATAAATCTTTGATTGCTTAATGAACTAGGTGGAACCAGAAAAACCCACTTCACCAGCCAGAACAACAGATATGATGATACCTTTTCTGTTTCTTTAATCACTCAGTCCCTCCTCTATATCCCTTAGCCATAGAAGACAGCAGTCCAGAATCTTCCTTTTAGGATACCTATTGGCCAGTTGTCCCATATTTCTGGATATTACTCAGGTCCAAAGTTGTGGAGCTGCTTCCAAACATGAGGTGGTGAACAGTGGAACATTCTCATCAGTTGATTGTTGGTTGCTGATTCAGGGTTGCAATTACCTAAGTTTCTAGATGTAAATTTCTTATTTTACAAAACCTTGGGAATTTTCAAGTTATCTTTTAAAAATACTGTCATTTGGCTTAGTTACATTGTAGTCAGAGAATATCTCTCTGTGATTTCTTTGAATTTGTTGAGACTTGGTTTGCAGCACATGCTCAATTTTTAAAAAATTCATTTTCAGGTTAGTTAACATATAGTGTAGTCTTGGCTTCACGAGTAGAAGCAGTGATTCATCATTTACATATGACACCCAGTGCTCATCTTGAAAAGTGCCTTCCTTAAAACCATCACCCATTTAGCTCCCCGCCCTCCCACCAACCCTGTTTGTTCTCTGTATTTAAGAGTCTCTATGGTTTGCTTCCCTCTCTGTTTTTATCTTATTTTACCTTCCCTTCCCTTCTGTTCATCTGACAAAGTAGGAAAGAATATCCAATGGAAAGAAGAGTCTCTTTAGCAAATGGTGCTAGGGGAACTGGACAGCAGCTTGCAAAAGAATGAAATTGGACCACTTTCTTACACCATACACAAAAATAAATTCAAAATGGATGAAAGACCTAAATGTAAGACAGGAAACAATCAAAATCCTAGAGCAGGAAACAAAACCATCAGAATCCTATGAGGAGAAAACAGGCAGCAATCTCTTTCACCTCAGCTGTAGTAACTGCTTACTTGACATGTCTCCAGAGACAAGGGAAATAAAAGCAAAAATGAACACTTGGGACCTCATCCAGATAGAAAGCTTCTACGTAGTAAAGGAAACAACCAACAAAACTAAAAAGCAACCAACAGAATGGGAGAAGATATTTGCAAATCACATATAGGATGAAGGGTTTGTATCCAAAATCTATAAAGAACCTACCAAACTCAACACCTAAAAAACAAATAATCCAGTGAAGAAATGGGCAGAAGACATGAATAGACACCTTACCAAGAAGACATCCAGATGGCAAACAGACACATGAAAAGATGCTTAATATCACTTATCATCAGGGAAATACAAATCAAAACCACAATGAGATACCACCTCACACTGGTCAGAATGCCTAAAATAAACAGCTCAGGAAACAGCAGATGTTGGAGAGGATGCAGAGAAAGGGAACCCTATTGCACTGTTGGTGGGAATGCAAACACATGCAGCCAGTCTGGAAAACAGTATGGAGGTTCCTCAAAAACAAAAATATATCTACCCTACAACCCACCAATTGCACTATTAGGAATTTTTATTAAATATACAAAAATGCTGATTTGAAGGAGCACATGCACCCCAATGTTTATAGGACTGCTACCAACAATAGCCAGATTATGGAAAGAGCCCAATTGTCCATCAATTGATGAATGGATTAAGAAGATATGATACAGGGGCGCCTGGGTGGCTTAGTCGGTTAAGCGTCCGACTTTCGCTTAGGTCATGATCTCGCAGTTCGTGGTTCGAGCCCCGCGTCGGGCTCTGTGCTGACTGCCAGCTCAGAGCCTGGAACCTGTTTCAGTCTGTGACTCCCTGTCTCTCTGACCCTCCCCTGCTCACGCTGTCTCTCTCTCTCTCTCCTAGAAATAAAATAAAACATTAAAAAAATTAAAAAAAAAAAAAAAAGAAGATATGATACACACACACGTGCGCGCGCGCGCACACACACACACACACACACACACACACACTGGAATACTACTTGGCAATGAAAAAGAATGAAATCTTGCTATTTGCAACAACGTAGATGGAGCTGGAGAGTATTAGGCTAAGCAAATGAAGAGAAAGACGGATAACGTATGCTTTCGCTAATTATGGAATTTGAGAAACTTAATACATGCTTAATTTTTTTACATGTTCTACATTGCATTTGAAAATTCATTTGAGCTGTTGTGAGGATAATCTGATCATATCCATTAGTCTCAGTGTCTTCTTTTTTTGATTAAATTGTATATGTATAGTCTATATATTCTATCAATTTATATTCATGATTGTCAATTTGTATTCATGGTTTTACCTCTAGTTCTATAATTTTTGCTTTATATATTTGAGCCACATTATTAAGTGCATACAAATGTAGAATTCTTGTATCTTTCATATGAATCAAGCTTTTTATTCTTATCAATTATCCCTCTCTATTTCTAATACCGCTTTTTTGCCTTAAATACTTTCTTGCCTGATATTACTACAAATACACCTGCTTCTTCTTTGCAAGTGTTTGTATGGTATATGTTTTTCTTCCATTTTACTTTTAATACGTTTATATCCTAATATATGTATATTTTGAATAGCACAAAGTTAGGCTTTATTTTTTAATCCAGTCTGACAACATTTTTGCTAGAGCATTTAGCCTACTAATAAATTAAAGCTTATGGAATGGCCTGAGATATTTACAGAAGGCGTGAGTTTTCCAATTGTGTTATAGGTATCTTGAGAAAATTTATTTGTTTAAAATATTCTGAAAAAGGAAGGAGTTTCAAGCTGAGATTTAAAGAATAATTCAATTCCATAAAAGAGATCACTGTTGGAAGCACTGGCTAAGAAACTAACCATACCAACTCTACACATATAGCCAACAGCACCTGGGTGACTCGGTTGAGCGTCTGACTTAGGCTAAGGTTATGATCTTTCAGTCCATGAATTCAGGCCCCGTGTCAGGCTCTGTGCTGACAGCTCCAAACCTGCATTCTGCTTCACATTCTGTGTCTCCCTCTCTTTGCCCCTCCCCTGCTCACACTCTGTCTCTCTATCTCAAAAATAAACATTAAAAGATAAATATAGCCAAACTCAATCTTCAGTTTGGCATTGACATACAAAAGAAAATATCAAGGCTTAGTGAGTTATGAATACAGCTATATGAATCACATAGCACTATATATATACATATACATAACAAATGTGGTTTTATCTGTAACATAAAAAGGGTCTTTTTAATGGTGCTTTACTGTAATTTTAATAGACTGGAGAAAGTAATGAGAGCCATAATTTATGTGTATTGGGGTGAAAAAGCAAGAGGGATATCTGAAGTAATCATTGAAGTGTTAAAAATATATCAAGGCTGGGATGAGAATTGGGGAGGTGTGCCTGAAATTAATGACTTATGTATAAGACCCTTGTAAGTAAGGTACAAGTTCAGAATAGAAGTTGTAAAAAGCAAGAGAAATAGTATTGCTGAATCCAAATGTTGAATACTGTTTTGTAGTGAGTCAGAAATAAATGTTTTAAAGGACTGGAATAACTAAAGAAAAGACCCATTTTGAGACAAATAAGGAAATTTAAATATTGATCGGATACTAGATGTTATTAGGGAATCATTGTTAATTTTGTACATGTGGCCATATTGTGATGATAGAAGAAATTGTCTTTACTTTTCACACACATATATAGAAGTATTTAGGATTGAAATGACATAGACACAATGTCAGGAATTTACTTTAGAATTTTGTGGTAACAGAGAAAGAAAAAAAGAGATAAAGCGCATGTATCAAACCTTAAAAACTATCGAATTTGATCAATAGGGAGTATTATATGGTTATATGAGAGTGTATTATGCTCTTTTCTCTATTTTAGTGTATGTTTGAAAGTTGTAACAAAATTTTTGAAGAAAAAATATTTTCCTGGAAAGGCACTTTATCACCTTAATGTTAAAAAAAAGTAGGGGCACCTGGGTGGCTCAGTTGGTTGAGCGTCCAACTTTGGCTCAGGTCATGATCTCATGGTACTTGAGTTTGAGCCCCTTGTTGGGCACTGTGCTGGCATCTAAGAGCCTGGAGCTTGCTTCAGATTTTGTGTCTCCCTCTCTGTCTGTTTCTCCCTCACTCATGCTCTGTATCTCTCTCTGTCTCTCTCTCAAAAATAAATAAAATTTAAAAAAAATAAAAAAAATAAATGTAAATGTTTTCATGATGGGTAAAATTTTTATGAGATTTTAAGAATGACTGGAAGCTAGACAGTGATTCAGAGAATGGTAAGGATTATGCCTGCCGGCATTTGTTGTAGTGAGATGAACACTGGCTTGGTTATAGGCTTCAAACTACTACTACTGAGCTCCACCCTATGTGGCAAGACATTTACCAGTCAGGCCCTCAGGAGTTTTTGCTAAGGTGGGGCATTGACTTAAATGAGTTTAAAGTTCCTATTATCTATGGTTCTGAATGAACCGCATGTATAATGGGCTTGTGGAAACTTTTGTTTACTAGAATTGGTAATGTGTGTAAGATACAAGGGTTCTCGATTGAGGCCCTCAGAATTCTGTTGATTTTAAAGGAACTCCTTCAAGTTGAAGGAAGAATGCTGAGTGATCAAGCCCGAAGTCAGTAGAATGGCTTGTCTCTATTTTTTAAAATTCTTGGTTTTGTTTGTTTGTTTGTTTTAGGGTTTTTTGCCAACTTTTTAAACCTTCCTGGTGGGTTTTTTGTGGTCAACCTCCCTGGGAAGAGTTGGTTTTTCTGTGCCCACTGTGTATGTACAGTTCTTTTTATAGAACTCTCTCACACTACATTTGCCTTCCCACAAGACAGTGAGATCCTTAAGGTAGGGATTTTCTTTTTCATTTTTGTGTCTTGAGTACCTAGCACACAGCTAGCATGCAAAACAGCATAGTATAGATTTGTTCAATGAACAAATGCATGAATGAATGAAAGAAATTAAAGGAATCTTGTGACAATTTAATGTCATGGCACATAATGAAAATAGTATGACTATGTCTTCAGTATTAAGTTTAGAACTCTTGGTCTTTTCAGTGGAGTTTGTTTATCTTGGCCTGCTCACTCTCCCTGTTGGCTCCCTATTCCATCCTCACCCATACCCCTTAGCAGTACATTGTCTCTTGAAGGAGTAATTTGATCAGAAAGCATTAAGTTGTGTACTCCCCTTATCACATGAATTCCTTTAGCTATAGTTCCAAAACTAGGACTCATGGAAAGGGGTTTGGGAAGCCATTGGTGAATTGTGGTATATCTTCCCAAAAGGTAGGTTTTACCCAAATATTTGGGAAAATGAAATATAAATAGTCGACAGTTTAGAACATTGTTTTATATTAAGACAAACACAGATGTATTATGAAGTAGAATATTCAGTTAACACAAATTCCAAGATACATCTTTTTTTTAAAATGTTTATTTTTGAGAAAGAGAGAGCAGATGTGCATGGAAGTGGGGAGGGACAGAGAAAGAGGGGAACAGCACATCTGAAGTAGACTCTGCTGTCAGCACAGAGCCATATGGGGCTTGAACTGCAAACTGCGAGATCATGACCTGAGCTGAAGTTGGAGGCTCAACTAACTGATCCACCTAGGCACCCCACTAAGATGTATCTTAAGATTGTTTGGTAGCCTTTGGGGCTATGACTGTCCATCCTACCCCAACTCCTGGGTCAGTGATTTATTCTTTGCTATGGTATTTTGGTAGAAGATGCTTGATTTGGACCAACCTAAGACATACATAAAAATTCTAGAGTAATAATAGGAAAAAATTTATTTTATTTTTAAACTGTCACATTTTCTTTAGGTGTAACCTCATGATTTTATTCTTTAGATGAACACATGTACTCTGCTCTTTTATATTATGTGCTGCCGAAGTGAGCACTGTACTCTGTTGTTTTGAACTGTGAGATATAATTATAAAAAGTGTAAGAACACACATTTAGTGAAATCCTAGTCAGAATAAATAATTTTTTTGATAATTTGAAATAATTGTAAATTCTCCAGATAATTAGATAACCCATTGTTCTTTGATAAAAGGAGTAGATAATTCAAATTCTTCATTCATTCAAATCCTTTTTTTTCCTTGTTTACTAGGCTTCAAATGAGTAGGTATTTACTTCAGTCAGTATAGTCAGTATTCACTGTTCAGATCTTACGGAACTGTGACTTGATCTTTATTCTTTATATTCCATTTTGTTTCGTGTATATGTGGTTATATTCAAATCTATTTCTCATCATTACTAAGTCTGTTGAACTAAGAAAGTGCCTGGTATTCCAGAGGTCTATATATTATAGTCATATTAAATCCAAATATTCCTAGTTCAACTCAGTTAAAAAATGATTAAGCACTGGACAATGCCAGGCACTATAGTAAACATGGCACTAATATGGCTCTCTTTAGACAGTATGTAATCAATAAAAGCTTACTAACTAGAAATAGTAATAGTAATGAGCAAAGTACTTAAACTCTGTGCCTTCGCTCCACCATCTGCAAATTAAAGTTATTTCTCCTTATCAAAGTTTTAAGCAGAATAATAAATTAGATGCGTTCCAAGTCCTGGATAAATATAAAATTGATGCTAGTAAGGGAGAAATGCTTAGATTATTTTAAAAAGTAGAAAATGTTACTCCTTTTTATTTTTCAAATGCATGAAGTATGTGCCATTATTTTTATAGCTTTCCTTTTCTTATGTCCATGCTACAGTTATTTGTGTTTTTCCTCACATGAGTCCTCTGCATCTGTCACCTTCATTTCTTCAACACACATCACACACTCCCTTGTAGTCTTTACTGAAATTACACTTTCAAAATCTGCAGTGACTTCCTTCCACAGTATTTCCCCTTTGAAACTCACACACCTCAAAATCCCTCATCTTTTTCCAGCATTCACTTCTTCTGGTCACACCCTTTAAAAAGTTGTGGCTTATCATGACTTTAATGGTGCTGTGGTTTTTGACCTTCTCTCTTGGGTGGATTTTTCTGTTTCTGTTAAAGATTCCTTTCTCTCTGGCATTCTCTGTGACTGTCTTTCTTGGAGTTTTTTTTCCCTCTGCAATTACCTGCCCTCTCAAAGATTCACTTTTTAGTTCTGTTTCCTGTGGCTCTTGCTCCTACATCCACAAGAACAGCAGTCTACCTGTACATTGCCAGTAGGGCATCTTTACATGTTGTCTCAAATGGAGACAGATAAGAAATTTAGTGCATCTCAGGCAAGCTGCTCTTCCTAATTTCACCTCTGATGTTTTAGTTACTTATGATAAGTCATGAAGTTCTTTTTTTTATTTTTTATTTTTTTAATGTTTTATTTATTTCTAGAAGAGAGAGAGAGCGAGAGCGAGAGTGTGAGCTGGGGAGGATCAGAGAGAGAGGGAGTCACAGACTCTGAAACAGCCTCCAGGCTCTGAGCTGGCTGTCAGCACAGAGCCCGACGCGGGGCTTGAACCCACGAACCGTGAGATCATGACCACCCAGGTGCCCCAGTCATGAAGTTCTTTTGATTCTTCTGGAAAAATTATTGTTGTGATTATCTCAAATTTAGTAGGAACCAAGGACTTATTCAAAATGACTTGAACTAGTAGGTGGTCCCAGGAATAAAGCTGAAATCCTAAACCTGAAGACCGAAGGCTTATTGCTTATAAAGCTCGTGATGCCTTATCTGAAATCCTTAACACTAGATATACTTCAGAAAATACCTTTTGGACAGCACAGAGGACATAATCAACACACTATTATTTCTGCAGTAAAATATATGAATATTCACATGTAACATGCTAAGTCAAAACTATAAAAAGCCTGATTTTTTTGGTTTGTGTTTGAATATTTTAACATTCATTTTTGAGAGACAGAGTGCAAGTGGGGGAGGGGCAGAGAGAGAGGGATGCACAGAATCTGAAGCAGGCTCCAGGGTCTGAGCTGTCAGCACAGAGCCCAGTGCAGGGCTCGAACCCACGAACTGTGAGATCATGACCTGAGCCAAAGTCAGACGCTTAACCGATTGAGCCACCCAAGAGCCCCTAAAAAGCCTGATGTTAATTTAGGTTAAGATTTTTTTTGGCCCCCACAGAGTGTGATCAGTTCAGGTGAAGTTTTGCCTTCAAATGAGTTAAGAAAAATTTTCAATGTGGGGAGCTTTTTCGATTTTGGAATTAAAGATAAGGGATTGTGGACTTGGAAAATTACTTACTTGGAATTAATATTTATAGTTTTGATACATTTTTATTGGGCTGGTGGATGGTTTATCCCCATTATTAGCTAGGGAACAAATATTTTGTATCTTAAAGAAAATTTTGGGAGATTATGGGGAGCCTAGGGGCAGTACCAATTTGTTTGGGCCAGACTCATAAGGTAGCCAGAGTCTTCCGGCATATAAAATCTCCACAGGTTAGGGATTGAGGACTAGAAACTCAGGTGGTATTAATGACTTCCATCCAGTGACATGTCATGGAGGCATGAGGGATTTACAGGAATGAAGAATGTATATTTTTAGGTAGTTATGAGTACTTTTTAAAGTGGAGAGTTGCCCAGGCAACATACTAGTTTCTAATCTGTTTTCTCCCCTCTTCACCTTTCTCCATTTTACTTCACTTCACCTTAGCATTTTTGCATATTAGAGGACTTTTATGAGTCTTTGTAATGAGTAAGCAAGAAAAGACGTCAAGTGATAAAACTGAATGAGTAATGGATTACAACTTCAGTTGTAGGTTCTGGATTTGGTCATAATTTAGTTTCCTCATCTGTGGAAAAGAAGAGTCGGTGAATTATTACAAAGGTCCTTTTCAGTTCTCACATGCTATGATTGTGTCCTGTCATTTTATCCATAATTTTTTGAGTGTTTATTAATGAAAGAGAAAGAGGCAGAGCATGAAACGGAGGAGGGACAGAGAAAGGGGGACCCAGAATCCAAAACAGGCTCCAGGCTCTGAACTGTCAGTGCAGAGCCGGATGCAGGGCTCCATCTTACAAACCATGAGATCATGACCTGTGCCGAAGGCAGATTCTTAACTGCCTGAGCCACTCAGAGGCCCCTGTCCATAAACTTTTCTTTATACTCAGCCCATCTGCCTTATCAGAATCCCACCTCAAAGTCCTGAATTTTGGTAGCCTATGGTTGCATCCAGGCTGGTAATTAAGGTAGGTGGGAGCAATTAAATAAGGGCATATAGGACCTGGGAGAATTTTTTTTTTCTTTTTTCTTTTTTTAATTTTTTAATGTTTTATTTATTTCTAGGAGAGAGAGAGAGACAGCGTGTGCAGGGGAGGGTCAGAGAGAGAGGGAGTCACAGACTGAAACAGGCTCCAGGCTCTGAGCTGGCAGTCAGCACAGAGCCCGACGCGGGGCTCGAACCCACGAACCGCGAGATCATGACCTAAACAAAAGTCGGACGCTTAACCGACTAAGCCACCCAGGCGCCCCAGGACCTGGGAGAATTTGAGTTGACAAGAAGAGTACAGTTTGGTGATATTTTTTCCTCATTGGAGAATAGTTTATAACAACTCATAATTTTTCTCCTGTATAGATAGATGGACAGAAATAAGTTTATAACAGTAATAGGTAGAGACTATATAGTAAGGTGTATATTAAGAACATAAAATGGGGGCGCCTGGGTGGCTTAGTCGGTTAAGCGTCCGACTTTCGCTTAGGTCATGATCTCGCTGTTTGTGGGTTCGAGCCCCGCATTGGGCTCTGTGCTGACTGCCAGCTCAGAGCCTGGAGCCTGTTTCGGAGTCTGTGTCTCCCTCTCTCTCTGACCCTCCCCTGCTCACACTGTCTCTCTTTCTCCTAGAAATAAATAAAAATATAAAAAAAAAACATAAAATGGAAAACTAAATCATTATTATTGGGACAGTATAAGATAGTCAGATATCATGACTGTAGTCAATGATACACTACAATTCAAAGATTGTAGTCCAAATAATCCCATTTGTTCAATTCTTCTGAAAACCAGCTTTTTTAAAAATTAAATTTTAATATCTCATGTCTTTTATATAATCCTCATGGTTTGTATAATCTTAGCAATTATGTTAACAAACCTACAAAAAATTAGATTTCTATGTTATAGATGAGGAAGCTGAGATTCAAAGAGGTTAAGTAAATTGTTTAAATTTAGAGTAAGTGGCAGAAATGGATTAATATCCAAGTTTGTCAGACTTTAAAATCTATTATCAAAACAGATTCTCTGCTCTCTTTTTTTTAATTATTTTTTAAATAAAGACTATGGTTAGGTCTTGCTCTGTTAAATACATCCCCACAAGTATTATCTGAACCCACTTACCTACCAGTGGTTCTTTTTAATACCTATAGCATACTCTATAGTGACTGGGAAAAGAGAGCAAAGTGACCTGCAGTTTTATGGGGTTCAGATGTGAAAGGAAGTTCCTTTCCAGGATAGACCTGCAGTGGAGGAGGAGCATGAGGGGATAAAGTGAGGAAAGATTCTATTACAAGGGAATAAGGCTAGTAAATTAGGTGATGGAGATGGTCATTCTGTGCATACCAGTGTTTAAAGCACCTTTACTTATCTATTTGAGTTTCCAGTCTTTGAGCTCTGTTTCACTGCATATGTGATTTTTAACAAGTTCATTTGTGGTTGATTTGTTTTTTTCATATGGAAAATTAAACTAGCCATACTTACATCTTACTGCCTTACAGAGAAAGTATGAAAATTAATGGGTTAATGGTGGAAAAGAGTTTAAAGATCTTTAGACATAAGTACTGGTATCAATCCTAGCATAGAAGCATTTTGTACTCTATAATGCTAAAGCAATTACTAAGATATTGTCAAGGCACATTTATTTATTAGAGTAAATATTTTTCACATTGTACCTGTGGTTTGTAAATTACCAAATCTGATTTTACTTAATCAAACCATTCTAAGTGGGCCTGGAACCCAAAAGGCCAAGATAGATAATTATCCTGGTTTTCTCTTCTGATTGTTAGTTCTGCAGTTAAGCATTTTTTTCCCAGTGAGGCTATGCATGGGTCCTCTGAAAATAACACTCTAAGAGACTTCAAGGAACGTAATTTTAGGGACCTAAATTTTTCAAGTTGTTTTTCTTTAATTTACTAAAAAATAAAAATTAATGGACTAGAAAAAACATGTTGAAATATACTGAAAAAGTAATGTCCTTTAATATTTTCAGTGAGTAATCCAGGGTTTAGATTAACTAATATTTTGGAATTTTGAATGTAATAGCTTTTTTGTATGTGTCTATGTATGATAAATACCAGAAAAGATTTCATATTTTTTGTTACCATGAAAGTTATAACTAAAAACCCATGAAAAAATTAAAGTGCATGTCTGGAATTGCAACATTTTTGGCATGGACTGCCATTTAACATAAAAATACAAACTTATTTAATAAAGAAGAAAAAGAAAATAGTTTAAAAAGCTTGGAAATTACCTAATCTAGATGCAAACCAGGCTGTTTTTATCAATATTGTTTTAGACAAAAATTTTAAATCTGCTGTAAGTGCTCACAAGCTGTTTTCAAGTTGAATCTTAAATAATTATGTCTCAATAAATATTTTGTTTGAATTTCTTAGTACATTAAGTTAGAGATAATTTGATACAGCAGTGGGTAGGTTAAATTAGAAAAGAACAAAGACTAAGTACTTAGATAGGAACCTGTACCTTCAATTTAATATGATGTTAATTAGTAAAGTGAATACAAAAATTAATGTCCTATGTATATATATATATATATATTTATAATATATATATAAAAGACCTGTGTGTATGCTGCCTAGAAGAGAATCATTTTAGACCTAAAGTCACCTGCAGATTGGAAGTAAGGGAATGGAGAAACATCTATCATGGAAACGGATGTCAAAAGAAAGCCAGAGTAGCAATACCTATATCAGACAAAATAGATTTTAAAACAATGTTGCAAGAGATAAAGAAGGATACTATGTAATAATAAAGGGAACAGTCCAACAAGAAGGTGTAACAGGTGTAAATGTGTATGCACGCAACATGAAAGCACCCAAAGCACCCAAACAGTAACAAACATGAAGAAACTAACAGATAATAATACAATACTAGTAGGGGACTATAACACTCTACTTACACCAATGGACAGATCATCTAAGCATAAAATCAACAAGGAAACACTGGCTTTGAATGACACATTGGACCAGATGGACTTAGGATGTATTCAGAATATTCCATCCTAAAACAGCAAAATAAACATTTTTTTCATCTGCACACAAAACATTCTCCAGATTAGATCACATATTACCCCACAAAACCAGCCTCAACAAATTTAAGAAAGTTGGAGCCATACAATGCATCTTTTCTGACCATGATGCTATGAAATTAGAAGTCAGCTGCAAGAGGGGTGCCTGGGTGGCTCAATCAGTTAAGCATATGACTTTGGCCTCAAGTCATGATCTTATGGTTTATGACTTTGACTCTGACATCTCAGAGCCTGGAGCCTGCTTTGAATTTTATGTCTCCCCCTCTCTCTTCCCCTCCTCTGCTCATTCTCTCCCAAAATGAATAAATGTTCAAAAACTAAAAAAAAGAAAGTCGACCATAAGAAAAAATCTGCAAAGACCATAAATACGTGGAGGTTAAATAACATTCTCCTAAACAATGAATGGGTCAACCAAAAAACCAAAGAGGAAATCAAAAAGTACGTGGAAACACGGGGCGCTGTGTGGCTCAGTCGGTTGAGCATCCAACACTTAATTTTGGCTTAGATCATGGTCTCCTGGTTTGTGAGACTGAGCCCTGTTTCAGGCTCCATGCGCTTGGCACAGAGTATTCTTGAGATTCTCTTTCCCCCTCTCTCTCTGCCTCTCCCCTGCTGACACACATGTGCACTCATGCTCTCTCTTTCAAAATAAATAAATAAACTTAAAAAAAAGTACATGGAAGCAAATGAAAATGAAAACACAACTGTCCAAAACCCTTGGAATGCCCCAAAGTGTTTCTTAGATGGAAATTTATAGCAATACACGCTGACCTCAAGAAGCAAGAAAAAATCTCAAATAAACAACCTAACCTTACCTAAAGGAGCTAGAAAAAGAGCAAACAAGAAAACCTTAAGCCAGCAGAAGGAAGGAAATAAGAAAGATTAGAGCAGAAAGAAATGACACAAACTAAAACACAATAGAATGGATCAATGAAACCAGGAGCTGGTTCTTTGAAAAAAATCAATAATAGTGATAATTCTCTAGCCAGACTTACCAAGGAAAAAAAGAAAAAGGACTCAAATAAATCTCAAATAAGAGAGGAGAAATAACAACCAACACCACAGAAATACAATGATAAGAGAATATTATGAAAAACTATATGCCAACAAGTTGAACAACCTTGAAGAAGTTGGTAAGTTCCTAGAAAGATAAACTACCAAAACCAAAACAAGGAGAAATATAAAATTTAGACCAATCACCATCAAGGAAATTGAATCGGTAATCAAAAAACTCCCAACAAACAAAAGTGTGGGACCAGACAACTTCACAGATGAATTCTACCAAATATTTAAAGAAGAATTAGTCCCCATTCTTTTCAAGCTATTCCAAAAAGTTGAAAAGGAAGGAAAACTTCCAAAACCATGCAGTGAGGCCAGCATTACCCTAATACCAAAATCAGATAAAGACTCGAAGAGAGAGGGAGAGAGAGAGAGAGAGAGAAGAAATTGCTGGCCAATATACATGATGAACATAGATGCAAAAATCCTCAATAAAATAGTTGCGAGCAGAATTAAACAATACGTTAAAAAAAATCATCACCACAATCAAGTGGGATTTATTCCTGGATTGCAAGGGTGGTTCAGTATTCAGAAATCAATCAACATGATACAGCATATCAGTTAGAGAAAGGATAAGAACCATATGATCCTTTCAGTAGACATAGAAAAAGCATTTGACAGCGTGCCTGGGTGGCTCAGTCAGTTGAGCGCCTGACTCTTGGTTTCAGTTCAGGTTATGATTTCACAGTTTCATGGGTTCGAGCCCAGAGCCTGCTTGGGATTCTCTGTTTTTCTCTCTCTCTCCAGGCCTTCCCTGGTCACACATTGTCTCTCTCTCTCTCAAAAATAAATAAATAAACTTCTAAAAAAAGAAAAAGAAAAGAAAAAGTATTTGACATCATACACCATCCATTCATGAAAAAAAACTTCAACAAAGTAGGTTGTGAGGGAACATACCTCAATATAATGAAGGCCATATATGAAAATCCCAGAGCTATCATCCTCAGTGGGAAAAAACTGAGAGCCTTCCCCTAAGTTCAGCAATAAGACAAGAATGCCCACTTTCACTGCTTATATTCAACATGGTTTTGGAAGGCCTAGCCACAGCAATCAGATGACACAAAGAAATAAAAGGCATCCATATTAGTAAAAAAGAAGTAAAACTTTCACTATTTGCCAATGGCATGATACTTTATATTAAAAACCTGGAAGACTCCACCAAAAATCTGCTAGAACTGATACATGAATTCAGTAAAGTTACAGGATACAAGATCAGTGTGCAGAAATCTGTTGCATTTCTATATAGCAGTTATGAAGCAGCAGAAAAATAAATGAAGGAAACAATCCCACTTACAGTTGCACCCAAAAAATAAGATATCTAGGAATGAATGTAACCAAAGATGCAAAAGATGTATACTTTAAAAACTATAAAACACTTCTGAAAGAAATTGAAGATGACATGAAGAAATGGAAAGATACTCCATGCTAATGGATTGGAAGAACAGATATTGTTAAAAAGTCCATTTTAGGGGCACCTGGGTGGCTTAGTCGGTTAAGCGTCTGACTTTCGCTTAGGTCATGATCTCGCGGTTCATGAGTTCGAGTCCCGCGTCGGGCTCTGTGCTGACTGCCAGCTCAGAGCCTGGAGCCTGTTTCAGAGTCTGTGACTCCCTCTCTCTCTGACCCTCCCCTGCTCGCGCTGTCTCTCTCTCTCTCCTAGAAATAAATTTAAAAAAAATCATTAAAAAAAATTTATAAAAAAAAAAGTCCATTTTACCCCACGCAATCTACACATTTAATGCAATCCCTGTCAAAATACTAACAGCATTTTTCACAGACTTAGAACAAACACTTCTCAAGTTTTGTATCTCAATTTCTTATAAGATCTCAAGTAGTCAAAACAATCTTGAAAAAGAAAAGCAAAGCTGAAGGCATCCCAATTCTGGACTTAAAGTTATATTACAAAGGTGTGATAATCAAGACGGTATAGTATTGGCACAAAAGCAGACACATAGATCAGTGGAACAACAGAAAACTCAGAAATGGACCCATAGCTATATGGAAAGAATATTCAATGGAAACAAGACTGTCTCTTCAACAAATGGTATTCAGAAAACTGAACAACAACATGCAAAAGAAAGAAACTGGATCACTTTCTTTCACCATACACAAAAATAAATTCAAAATGGATGAGAGGCCTAAATGTGAGTCAAGAAACCATCAAAAACCTAGAGGAGAACAGGCAGCAACAACCTCTTTGACCTTGGCTGTAGCAACTTCTTACTAGATACATCTCCTGAGGGTAAGGGAAACAAAAGCAAAAATAAGCTATTGGGACTTTTATCAAGAATGAAAGCTTCTGTATAGCAAAGGGAACTATCCACAAAATTAAAAGGAGACATTTCTCTAAAGAAGACATTCAAGTAGCCGACACACACGTGAAAAGATGCTCATCCTCACTTATCAGGGAAATACAAATCAAAACTACAATGAGATAAAACCTCACACTCATCATAATGACTACACAGGAAACAATTGGTGTTGAGAATGTGGAGAAAAGGAAACCCTCTAACACTGTTGGTGGGAATACAAACTGGTGGAGCCACTCTGGAAAACAGCATGGCAGTTCCTCAAAAAGTCAAAAATAGAACTACCCTATGGTCCAGCAATTGCACTACTAGTTATTTACCCAAAAGATACAAAAATACCGATTCAAAGGGATACATGCACCATGATATTTATAATAGCATTATCAAAATAGCCTATTTATGTAAAGAGACCAAATGTCCATTGACTGACTGATGAATGGATAAAGAAGACGTGGTGTGTGTGGGTAAATATATATATATATAATCATACATATATTAAATGTATAATGTATTTATTACATTAATACATATATTAAATATATATAATGTATGATTATATATATTTACCCACACACATACACTTGGAAAATATTCTTTAAAAATTTTTTTTTAATTTTTTAAAAATGTTTTATTTATTTCTGAGAGAGACAGCGTGAGCAGGGGAGGGCCAGAGAGAGAGAGGGAGACACAGAATCTGAAACAAGCTCCAGGCTCTGAGCTGTCTGCACAGAGCCCAATGAGGGGCTCGAACTGTGAGATCATGACCTGAGCCGAAGTCGGACGCTTAACTGACTGAGCCATCCAGGTGCCCCACACTTGGAAAATATTCTTAGGAGACCAGTGGCACATGCCATTTGCCTCTTAATCCCTTCATCTATCCTTCTTCTTAGAACAAAGATTCTACTATCTTGGTCCATAATGTAGAGGTCACACAGAATAAAGCTATATGGAAAGAGGTAGGGTTCTTGAAATGCTCTTAACAGTCCCAAACCACTTACCAGAGAGAGAAATCAGTTGCTCTTATGGTACTTAATTTTTCTACAACTTGCTGCTGAATCTAATATCACTTAATTGCCATGGAAAATGCAGGCTCATTTGTTGAATACAGTAACTAAGAATGTATTCATGTTTTAAAATTCTTATGTAATATATAATATGTAAGTTTATGGACTGCATCAATTTTGTCCATCCTCTCATTTTAGACATATCATGATTGTATTAGAAAGGTTACTGATGTAAATTATCCTTTATTTACTAGTAATTTTAAAACACTTAAATTTTTTTTCTTTATTAGAGAGAGAGAGAGGGAGAATGAGCAGGGGAGAGGGACGGGGGGGAGAGAGAGAGAGGGAGAGAGAATCTCAAGCAGGCTCTATACTCAGCCTGGAGCCCAACATAAGGCTTTATCTCACAACCCTAGGATCATGACCTGAGCCACAATCAAGGGTCAGGTGCCCAACTGCCTGAGATACCCGGGTGCCCCTAAAATGCTTTTGGAAAAGAAATTGGAATATCAGTTTATTGCTTTTTGCAATATAAGTTAGAAAACAAGTTGGAAATAAGTATCAAGAACCATAAGAATATATTTGCCTTTTAATCCAGCAGTTCAGTTTCTGTGAAGCAGTTATAAGGAAGTATTTGTAAACACTGAAATGTTATGCACACAAAGATACTCACTGAGGTATTATTAATAAAGTGACAAATTGGAAAAAATCTAAATGTCCAATAATAGGGAGTGGTTAAAATATAATATATATCAGACAGATTGTCAAATGACCATTGAAAATGAGGATCCCTTATTCAACAGATTTATATCTGTTGGCACTTACTGGCATGTCAGTAGATATTTATTGAATATGAATGTCTACTATGTTAGGTTATATAATGATTGTATAATGATAAGATTATATAATGATAAACAGAAGTAGATTATATAATGAAGATTATATAAAGAAGATTATATAATGATCACCAAAAGTAGATAGACATGGTCTTGGTATTTATGGAGCTTTTATATTTTATAGCCTTGTGAAAAAGACAAATGATGAAATAACTACATTCATGGCTACTGCTATATAAGAAAGGAACATGGTTCTAGGAAAGCAAATAGTGAGGTGACCTGACATGGAGTGATATAGTAAGATAAACATTAATTAAAGATGTGACCTTTGGAGGTACCTGGCTGGCTCAGTCAGCAGTGCATGTGACTCTTGATTTTGGGGTTGTGAACTTGAGCCCCATGTTGGGTGCAGAGATTACTAAAAACAACAACAACAACAACAACAACAACAACAAAATCCCAAAAAACTTAAAAAGAGATGTGACCTATGAATTGAGGTCTGAAGAATGGAAAGAAGTTAAGCGGCAGAATGGATAGGAACATTATGTAATAACATGAACACTGCGTATAGTAATTGGAAAAGACAGGGTACAAAAATGAACCTACATTATGATGATGTATAGAAATAAATGTACAGAAAAAAAGATTGGAAAGGAACTATAAAAAAGGTAAGAAACATTTAAATGATGGTAAAATTATAGGTGATCTTCCCCTTCATATGTTTTCCCAATTTTCTCATAACTCATGTAGGGAATCTTTGACTCTTTCTCCCAGTAACTCATGTAGGGAATCTTTGACTCATATAGTAAAAGAATGAAAATATTAAAGTTTTTGTAGAGCAAAGTAAAAAAAAATGATTAAGCAGTTATTGATAAAAGCCATTTGTGGGCATGTACAAAGTGTATAAGAATTTGACTATTCCCAGAGTAGAGGGAGGAAGGTTTTAAACTATTCATAGGGTCTTTTATAATTGGAGGAGGTAGAGAAATAAATTGTGCTCATGAACATTTGAAAAGCATCCTTAAGCATCAGAATTGGCAAAGAAGAGGTCAAACTTTCACTTTTAATAGACAACATGATACTCTACATAGAAATCTTGACTGACTCCACCAGAAGCCTACTAGAACTGATCCGTGAATTCAGCAAAGTCGCAGGGTACAAAATGAGCAAACAGAAATCGGTTGCATTTTCATACACCAATAATGAAGCATCAGAAAGAGAAATCAAGAAACTGATCCCATTCACAATTGCACAAAAAAAAACCATTAAATAAACTTAACGAAAGATATAAGAGATCTGTATGATGAAAACTATAGAAAACTTTTGAAGGAAATTGAAGAAGACACAAAGAAATGAAGAAACATTCCGTGCTCATGGATTGGAAAAATAAATATTGTTAAAATGTCATTACTACCCAAAGCAATCTATACATTGAATGCAATCCCAATCAAAATTGCACCAGCATTCTTCTCAAAGCTAGAACAAACGATCCTAAAATTTGTATGGAACCACAAAAGACCCCAAATAGCCAAAGTAATATTGAAGAAGAAAACCAAAATGGGAGGCACCACCATCCCAGACTTTAGCCTCTACTATAAAGCTGTAATCATCAAGACAGTGTGGTATTGGCACAAAAACAAAGACATAGACCATTGGAATAGAATAGAGAACTCAGAATTGGACCCACAAATGTATGGCCACCTAATCTTTGACAAAACAGGAAAGAGTATACAATGGAAAAAAGACAGCCTCTTTAAAAGATGGTGCTGGGAGAACTGGACAGCAACATGCAGAAGAATGAAACTAGATCATTTTCTCACACCATACACAAAAATAAACTCAAAATGGATAAAGGATCTGAATGTGAGACAGCAAACCATCAAAACCTTAGAGGAGAAAGTAGGAAATAGCCTACTTGATCTCAACCGCAAAAATTTCTTACTTGACACATTCCCCAAAGGCAAGGGAATCAAGAGCAAAAATGAACTCTTGGGACTCATCAAGATAAAAAGCTTTTGCATGGGAAAGGAAACAATAAAACTAGTAGGCAACCAACAGAATGGGAAAAGATAGTTGCAGATGACATACCAGATAAAGGGCTAGTATTCAAAATCTATAAGGATCTCACCAAATTCTACACTCAAAAACCAAATAATCCAGTGAAGAAATGGGCAGAAGACATGCATGGACACTTCTCCAAAGAGAACATCCAGGTGGCCAACAGGCATGTGAAACGATGCTCAGCATCCCTCATCATCAGGAAGAGGCAGATCAAAACCACACTGAGATACCACCTCATGCTAGTCAGAGTGGTTAAAATGAACAAATCAGGAGACTCTAGATGCTGGAGAGGATGTGGAGAAACGGGCACCCTCCTCCACTGCTGGTGGGAATGTAAACTGGTATGGCCCCTCTGGAAAACAGTGTGGAGATTCCTCAAAAAGTTAATAGTAGAGCTCCCCTATGACCCAGCAATAGCACTGCTAGGAATTTACCCAAGGGATATAGGAGTGCTTATGCATAGGGGCACATGTACCCCAATGTTCATAGCAACACTCTCAACAATAGCCAAATCATGGAAAGAGCCTAAGTGTCCATCAATGGATGAATGGATCAAGAAGATGTGGTTTATCTATACAACGGAAAAATACATGGCAATGAGAAAGAATGAAATCTGGCCATTTGTAGCAATGTGGATGGAACGTGAGGGTGTTATTCTGAGCGAAATAAGTCAGGCAGAGAAGGACAGATACCCTATGTTTGCGTGTAGAGGCAGATTAGGAGGAACTTAACGGAGGACCATGGGGGAGAAGAAGGGGAAAAGTAGTTGGGGAGAGGGAGAGAGGCAAACCATGGGAGACTCTTGAATACTGAGAACAAACTGAGGGCTGATGGGGATGGGGCCGAGGGGAAGGGGGGTGATGGGCATGGAGGAGGGCACTTGTTGGGATGAGCACTGTGTGTTATATGGAATCCGACTTGACAATAAACTATGAAAGAAAAAAAGTAATAAAAATAATATATAAAAAAGTATCCTTAAAATCTGGCAAATACTTTGTGGAAGTGATTAAGAGTTTTGGGAAATTGCTCTTTTAATGTATGTTTAAATTTTTATGAAGGAAAAAAGTATAAGCAGTCCTTTAAAGGACTAGTTTAGAAAAAACCAGGCAACTTCTTTATGTCATCTCTAATATTGTGTGTGGAATAATTTCTATTCCTTCATTCAGTGTAAGGAGGAAGAAGGCAGGTGGTTGAATGAGGAATAGTAATTTAGTTCCCAAGGAAACCCTTGGCTAATTGGAAAAAAAGACCACTTTAAGATCTGTGGCTATGGTGCTGTATCTAGACAGCTGTGAATTTTTCTGCTGTTATTTTCTAATCTTGGAAGGAAGAAGTTGCATTACAGATTTTATTTTAAATTTAAGAGCTAATATGGTAATGTGGACCACTAGTAACATTAAAAAGCCAATGCCAGTGAAGAATTCAAGCTATCGTGAGCAGGTACACAGATCTGTAGAGTGCCAAGCAGTAATAAGATTGCAGACTCCATGACTTAGGCTCAGGAATCTTTATAAAATTTCATTAATTGGAGGTTAACAGAATAAACTACGGAAAAGGAAATATGGCATATAGTTGACAGGCAGTTGATCAGTGCAAGAATATAGAAGTGGAACAAATTCATGTATATTATTGGGATGCCTGGGTGGCTCAGTCAGTTAAGCGTCCGACTTCCGACTTCGGCTCAAGTCATTATCTCGCGGTTCGTGTTTTTGAACCCCATGTCAGGCTCTGTGCTCACAGCTAGCTCAGAGCCTGGAGCCTTTTTCATATTCTGTGTCTCCCTCTCTCTCTGACCCTCTCCTGCTCGCGCTGTCTCTCTCTCTCTCAGAAATAAATAAAACATTAAAAAAAATTTAAAAAGCAAATTCATGTGTATTATTATATACCAATCACTTAAGTGTGTTTTAGCCAGCATCTGTGGAATAAAATCATAATTATTTAAAGTCATCCTTTAGCTTTCAATCAAGTAGAAAATTTGTAAACCTTTTTATTATGCCTTAATCAGAAATTTTCCACTGCTACTTAAGATTCCCTGGGGGGATGAAACAAGGCTTGGCACATAGCAAGAATATTACATGTGAATGTTCAATATGATAATGTATTTATATATTACTAACTTCTATTTTCAGAATATTAAAATTCCTTTTACTCCTAGGAAAGTTGAAATCTCAAACTCAATTTTATTTTTTATTTTTAATTTTTTAATGTTTATTTGAGAGAGAGAGAGAGAAAGTGCAAGCAGGGGAGGATCAGAGTGAGGGAGAGAGAATTCCAAGCAGGCTCTACACTACCAGCTCAGAGCCCAATGCAGGGCTCAACAAGCTCAATTTTATGTCCTGAAGACTTACATTGTTCTTGGTGTCCTTGTAACTACTTCCAGCATGCATACTCATGTATGTGTATGCACACACACAGTTACAGAGCATGGCTTTTCTGAACTTTTGGTGCATATTAAAATCATCTGGTGAATTTTTATTTATTTTTATTTTATTTTATTTTATTTTTAATGTTTTATTTATTTCTAGGAGAGAGAGAGAGAGAGACAGCGTTAGCAGGGGAGGGTCAGAGAGAGGAAGTCACAGACTGAAACAGGCTCCAGGCTCTGAGCTGGCAGTCAGCACAGAGCCCGACGCAGGGCTTGAACCCACGGACTACGAGATCATGACCTAAGCGACAGTCAGACGCTTAACTGACTAAGCCACCCAGGCGCCCCCATCTGGTGAATTTGTAAAAACCTAGTGCCCAGGTTGTTCCCTATATGTATTCTGGGTGCAGTCTACTATAATTTTTTGAAGCTCTCCAGGTGATTCTAGTGTGTTACAAAGAATTACTGTAATTAAAAAGGATTATAAACAATTACTGTTCTAGATGGACAAGTAAACCAGAAAAATTATAAAATTCATTTTAGTTTTTCTCATTTAACCTAGTTAAAATTATAATAATATTGTTCTGTATTAACAGTTACTGGCTATATATGGTCAATGGAATATTGTGTTCATTGATTAACTTTTTGAACCCCTATGAATGGTATAAGTGGAATAGGTGTAATTATGATACACATTACCTTAGTGATTTATGAAGTGTCTTGAATGTGTTCATCACTGGTATTAATAATTAGGGTGGTTTGTGGGTAAGAATCCAAACTTAAGTAATTCTTCTTGGTAACCTGAATGGAGATTTAGTATCTGAGAAGTTATTTAGAATCTGAATTCTAAACAGGCACAGTGATAGTAACAATAAAGCAATTAAGCTCATCTATTCTTGCAACTTTCTAGCTGCTGACAGTGAACTAACCTAAGCTGACCTTTACTAATAGAACTGCAGATATGATAGAACTGTGGATAGATGTTTGAACAGATTCATATTGCTAAAGATTACTCCATGGACTACATGGAGAGAAAACAAAAATTCTTTGCTTGTGTTGTTCAGAGACTTAATGTGATACACTATTGACTGACCGTGGTTGATTAATAAGTCATTAAATAAAAGTGTGAAGCTAATTCACACAATGGAAAATGTTATGGTGGATTTCTGTCATCCCCAATGCACTCATTACAGATCCTATAATTATGAATGAAAAGCCATTAGAGATAGAGACCAAGAACTCAATTTAAAATTCTACATTCTGCTTAATTCCGTGAAGTATACAATAAACTCTTTAGTAGGAACACAAAATCCTTAGCTGAACAATTCCCTGTTTGAATGAGAGCTCAGAATATACTGGTCCAGTGGGGTGTGTTGAAAAAAGGTCACCTGGAGAAAAGGAACTGGTTGTGTTTGTTAAAGGGGGAATAAAAAAGAGCTCTAAGTAAGAGTTATGATCTAGAGGATCTTTCAGAGGGAAATTCTAAAAAATTGTAAGTGATACTTTGTTTAATACAAATCCCAATTAGTAGGGGTATGTTTTTTTAAATTCCAATTTAAAATCTTGAGTCAGAAAAACTTGGGCTTGAGTCCTAGCTCCATCACTTTACAGACAGCATAACCATAATTAAATTTCCTCACATGTTTGTGACTCAGTTTTATCATCTGTAAAATGTAGCTCTTTCTCCTGCTAAACGTATAGGGTAGTTATGAAGAGAAATTAGGACAGTAGATAGGGATTGAAACCTGAAAATGTTAAGTTTGTAGTAGAGAGTATTGTTAATCTATGCAATGGCTATTGCCGTCTTTACTGTTTTTGGAAGCTCTCTGATTTTGTTTAGATATTTACCAATCTGCCATGACGTAAATCATGAACTAATTTAATGTGGTGATCTCAGTTCATACTAGTGATTGTTTTAGAAACGGGAAGGAGAACCAATCCTGATTACTGAGATGTGAGGGGAAGTTTCTCCAGAGGTTCTGTTAACAATGAAATCCTATTACCCTATTTGACTCAGTAGTGAGTAACATTTACCGTCAAATGTTACAAACATATGACTGTAA
This sequence comes from Proteles cristata cristata, assembly GCA_017311185.1. Lineage (NCBI taxonomy): Eukaryota > Metazoa > Chordata > Mammalia > Carnivora > Hyaenidae > Proteles > Proteles cristata. Next base: position 889,365 of record JAESUZ010001311.1, on the reverse strand, counting down.
ACACTGATTATTGATTTAACCAAAAATTTGTTACATATTGAGAGGATGGTAAAAGGAAACATTGGTAATACAGTTGCAGTGGGTGAGGTGAGGCAAATTTAATGTGAAGGTTTATGTTTAGTGTTAATCCTCATGTAACAAAAAAAATCAAAGATCTCAAAATGATGCAAAGAACAAAACTAAAAGCAAAACATAGCAGTGTATGTACATTTTTGGAAATATGTAGGTAAATTGAAAAGGAGCAACTACAGCCTTCAAAGTAGTTGCTTTTGGAGGCAACACTGGGACTGGGAACAGGTTGGACGGTGTGTTTTGATTTTCATTGTAAGCCCTTAGTACAATTTGACTTTATGTATATACATAGTTTTACATCCATAAAAATGCAATTTAACTTTTTTGCCTTCCCACACCTTGGTGCTATTTCTTTTTCTTTTTCCCCAGCTTTATTGAGATATAATTGACCTATAACATATACTTTAGGGTATACAATGTGATGATTTGATACATGTATACATTGCAAAAATGGTTAGTAATGTTAGTTATCACACCTATCACCTGACATAATTATCTTTTATGTGTGTGTGTGTGTGTGTGTGTGTGTGTGTGTGTGTGTGTTGAGAACATTTAAAATCTACTGTCTTAGCAACTTTCAGGTATCTAACATACAATTGTTAACTATGGTCACCATACTCTATGTAGATCCCCAGAATTTACTTGTCTTATAACGGGAAGTTTGTACCCTTTGACCAACATCTCCTTGTTTCCCCCAAACCCCTGGCAACCACTATTCTACTCTGGTTTTTGTGAATTGGACTTTTAAATACTCCACATATACATGAGATCATATATATGTCTGACTCTTTTCACTTAGCATAATGCCCTCAGAATTCTTCCATGATATCACAAATGGGGAATATCCTCCTTTCTCCTGGCTGAATAATAGCTGTGTGTGTGTGTGTGTGTGTGTGTGTGTGTGTGTGTGTGTGTGTGTGTGTGTTTCATGTTTCTTTGTTTAATCATATTATAATGGACACTTAGGTTGTTTGTTTCTGTGTCTTGACTATTGTGAAAAATGCTGCAGAGAACATATGCATGAGGATATATATCTCTTCAAGATAATTTATTTATTTTTGGATATATATCCTGAAGAGGGATTGCTGGATCATGTGATAGTTCCGTTTATAATTTTTTGAGGAATGTCCAAATTGGTGGTGGTGGCGTAGTTGTACCAACTTGTATCCCTACTAGCAGTATACAGTGTTCCCTTTTTTCCACATCCTCACCAGTACTTGTTATTTCTTGGCTTTATGGTAATAACCATTTTAACAGATGTGAAGTGATACCTCATTGTGGTTTTGATTCGCATTTCCCTGCTAATTAGTGATGTTGAAGATCATTTCATGTATCTGTTGACCACTTTTATGTGCTCTTTAGAAAAATGTCTGTTCAGGTTCTCTGACCATTTTTAAATTATTTGTTTTTATGCAGTTGAATTGTATGAGTTCCTTGTCTATTTTGAATATTAACCCCTTATCAGATAGGTGGTTTGCGAATATTTTATCCCATTTCAAACATCGCCTTCTTATTTTCTTGATTTTTTTTTGCTGTGCTTTTTTAGTTTAATGTAGTCCCACTTGTTTATTTTTTAATTTTATTGCTTATATTTTTGGTGTCATGTCCAAAAAAATAATTGCCAAACCTAATGTCAAGGAGCTTTTCCCCTGTTTTCTTCTAGGAGTTTTATGATTTCAGGTCTTATGTTTAAGACTTTAATTTATTTCAAATTAATTTTTGTAAGTAGTTTTAGATAGGAGTCCAGTTTGATTCTTGTGTATTTGGTTTTCCAGTTTTCCAAGCACCAATTGTTGAAGAGACTTTTCTTTCTTCATTGAGTATTTTTGGCTCTGTTGTCAAATACTAGTTACCTTTATATGTGAAGGTTTACTTCTGGGCTTTCAATTTTGGTATATCGGTCTGTGTCTGTTTTTATGCTAGTACTATTCTGTTTTGATTACTCTAAATTTCTAATGTAGTTTGAAACCAGGAAGTATGATGGCTCCAGCTTTGTTTTTCTTTCCCCATATTGCTTTGACTTTTTGGGGTCTTTTGTGGTTCCATATGAATTTTAGGTTGGTTTGTTCTATTTCTGTGAAAAAAATGCCATTGGAATTTTGATAGGGATTACATTTGATAGGGATTCATAGATGGTTTTAAATAGAATAGATATTTTAACAATATCAGTTCTTCTGATCTAGGAACATGGGGTATCTTTCTATTTCTGTCTTCCGTTTCTTTCATCAGTGTCTTAAAGATCTTTCACCTACTTAGTTAAATTTGTCCTTAGGTATTTTACTGTTTTTGATTCTATTGTAAGTGGGATTTTTTTCAGATAGTTTGTTGTTATTGTTATTAGTATATAGAGATGCAACTGATTTTTCCAACAATGATTTTGTATTATATAAATTTACTGAATTTTTTAATTAGTTCTAACTAATTAGTTCTATTAGTTTTTGGTGGAGTCCTAAGAATTTTCTGTATATAAGATCATGTCATCTGCAAACAGAGGCAGTTTTACTTTTTTTTTTTTTTTTTCTGATTGGGATGCCTTTAATTTCTTGCCTAATTTCTCTGGTTAGGATTTCCAGTAGTGTATTGAATAGAAGTGGCGAGAGTAGGCACCTTTATTTTGTTACTGATCTTAGAGGAAAAGCTTTCAGCTTTTCACCATTGAATATGATGTTATTTGTGGGCTTATCATGTATGACTTTTATTATGTTGAGGTACATTCCTTCTTACCCCACTTGTCATGAGTTTTTATTTTAAAAAAAAAGGATATTGAATTTTGTCAAATGCTTTTGTCTATTGAGATGATTGTATGATTTTTATCTTTCATTCTATTTATGTGTGTTATGTTTATTTTTTTAATGTTTTATTTATTTTTGAGAGAGAGAGAGACAGATAGACAGACAGACAGTGTGAGCAGGGGAGGGTCAGAGAGAGAGGGAGACACAGAATCCAATCCAGGCTCTGAGCCAGGTGTCAGCACAGAGCCCGACACAGCCTCGAACCCACAAACTGTGAGATCATGACCTGAGCCGAAGTCAGAGGCTTAACCAACTGAGCCACCCAGGCACCCATGTGTATTACATTTATTGATTTTCATATGTTGAGCCACCCTTGCATCCCAGGAATAAATACCACTTGATCATGATGTATCATGTTTTAATGTGCTGTTCAATTTGGTTTGCTAATATTTTATTGAGAAGTTTTGCATCTATGTTCATCAGGAGTGCTGGCCTGTAGTTTTCTTTTCTGGTAGCCACTTTGTCTGGCTTTAGTGTCAGGATATTGCTACCCCTGTAAAATGAGTTTGGGACTGTTTCCTCTTTAATTTTTTGGAAGTGTGTAGAAAGATTAACATTAATTCTTCTTATCTGTTTGATAGATTTCACAACAAGTAAAATCCACTTGATGTTTGATTTTTCTTTGTTGGGAAGTTTTTGAGTAGTGATTCTATCTCCCTTATCATTGGACTATTTACATTTCCTATCATCTCATGATTAAGTCTTGGTAGATTGTATGTTTCTAGGAATTTATCCATTTCTTCCAGATTACCCAGTTCATTGACATGTAATTATTCATAGTTTCTTATAGTAATCCTTTGTATTAATGTGGTATCAGTTATATTATTTCCTTTTTCATTTCTGATCGTCTTTCTTTGACTCTTTTTTTTTAGTTTAGTTAAAAGTTTGTCAATTTTGTTTATGTTTTTAAAAAACCAATTCTTAGTTTCATTGATCTTTTCCATTGTTTTTTTTCTGGTTGCTATTTCATTAATCTGTGCTCTGATATTTGTGACTTCTTTCTTTTTATTAACACTGGACTTAGTTCCTTGAGGTGTAATGTTAGGTTGTTTGATATTTTTCTTACCTTTTTAAAATATAGGTGTTTATTTGAGGTGCCCAAGTGGCTCAGTAGGTTGAGCATCTGACTTTGGCTCAGGTCATGATCTCACAGTTCATAGATTCAAGCCTTACATCAGGCTCTTTGCTGACAGCTCAGAGCCTGGAGCCTGCTTCAAATTCTGTGTCTCCCTCTCTGCCCCTCGCCTGCTCATGCTCTCTCTCTTGAAAGTAAATAAACATTAAAAAAATTTTTGTTTAGATATTGGTGTTTATCACTATGAAGTTTTCTTTTAGAACTACTTTTGATGTATCCCATAATTTTTTATATGTTGCTTCCTTTTTTATCTGTTTCAAGATATTTTAATTTCACTTTTGATTTCTTCTTTGACTCATTGTTCAGGAGTGTGTTGTTTTATTTTTGCACATTTATGAATTTTCCAGTTTTCCTCTTGTTCTCATTTCTAGGTTCATACCACTATGGTTGGAAAAGATACTTGGTATGATTTCAATAATCATAAATTTGCTATTTCAGTCTTCCTCAATCTGCTAAGACTTATTTTGTGACCTAACATGTAATCTATCCTGGACAATGTTTTATGTACATTTGAAAAGAATGTATTCAGCTGCTGTTAGATGGAATGTTCTATGTAAGTTCTTAGGTCCATTTGGTTTAATGTTTAGTTCACTCGCAGTGTTGCCTTATTAATTTTGCTAGCTAGATGATCTGTCCATTGTTGAAATGGGTTATTAAAGTCCCTATTATATTGTATGTGTTGTCTATTTCTCCCTTGAAATCTGTTAGTATTGTTTAATTTTTTTAGGTGCTCCAATGTTGGGTGCATATATATTTACAATTCTTAAATCCTCTTGATGATTTAACCCCTTTATCATGTATAATGGGCTTCTTTATTGACAGAATTTTTTAGTTACAGTCCATTTTGTTACAAGTACAGCTACTCCTGCTCTCTTTTGGCTTACACTTTCATGAAACATTTTTTTTCTCATCTTGTCACTTTGAGTTTTTGTATATCCTTAAAGCTAAAGTCAGTCTTTTGGGGTGCCTGGGTGGCTCAGTCTGTTAGGCAGCCAACTCTTGATTTCAGCTCAGGTCATGATCTTGTAGTTTGTGAGTTTGAGTCCTGCATCAGACTCTGTGCTGACAGAGTGGAGCCTGCTTGGGATTCTCTCTCTCCCTCTCACTCTGTCCCTCCCCTGCTTGTGCTCTGTCTCTCTCTCTTTCTCAAAATAAATAAATAAACTTAAAAAAATGGTCTTTTGTAGGTAGAATATACTTTGGTCTTTTTTTTTTTTTATTCCATTAAATCCAATCTTTACCTTTTGATTGGAGAATTTAGTTAATTTACATTTAAAGAAATTATTGATAGGTAAGGATTTTCTAATGCCATTTTATTAATTGTTTTCTGGCTGTTTTGTAGCTCCCCCTGTTCCTTTCTTTGTAGACTGATGATTTTCTACAGGGTTGTACTTTGGTTTTTCTTGTTTGTCTTTTGTGTCTCTACTATGTTTTTGCTTTGTGGTTATTATGAGGCTCACACAAAAACATGATGTAGATACAATAGTTTACTTTAAACTAATAAGAATTAAATTTTAATTGCATATAAAACTCTACCCTTTGATTCTTCCACATTTTGTTTTTGATGTCACAATTTACATCTTTTTTTTAAAATTTTTTTTTTAATGTTTTATTTATTTCTAGGAGAGAGAGAGAGACAGCGTGAGCAGGGAGGGTCAGAGAGAGAGGGAGTCAGAGACTGAAACAGGCTCCAGGCTCCGAGCTGGCAGTCAGCACAGAGCCCGACGTGGGGCTCGAACCCACAAACCGCGAGATCATGACCTAAGCGAAAGTCGGACGCTTAACGGACTAAGCCACCCAGGCGCCCCATAATTTACATCTTTTTGTATTGTGCAGCCATTAATGAAGGATTGTAACTATAGTTAATTTTATTTTTTAAAGTCTTTAGTTTGAGAGAGAAAGAGAGAGAGAGAGACAGAGAGAGAGGGAGAGAGGGAGAGAATAAGCTGGGGAGTGGCAGAGAGAGAGAGGAACAAAGGATCCAAAGTGGGCTTTGTGCTGAGAGTAGGGAGCCTGATGCAGGCTTGAACTCATGAACCGTGAGATCATGACCTGAGCCAAAGTTGGGCACTTAACCGACTGACACACCCAGGTGCCCACTATAGTTAATTTTAATACTTCAGCCCTTTAACCTTTTACTAGGATTAATTAACACACCACCATTTTACAATAGCAGAGTTTTCTGAATTTGAATATATACTTACCATTACCAGTGTGTTTTATGCTTTATTTTTCCCTGTTAGTAATTACTGAAATTGGGGGAACAAATTTCTTGTTTTATTTCAGCTTGAAGAATTCCTCTCAGCATTTTTGTGTAAGGGAAGTCTAGTGCTGATAAACTTCTTCATCTTTTGTTTGTCTGGAAAGATGTTTGTCTCTCCTTCATTTTTTAAGGACAGCTTTGCCAGATCAAGTACTGTCGGTTGGCAGCGTCCCCCCCCCAACCCCCGTACAGAACTTTGAACATAATATCCCATTCTTTCCTAGTCTTATAAGACTTTTGCTGAGATATTTGATAGCCTTATGAGGGTGTCCTTATATGTGACACATTTTTTTCTCTTGTTGGTTTTAGATATTCTGTCTTTGATTTTAGAAGTTTGATTACTTTGTGCCTTTGGGAAGATATTTTTGGGTTGAAATTATTTGGAAACCTTTTTAGCTTCATGAATATGGATATCCAGATCTCTCCCCAGATCTGGAAATTTCTCAGCCATTATTTCTTAAAACAAGCGTTTTGCTCTTTTCTCACTTTCTTCTCTGGGATTCCAGTAATGTGTAGATTGTTCATAGGCTCCACATTCCTTTGATGCTCTTTGAGAGCACTGACTGCTGTTCTCCTAGCCAGTCACTCCCTAGCCCCCTGTTGTCCGGGAGACCTCAGTATTCTAAATGGGACAAGAAAGAATTGGCTCCCTTTGACAGCGTCTTGCCAAGTTAAGGGAAGATTAGAACTCACTCATATGCTTTCAGTTTTCTCCATTGGTGAAATCAATTACCAATGAGATTTCTCTTGTCACTGAGATGTGCCACTGTGGGGGCAGGGTGATGTGGGTAACAAAACTTTTCCTTTTACCCTCTTAAATATGTCTAATCTTGGATTTTTTTTTTCTCCAATGGTAATGCAGAAACTTTTCTGCTAGACTCCCATAGTTTCACAAATGTACTCACCTCCATGGGTGATTGTCTAATTCAGTGCTCGTTGGGGGGGAAGATGGTTGAAAACTCTTATTCTTCCATGTTGATCATGTCACTTTTTATTTTCATTTGTGGTAAAATAAATATAGAATTTATCATCTTAACCATTTTAAAATGCACAGTTCAGTAGTGTTAAGTACATTAACATTGGTGTGTCATCAATCTCCAGAACTCTGATGATTATTTTTTAACCAGATTTTCTTAGAACTTACTCCTTAAATTTACACAGTACTAATTTGTGTGTGATCATTTGTTACTCTTCAGCTGTTTCTTCTTAAAATACAAGAATCTCCTCAAGGCTAATCTAAGAATCTACTGTTCCTTGAGATCAAGTACCACAAGGTTTAAATTTTAAAATTTTGAGTATCCTCCATTTGTAACAAAATGTCTCATAGTGTATTCCAGTCCCCTTTCTTCCTTACAAGTTTTGGAAGCAGCTTGTCTTTGTACAAGAAATACTCATGAGATTTTCACTACTGTTTCTTGTCTGGGCCTTGAAGTTTCTTTTTCAGAACATTTTAAACTATGAATTCAATTTTGTTAATGGTTATGGAACTACTTAAGTTCTCTTTTTGAGCTTGAATGAGTTTTAGTAGTTTGTGTTATTTAAGAAATTGGCTCATTTCTTTGAAGTTGTGAAATTTGTGTGTAGAGCTGTTTATAATGCTCTTACTATCTTTTTAAATCAGTAGGTCAAAAGACCCTTTTGTCATTAGGGTCTGTAGTGATCTCCTCTTTTTCATTCCCTTTATTGCTAATTAGTTTCTTCTTTCTCTTTTTGTCAGTCTTGCTTGAGGTTTATCAATTTTATTGATCTCTAAAAAAAAAACCCCAGATTTTAGTTTCATTGATTTTTTCTGTTCAAGTTCACTGATTGTTTACTGTAACATCTGCATTCTGCTATTGAGTCTATACAGTGAGTTTTTAATTTTGATCATTGTAGTTTCAATTCTTAATTTCCATTTGGTTCTCCTATTTTATATATTATATTTTTTGTTGATATTTTGCATTTTAACATTTGTTTCAAGAATGTTCACAATTGGCATTTGAAGTTTTATGGTAGCTTTTTAAAGTCTGTCAGATAATTTCAAGATCTGTGTCATCTTGTCATTGGCATCTGTTGATTGTATTTTCCCATGTGAGTTGAGGTTTTCGTATTCATATGCGAAGTAATTTTGGATTGTATTTATGGACCCTTGGAATATGGCACTAAAAAATGGTTTTATTTATTTATTTACTCTCCTAAAGAGATGTTGGAATTTTTTTTAGTGGTTTACATGGCTAGATTCGGGCGTAAGTTCCAACTTGTGACTGTGATTCCAGTGTTGGTTCAGTTTTGATTCCAACGTTGGTTCAGTTTTAAAGCTTTTGCAGTGTTATTTGAATTTGTCCTATGTGCATACCACCTAGTCATTAGTCTTGGATTAAATGAAATTTTTAGCTTAGTTCTCAGTATCTGTATTATGCTAATTAGAATAAGATCAGTGCATATTCAGGTGAGAGAAGTGAGCCCAGGAGTTCATACAATATTTTATGGAGTTGTTTTCCCTTCCTGATATCTCTCTAGTACTTTCAGGTTCTTTGGATCTCTGGTCAGAAAGCACCTACTTCCCATCATTGTTCCACCTCTAGTGGAAGAGTAGACAGAGGGGAAAAGAACAATAAAAAGCTTTGGACCCACTGTCTTGCTGCCTTAATTTCATCAAATGAAGAAGTTCTTTTACTTTAGGATTTCAGCTCCTGTGGTATCCTTTTGCTAGCCACTGTTGCTGCCACCATTGTTATGGGATATCTTGGAGTCTGTGACATGAGATATTGGAGAAGATGGAGCAAACCCTATGAGGTGCCCCTTTTGGTTCTTTTTTATAATGTATTTCTCTTTATTGATATTCATATCTTGTTTATGCATTGTTATCCTTTGTACCTGTCTTCCTGTACTTTTTTGTGTGTCTTTAAAAAGACAATTTTAGGAGCTCCTGGGTGGCTCAATCACTTAAGCGTCCAACTCTTGTTTTCAGCTCAGGTCATGATCTCACAGTTTGTGAGATTGAGCCCTATATCAGGTTCTGTGCTAATATCATGGAGCCTGCTTGGGATTCTCTCTTTCCCTCTTTCTCTCTGCTGCTTTTCCACTCTCTTCTCTCCCTCTATCTCTCTCAAAATAAATAAACATTTAAAAAAAAGACAGTTTTTAAAAAGTCTTTGTCTATAATCTTAATGTCTGGGCTTCTTCAGGGTCAGTTTCTGTCGATTAATTTTGCTCCTTTGAATGGGCCAAACTTTTTGATTCTTTGCATGCCTTTGATATTTTGTTTTTTGAAAACACTGGACATTTGAATCGTTTAACGTGTCAACTCTGGAAGTCAGATTTTCCTCCTTCCCCAGAATTTGATGTTTTTTGGTGTTTTTTTTTTTGTTTTTGTTTTTTAAATCTTGAAAGCTATCTGTGCTGGGGATTAGCTTGAGTTGAAATTCAAGCTCAAGTTCTCAGGGCATTTTTTAGGCCAGTGTCTTTCCCTTTGCACATGTGGCTTTCTAAATTCCTCTATATGTGTGGTTGCTTTTGAATGTCCTCATCTTTACATGTCTGGTTCCCACATGAGGGCAAGGGCAGGGAAGAAACCTAAACACGTGTTATTCCTTTAAATGCCCTGGAAACAGCAGTAGTCAATAGGGATTGAAACAATGATGGCCAGGGTCTGTGGTAACCAAGCACAGATTTTCTCTGAAAGCTGCAAGCTTTTAAATAGAATTTAGAGCTCCAAAATACTTTATATTAAGTCTGCCAGTAGTATTTGTGGTCTGGGTAGAGAGAGAGATTCTTGATGCTTCCCACTCCTCCAGCTTCTCTGAGGTCACTCTCATAGAATCTTTTATAAATATCTTTCTCAGCGGACCTAAAAGGAACCAAGGCAGAAAATCTTCACCTGTGTACCAGTGCTTTAGAGACCAGAAAAGTGTTCCTTAGGTCAGACTAATGAGGCAGTGAGAAACTAACCCCCACCAAGAATATGGAAATCAGAAGGATAAAATTTAGTCTACCTTGGCAACCATGTTGCCTCTTTTGAAGATTGACCTTCCAGGACCAAAATCCTGGTGTTCAGGGTTTTGGTTCAATTAAGATGAGTCCCCCTTTTCTAGGGGCTAGCCAATGTCTTTATTTGCATGCAGACTACAATTTTGGGAGAACACACTGAAGGCAACCTTTTCCTGACCCTTGTGAGTGTTCTTTTGTCAAGCATGTTCACAGTAAATACAATGATGAATCACAGGAGATCCCGGTTCTCCAGGGACTGGTAGTTAAATTGAGCAGCTGCCTATAACCGACATACCTTTAAGTAGAGGGTATGGCCCTCTATTAGTGGTGTCAGGTATATTCTGTCTTGATCCTAGAGAGCAGCAGTCTTATTGCTTTTGGTATCTTGGTGCATCTGTACCCAGTACATGTTTGTTGAACTAATGGAGTGGTTGGAGCAATTGTGGTAGGTTCTCTATAAGAATTTACTGCTAGGACCCTCATTTGAATCTAATAATTACATATGCAAATATATGTATGAACTTTTACAGATATAAGTGTTAGTAGTCCCTAGACCAATGATCCTCAAACCTTGCTAGTCATCACCTGAAGTTCTAACCATACAGATTGCTTTAATAAGCCTGAGGTGGAAGCCAGGATTATATGTGTTTTTCAGAAGGTATCTGCATAATTTTGATAGGCAGCCAGAGTGGAGGACCACAACCTTTTGACTGCCTAAGAAAATTGTCACAAAAGATGATATGAAGTGCTATCTGTTATTTAGGGAGATTCTGGGTTACACATTATAGCATCCAGTCAAGAGCAGTAATTTTGGACCATGGAGATTGTATTTCATTTTCAATGTAGTCACTTCCAAGCTGTTAGCCTTAGATAAACTACCGATCTTTCAGAGTTTCAGGTTTGTTTGTTTGTTTGTTTTTAATGAGATAGGGACTATAGTGTTACCGTGAGAATTTATGTAAAGCCTTACTTAGCACTTCTACTACAGCACACAATATATGTTGGTCAGATTTATTCTGGGGTACACATGTGCCACTGGATATGTCCAGTTGCAGAATCTATTGAAGTACAGCTTCTCAAGCGAGTTCTTTAGGAAACCAGGGGGTTGGAGAGATTAGTTTTCTAGAGGTTCGTTTTCAGCAAAGTGAAGGTCAAAAACCAACCAAGGAGGCTGTTGGTACTGGTTGCTCTCCGGGCTTCAAGTGCTGTGTTACAGATGGCCACCAGGGGACGCCGAAGCTACCTAAACTCAGAGCGCTAACCCGGCGAGGTCTCTGCGCGTGCTCACTGGGTGCTGCGCCTGCCTCGGAATCCTCTCCGCCATTCTCGCTTTTGGCTGCCTTTTTCCTGGTGGCTGCTCCAAACCAAGCCTCTGTGGCTGAGTACGGCAGCGCTTTGGGGACACAAATATTCCCACTTCTTTGGGCTTTGCTTTCTACTTCTTCGTTCCGAGGGCAAATCTGGGCTGCAAATATTAGTGTCTCCACTGCGCTGCCGCCCAGGAGGTAGGAGGAGGCTGAGCGCGGCGCAGAGTTCGGGCTGACTGGGGCCTGGGCCCAGAGAGAAGCTGCCGCTGCCCGGATGTTGCGATGGCTGATCGGGGGAGGCCGAGAACCTCAGGGACTGGCCGAGGTAACCCCCCAGGCGACCCTGCTTGCCTCCGCTCCGGCCACGCTTGCCAGAGCAGTGGCTTCTGAGAGTCCGGCTCGGTGTCCTGACTCCGGGCAGAGGCGGGGCCTGCGGGTTCCGAGGCCGGCAAGGGCGGGGGTTGGCGTGCGGGGACGCTCTTACTGTGGCTAGTCTGAACTCCTGATCCCACTAAGACCCTGAGAATTAAAAATGCCTGTTTCAAAGGGAGGAAACTGAAGTTGGTGTGATTCAACAGCTAGCACAAGGACCTTCTGCTAGTCTCCTCCGTGCTTAAACTAGCTTCGTTTCAATTACCGAAGTATCTGGCTTCCCAGAAACAAGTGACTGCAACTTTCTACTTAAGGTTTATTAGAATTGGTGTCGTTTCCCACCCTGATAGAATAATCAGATATTCTGTTCCCTGAACAGACTGATGCTTGCTGAAAGGATCGAGGTCTGGAATTTGTTTCTTATGCCATCCGAGAATTAGAATTTGTATTGAATTCCCTTTCTCATAGAAAGTAGTTTTGTTGTTAAAAATGAAAAATTTGGGTTGTTGTAAGTCAGCCACCTTACTTCTCACTTTTAACTTCCTCATACTTTTGCAGTTGAGGCTTACTGTCTGTTAAAAAAAAAAAGCACTTATTTCAAATTAGATTCATTTCGGGTAGGCTAAAATCCTAAAAATTATGGAAGAGTTGTAGAAAACTATCATATATGTGACACGATAATTCAGAATTAGTAATTATTTGATTAATCATTGAGTTAGATTAATCCTGCCATGCCTGATAAACTTCCATTTAACAGAAGTGGTGTACAGTTTTCAGATTTCTCACTTTTGTTTTTCTCATCAGAACCAGTGCCAGAAATTAGATGGTATAAATAAAAAGCACCCACAGCTTTGCGGGGTGATTTTTTGGGGAAAACACTTAGGCATGCTAAATTACACATTTTTCATGTTAAAGTACTTCACTTGTATAACTGCTGTGAATTTGTGCATTGTCAGAACTGATGATTTTCCTTAATTTATGTGAGAGCTTTGTATCCAGACTTCTAGTTTTGCAGTATTTGGGATGTTTTGCCCTTAGGGGACACTTAGCTATGTCTGGAGACATTTTGATTTTCAGGGTGGGAAAGGTTAGATTTCTCTTAGCATCTAGTATGTAGAAACTACAGATACTGCTGAATATTCTCCAGTGCACAGAATAGCCCTCAACCACGAAGAATTATTTGGCCCAAAATCTCAGGTAGGGGCAAGTTTGAGAAATTGGAGTTCAGAGGTTAAGAACAAAGGTTTTATCATGAAATAGTACCTGGTTTGACTACAGAAATGGGGTTAATAAGACCTACCTTACAGAATTGTTGAGTGAATTATATGCTTTATTTGCTTTAGGCAGCCTATGGGCTGCAACCTAATTGTCTGTTAGCAATTGTCTTTATCAATCTTACCATCCAGAATTGAATTTATTGAATTTATGGACTCTGAAGGATTTCATTTTGTCTTTTATTCATTCAACAATCATCTATTGAGTGCCTATAATGGACTAGGCCCTGTTGTAGTCTATATTTTACCCTTTTGATCTATAGTTTTGTTGTCAAGTTTTAATTGAGAAACATTCATTCTAAAATACGAATTAGATTTGCCTATTAATTTTTTTAGGTCAGGTTTATTGAGATACAATTTCCTTAACATAAAATTCACCCCTTTTGTAAATTTATTGGGACTTGAAAATACTAAAATGAATGCAAGAGTGAGATTTTTCCAGCATCTTAGATTGTTTTTAGATAACAATCTGAAGATTGATGATCTGAGTTTAAGGATTATATTTATGTCATTTCTAACAAAGAAGAAAAATTATGATGTGAATTCATGGTAAGAGATATTTTATGTTAAATTGACAGTTGATACTAGGAGAAATCATATATAGTATTAGAACATGATATAGTCTTATATTGTTAGATGTACACCATGTAGTATGGTATTTTGCTTCTTTATGGTCATTTATCATAAATAATTTAATTTTTCTTTCTCTTTTTTCTTTTTATGCTATACAAGAAATCTCCTTTACAGACAATAGGTGAAGAACAAACCCAGAATCCCTACACTGAACTGCTTGTACTGGAAGCTCATCATGATATTGTACGATTTCTGGTACAGTTAGATGAATACAGGTAAGAAACTCTAGTTGTCCTATTGCCTTCTGGTTAGAAAGAGCTTTTAGGAAACTATATACTTGTGAACAACTTCATAATTAATATATCTTTTCTAAAAAATTCAAATCTGATTATTAGTAATATTTACTCGAAATTGATGTCTGCATCTTAATGAAATACGCATCTGAAGTCATTTTTTGCCCAGAAGTCAAGGTGTCATATTTGGGGAGTTGATGGTTATTTTTGTCTGAGATTTTTTTTTTTCTTTTTTATTGCTCAGGAATATTTTTTGTTAGTTTAGAAGGAGTGTATAACTATAAAATTTGTTTTTAAACAAATTTAAACAAGTTTTGTTACCGTGAACCTAAATTTGAGAAACAAATATAGGAAACGTTTAAATATCAAGTACCTACCAGGAATGTGCTATTTTTAAAGGAAGGTAAATATTTAATCTGAATCTTTTGTTAATGAGAAAATCCTTTTAAAAATGTTCATTACTTGTCAGCCTAGATAATATTATGTTTAATTGGATATAGAGGTGAGGTACGTAGGTCTTAGGATTGTAGATTTAGCTTGTAAATGATGTATCTACCTGTTTATTAAGCCATTATTCAACTAAATGCTTATTCTTGGTAGCATGTAGCATAATAACAATTAGAGGTAGTTGTGTAACTACTTAGTATTTATCTTGTCTAGAATCTAAACTTTATGGAGAGGCATGTTTTTCTTATTCACCTGACAAAGAGCCTTACATGTAGCAGGTAATTAATAGATAGTTGTTGAATGAATGACTCCACAGACTATTCATTGTGCATGTTTCATCCCATCCTAACTTCCTAACCCCCTGTCTGTTGTTCCTGTCAATTTTTCTGCTATCATCTCTAATCTTCTCTTTTACCTTTGATACTTTTTTTTTCATTTTTGACTCCATGGGTGACTGCTATTGTGATTATTCCTAATTTTGACCGTCACTTCTCATGTCTATTAACCTTGTCTTCTCTCTGCCCTTTTTTTTTTTTTTTTAATGTCTTTGGTATTGCTTTTCCCATGTGCAGTGCAAGTCCGACTCTACCTGGAGTTAGGTTAAATTTTATAGGTTAGGGACACAGTCCTGCACAGCACTCCCTTCACATCAGTTACCAGTTGCAGTCTCTAGGGGTCCCAGGCCACTCACACTTCTGACCAGCTAGCTACAAATTCCCACTACCAGCTCAGATTTGATATTTACTAGAATGACTACCAGAACTCAGGAAAGCACTGTTTTTATGATTCCACCCTTTAAGCACATCAGTATATATTACTAACAAGGAAGCCCAGTTAAGCTCTGAGTATCCAGAGTTTTTATTTATCCAGAGTTTTACTGGGGTTCATTACATAGGAATGATTGAGTCATTTGCCAGCTGATTGAACTCAATTTCCAGCCCTTCTCTGCCTGCTCTTTTCCCATACTTGAGCCCTAGGTTGGAGGGTCAGGCTGATATCCCAGGGCTCAAAGCACCAACCCTCTAATTACATGGTTCATATTTCCCACATGGCCAGCCCCTGTCCTTAAATTGTGTAGGGAGACCTCCCTAAATTATCTCATTAGCATAAACTCAGGGGAGTTCTGAGGGGGTCCAGCTCCCTTCTAGAAACCAGGGACAAAATCCAGCCAAATTGTTGTACAGTACATGTTTTTCAACTTTTGCTTGAAAAGATTGACTTCATATATATTACTAGCCTTCCAATACTGTTTTGTTGTGATATGTGCCAGCCAGTCAAATTTTTGAAACTAACCATCTCTGGAATCATAAGATTTTTGGACAGCTAAACAGCCTGATGCCAGGCTTGAACACACACACCATGAGATCATGACCAGCCTGATGCCAGGCTTGAACTCACAAACCATGAGATCATGTCCTGAGCTGAAATCAGGAGTCAGATTCTTAACCGACTGAGCCACTGAGCCACCCTGCCCCTGGACAGCTAAAGTTTCTTATATATTTTACCATAGTAAGTTGCTAGGTAGGTTTAAAAAAAAAACCCAAATACGGTAAAACCTTGTATTGTGAGTAACTTATTGTATGAGTATTCCACAAGATGAGCAAACATTTCTAATAAATTTTAACTTGATAAATAAGCAGTGTCTTGCAGTATGAATGGTGTATGACTCCAAATGTTACATGATCACAACTGAGCTGATGGTTCTTGAAATTCACTTAAATATACAAGTGCTTTGGATTACAAGCATTTTTGGAACACATTATGGTCACAAACCAAAATTTTAGTGTAGTTTCTTAGACGATAATCACTAATATTTGGGCCTTAAGGAATCCTCAGATTATGTTGTCTAAGAAAGTTAAACAAAAAAATATGCAGTGTACTTTCAGGATGTGATCTTTAAATTTTTACATAGATTAACTGCTAAGATTCCATGTTCCTTACTACCTGTCCTCTGAAATGTTACCTTGGATTTTATTACACAGTTAGAATAAGAATCTGCAGAAAAGGCCATCACCTAGAATAATTATCGTTGTGCAAATGCTGATATCTGATTACATTTTCCTCACAGTGATGCTCCTGTATAAATAAGTTGTTTAATGATGTAGTAAATGGTCTGTAAACAGTAAAAAATTATAGATAAGTATATCAAGTTATATATTGCTCTTTTAAATACCACCCCAAACTTAGTGGGTTAAAACAACCTGCTGTCTACTTAGCTCACTAATCACTGGGCTAGGTTCAACTGGGTGGATGCTTGCCATCTGTGTCAGGATCAGCTGATCTTGTTTAGGTGGTAAGCTTGACCTATGCATCTCTGGTCAACAGGTAAATGGGCTGGCCCGAGTGCTTCATATTGGACTCAGCTGGGATGACTGGGATTGCTCTTCATAAGGTTGTTCGAGTGCTTGTGGACATAGCGATCATGGCGTTCTAATAAGAATGAAAGGGCAAGCCCTGATGTAAACTCTTCTCACTTCTTTATCATGTTTGCTGCTGTTTTGTTAGCCAAAGCAAGTCAGGAGCTGACCAAATTCACTAAGTGGATAAATAAACTCTGCTTCTTGAGGGGAGAAGCAACTAAGTCCTATTGTAAATGGTGGTAGACAAAGGGAGAATAATTTGTGGCCTTGTTTGCTACCCACCACAGTGAATCTAAATGTCTAAAAATGTATGAAAAAACCCTACATTTTGGCTTTTGCAGTAAAGCAAAGATAATACTACATGAGTCACATTTAATTATTTGTACTCAAGTCATTACTATGTCAAAATTTACATCTATTTAGGAAGTTTTTCTGTCAGTCACAGACCTGTAGAACTTTAAATCTGTGTTTTGTTTTAAAAAATTTAATTCTGCACTGAAAGGAAAAACTAAATGAGTCAGTACTGGTAAGTAAGACATAAGAAATGTACAGGTTGTATAAGCATTTATTTAAATAAGATTAAAAGCACAGTACTTTCAGACTTAATATTGTAGTTAAGATAATTTAGAATTATCTTTACCATTCCAGATATATATTATTTTTGCATTGTCAAATTACAGAAATACCTTTTCAGTTTTAAAATAAGTATATATTATACTTTTAATGTTTTTATTTAATTTTTGTGGACCTTACATTCTTGTTTTTTGGTCAGCTGTTGTAATCCAGGTTTCACGCTTCAGGTCTTTAGATAATATCATTTTATTGAGAATTTTGCAGAAGGATTTTCTTGTTTTCTTGGTGGCTCAGCTAAAATCAGTGAGTGGAAAATTTTCACAGATTGGTTTTTGAAGATACCAAATAAATCCTGTATAACCTAACAGACAGCTGCCTTTTCTTTTCTTCTTTAGTGTTTTTTGAACATGAAGTGAGGGTCATATTGATTGGGAGATCACTAAAGAAGGCTAAGCCTCAGCAAGAGTCTTCCAAAAAATGGACTGTGCTAAAATTGCATGTAATACTCTAGCATTTGACACATTAAACTAAACTGAGTTCATAACACATTTTAAGAATAGTTTTTTCTTTTGCTCATTTGACCATTCCTAGCTCCTCCAGGAAACAGACAAGGTTATGTAGGATGGTGATCATGACTGGAAAAGAATCAGGTGACCCATAAAATGCCAGACTAGAGAACAAAATGTGCCCCTAGGATAGCTGATGAAGCTGTACATTTACAAGAAACTAAATCAACTCAGTACAGTTTGATAATTCACTAACAGAATGTTATAATCTTTAAGAAAATGTTTTTAAGCTAAGAATATTTTTCTCACGGACATCCAGAGAATAGAAATCCATAGTCAAGATGATTTAGACCCTCTTAATCCCTGAGTTCCCTGCAGAGCAGATAACAATTTTTTGAGAAATCATGAGGTAAGGAAGTATGATCACTGAATATGTGGTGACATTAAAAAATGATAACTTGGATGTAAAGGATTCCTAAAAGACATATACTGAAATATTTACTGATGAAATACAATTACTGGATTTGCTTTAAAATAATCAGCAGAGGTGGGATTGGGTATAGTAGAGATGAAACAGTATTGGTCATGAGTTGATAATTATTGAAGAGAGATGATAAGTAACTGGATTTTTGTTATACTGTTTATACTTTTATATACATTTAAATTATTCATAATGAAAAATTGAAAATTATATTTCATATAGAGGAAATTAAAATGCCAATTTAAAAGATAATTTTTGTTTGAGTATAAACCTTTTTCTTAGAGGGGCACCTGAGTGGTTCAGTCAGTTAAACATCTGACTTTTGTTTACGGATCAGGTCATGATCTCACAGTTGTGAGATCCAGCCCTGCATTGGCTCTGTGCTGAGTGTGGAGCTTGTTTGGGATTCTCTCTCTCCTTCTCTCTCTGCCCCTCCTCTGCTCACTCTTACATCTCTCTCTCTCTCTCTCTCTCTCAAAATAAATAAAACTCAAAAAAAAAAAACCAACTTTTTCTTAGATATTAGGTGCAGGAATCAAATAGATGGACCTGAACATATTAAGTAGTAACCGGCAAAAAGCTGGATTAAAGAATGTTGGCTTTGATATACAACCACAGTGGGATTTCTAGTACTTCATCCTGAGTTCGGTAGACTTACTCTAATCACTGGCACACCTGGACATCTATAGGCCTCCTACTCAGATGTAGGCTTACCTCAAAAATAAGAGCAAACCAGAATGTTCCCTCTTTATAAACAGATCGTCAGAGAAAACCCTGAAGGGTCTGAGCTGAGCATGTTAAATTCATTCTCATACACTAATTTAATTGGTGGGGCAGAGAGGCCAGGATGTTTATCTAGTAGTAGAAATTCTTTCAAAGAAACTTGAGTTCAGGTGAATAGAAGTTCCCTTTATTTTTATTTATTTTTTTAAAAACATTTTAATTTATTTTTGAGAGAGACAGAGCATGAGCAAGGGAGTAGCAGAGAGAGAGAGAGGGAGACAGAATCTGAAGCAGGCTCTAGGCTCTGAGCTGTCAGCACAGAGTCCAGTGTGGGGCTCTAACTGTGAGATCATGACCTAAGCCCAAGCTGGAAGCTTAACTAGTTGAACCACCCAGGCATCCCTAGAGGTTCCCTTTAATAGAAGTCACGCGGAGTTTTGGTTTTCTAGTACTTGGAAACTTTGATGTGTAGTTTAGCTTTCTGTTTGTGATTTGGGGAGGAGAGAATTTACAAAGGATTTACCTTTCCTTATGGCCATGAAAACTATGGAATCTTCCAATACCTTCACTGTATGTGAACTAAAAATGGCGTTAGACATTTAGATAGTAGAGTTATGTAGATGTATGCTTCCTTCCTTCCTTCCTTCCTTCCTTCCTTCCTTCCTTCCTTCCTTTCTTTCTTATTTTCTTTCTTTCTTTTTAATGTTATTTATATTTGAGAAGGAGAGGGAGAGAGAGAGGGAGACACAGAATCCTAAGTAGGCTCTAGGCTCTGAACTGTCAGCACAGAGCCGGACACGGGGCTTGAACCCACAGACTGAGAGACCATGACCTGAGCCAAAGTCAGACACTTGACTGAGCCACCCAGGTGCCCTGATGTATGCATTTTTCTTAAGCAAGGAAAAAAAACCTCATGTTCAAGTAAATCTAATGAAAGGATCAGTGACATCAGTGTCTATGGCTCATGAAAATGCTTTCAAGTTCCCTTTTACTTCTCAAGTCTCCAGATACTTCTCTGATTTTCTTCAAGTAGTTTTAGCATAAAAAGATAAGTAAAAATCTATTTTGTTTTTTTATGTTTTTAAGTTTATTTATTTTTTTTAGAGAGCATGAGCAGGGGAGGCACAGAGAGTGACAGTCCAAAGCAGATTCACTGCCTGTGCAGAGCCCAGTGAGGTACTCCAACTCATTAACAGTGAGATGGTGACCAGAGACGAAATCCAGAGTCAGATGCTTAACTGACTGAGCTACCCAGGCACCCCAGTAAAACTCTATTTTAAATTAAAGCTTTCTATATTTTCAGTTGTGTGTGGTTTTCATATTGTACAATTTTTCAACTCTCTTGTAAAAAATGTATACTACTTTAGTTGGATCATGTATTAGAAAGTATTTGTGGATTATGTGGGAAGTTAGCTAACCACAAGGATTGTCTGTATTGCCATAATTATTTTTTTATTTTTCTAGTGCTTTATGGTTATGTAGATATTAAATATAAGAAAGTTTATGTACAGGTTTATGGACTGTACTTTTCATTATATCATCTAAGGTTATATTTGAATCTGTAGCACCTTTGACTTAATTGAAATAAATGCAAATGAATAAGAACTATTAAATAAGCACTTAGGTAATAGGCATAGGAATTCTCGTGAAAATATTTTATACAAATCTTTGTGAAGCTTTGCTGTACCTTTCAGTTCACAGTTGGCAAGAATGAGAGGACTTTCTCTGAGATGTTCCAAGGGAAGGTTAAACACCTTCCTTTGAAAGGAATAGTTTCTGGGGCCACCTGGGTAGCTCAGTCGGTTAAGCATGTGACTTTGGCTCAGCTCATGATCTTGGTTCATGGGTTCGAGCCCTGCATTGGGCTCTGTGCTCACAGCTTGGAGCTGGGAGCCTGCTTCAGATTCTGTGTCTCCCTCTTCCTCTGCTCCTTCCATGCTTATGCTCTGTCTTCTCTTCTTCAAAAATAAATACACATTAAAAAAAATTTTTTTAAGGAATAATTTCTATAAATTGAAATGAGTATAAATGAGAATTCTCCATGGATTCATGATCTGGACCCTATAACAATGATCTGGCCCCTATAGCATTACTTAGTAATGTAGACTGAGTTCTTCAGGGGTAAGAACTATCCTTCTGATCTTTACTTTCAGTATCAAATATGTATTATCAAAATGTTATATTTAATGCTTAATATATAGTGTTTAATAAATATTTCTTGAATGAATGAGTGAGTCATCAACTACTACAGTAAATTAGTTCTCATGATTAGGGAAGGAAAGGATGGGACGTTCTAGAAGATCTTTTATAGGTCTTCATTAAATCATGCTTTACCTTGTTTAAACTTCTTTTCATGCATATAGTTTTTTTGCTTAGTATTTTAATTGTATAGTCAGTATTTTTAAAGACGTGGTTTTAAGTTGAAGGATATACCTAAGTATGGAACAGGAACATGAAAAAAATAAAAGGAATTTCATGTGTGGAGTGGGATTCTAGATTTTAAATTTCTTTAATTTTACTTCTTGTGACAGTAGATACATTAACAATGATACAAGGAAATGTGAGGTTATGTTAATAAACTGAATGATCATCTATTTTACAGAGCCCTGCAACGTTTAAATGTTAATTACCTAGTTGATTCATTTGTTCTTTCATTGAAAAAACATTTCTTTAGTGCTTTAAACCTGCTGGAGATAATCAGAGTTCTGTTGGACCAGAAAGTGCCATGTTATAAACATTAATAAATAGGGCAATTATTATATTTCATTTATTCTAAGAAGCCTTTTTTTTCCTATTTTAACCTCTCTAAAACTTGGAAACTTTATATAACTAATGGTGTCATTCAGTTATAATTGGCAGTATTTTTATCTTAACGTACATAAAATAATAGAATGTCTTACAATTGATGATATTTTAGATTTGATAAAGTACAGTACATTTCTAAACAATCACTGAATCTTAAGATCTTTAAGCAAGAACCACATGTAATCTTGACATTTCCATCACCTAGCGTGAATCTCAGTAAATACATTTTATGTGATCAGTAAAGAAGCATTTCTCTTAAAACCTTATCTTTAGATATGAATCTTTGGGTTCTATTAATTTAGAATGTTTTAAAAATTATTATGTATAATTATGTAGTCATAATTCTTCTACTGAATAATTTAAACCTTGTTGGCATTGCAGTTACTCTTTTTTTATAGTTGATTACTTCTTTTTAGCAATTACAGTGTATCTTACTATTAGGAATTCCTGAGTTGAATTTTCATTTCTGATTTGCAGATGGCTGAAGTGTGTACTTGATTAGGATAAACTGATTTACTTTAAGATAAACTGATAAAATGTAGCTAGTTTTCAATTATCCATCCTAATGACATGGATAATTGTAATTTGTGAATGATCTTCCAACCCTTTATTTGTTATTTTATGGGTGATACTTATATGTAGCAAAGTTATATTGATTTGTATTTTTAAGCTTTATGTTTTCTCTTTAGAGGAGGTAATAATAAATACTGAAATGACGAAAAGAAAGAAAGAAAGAAAGAAAGAAAGAAAGAAAGAAAGAAAGAAAGAAAGAAAGAAAGAAAAAAAGAGGCAGCAATAGAGTATATAAGAAAATTGAAAGGCCTGAATAATCCACCAACTAGGTAATTGACCTCTGAGCAATAAAAAATTGGCTGTGATTTCATGCATTACTATTGAGCATTGTTTAGATTTAACTTTTGTTCACTACTGATTGAATTAAAGTTTGAGGTGAAATGCCCTATATCTCATTTCTAAACTCTCAACCGTTCAATCATCTCTCATTGTGAACTCATGAGATTCAGACATGATAAAAAATAATGAGAAGTTAAAAATCAGGGTTAGAAAAAGTATGTATTTTAAACCTGCAGTCTTCTAGAAAGGAGAAAAGCAATTATAAGAGTTTCAAGAATCAATAGAAATTGATGTTTTATACCAAAGAAAACTTAAGACCTTGAGTCTTGCCTCCCCACCATCACTATACAAATAAAAAGAAATCAATAGGCCTAGAAACATAACCTATTAAAGATTGACGTCCAGCACCTATTTTTAGTTCTCAGGCATTTTTTAGTATTCTGATTTAGAAAAATGTATGTTATTAAATAAATTGTCTTTTTAATTTAAAAAGAATTGCTTTCTTTTAAATCTCCAGATCATTTATATATTTCTTTTTGAAATAAGAATAAATGTTAGGTATGGATTTAAAAATAACTACAGGTGATTTCTCACTAGTTACCAGGAAGTTATGAAGGTTCTTTCCATTAAAAAGATATGTAGTTCTATATTAAAAAATTATTAATAGACTTTGGTAAGAATGTATTTGACCAATTTCCCATCTCCTGGATAATCTCTTAGCTCCTGTAGTAGAAGATGTAATTGAAGGACTTTGAAATTAGTGCTGAGTATAGGAATTGTCAGAGCCAGTGAAGGTAGCAGTTACTTATGGGACTTTGAAACTGAGCATGACAGATTAGAATTTGAAGTTTAGTTTGCAATGTTAAGGAAATTGTTATATGACTCACGTAGTGAGATTTTATTGATCTCATATAGTGGTAAAATTCATTGAAATAGGTAACCTCAGGAACAAAATAGTTATTGTGTCATAGTGTGTCAGTTCCTCCAATGATAGACATCTGTGCTTAGCAATGTTTACTTTAATGAAGACTTTCAAGGCATATCCAGATTTTGTGACACCCACTAACAGTTTTGCAAGGAAGAACATGTTTTCTAAATTGCATAGCTGCTAATGGATTATCATTTATTAATGGTTGTTAACTATAAGGGGCCAGTTATACACCGTTCATAGCTGGCTTTCTATAATACCACTTTTCTCTCTCCTATTTAGAAAGCAAACCTTGAATTCACATGAATAAAAATGATATTATGAGAACAACTTTGGATCAGTTTTGATTCATTAAAGAATCATTTACAAACTTACATACATTATTAAGAACAAGTTACTTGATATGCTTACACTGTGATTGCTGTATACCATTGTGTTGGGACATTGCTCGAGAATAGTGCCTTCTTGATTTTATTATAATGCAGTCACTATGATGAGTAATCCTGTGTAACCACTTACTTTTCTTCACAGTGTTTTTATCATGGATAACTTCTACTCTACAAAATATAGATAATTATTCCTTTATGTGTAGTGAATGGGAAGTAAAGAGGACAGAGAAGCTATAACTAGGTTCATCACAGCTCTCTTTTCATGCCAGCAAGCAAACTTTCCTTTACCTTTTTGCATTTCAAGCATTTTCACTAAAAAAATAAAAACCCTCCAAAAACCTCAAAGCTTCCAAACTAAGAACACGGTATTTACATGGAAGACCAAGAGCCACGAGGAACAAAGGAGAGATCTTGGCTTTAAGTAAGAAATTGATTAAAACATCTTTACTGGGGTGCCTGGGTGGCTTAGTCGGTTAAGCGTCCGACTTTCGCTCAGGTCATGATCTTGCGGTTCGTGGGTTCAAGCCCCGCGTCGGGCTCTGTGCTGACTGCCAGCTCAGAGCCTGGAGCCTGTTTCAGAGTCTGTGACTCCTTCTCTCTGACCCTCCCCTACTCACACTGTCTCTCTCTCTCTCTCTCTCTCTCTCTCTCTCTCTCCTAGAAATAAATAAACCATTAAAAAAAATTTAAAAAAAAAAACCATCTTTACAGAGAAAATAATAGAAATAATGATCTTCTCTAAGAAAACGATTCCTTCATTCCACTCTTGGAATATCCCTTCCTATCAAGTGAAGCTCTTCCTCAGCTTAGTTTCCTGTCACTTAAGTCAGAGTTTAATCATATAATTAAAGCCAGGAGGGACTTAAAAGATTATTTATAGGTCTTCCTCATTCTTTCAGTTCTAATCATTGGTTCATTGTAACTCTGTGAATGGTTTTATTTCTTTTGCATCTTCGGTACCTGGCCTAAAACCTAGAAGGTATTCCATAGATATTTGTTGAATTACTTTACCTTAACTGCATCAATATTAGTAAGTCAAAATACCATTAATAAATTCTGATAGTTCTAAGTAACTTTAGCTAATAAATGTCACCAGAGATTTTGTTTTACCTTTTTTCTCTACCCAGATTTGCATCTGCTGGTGATGATGGAATTGTAGTTGTGTGGAATGCCCAGGTGTGTATTAAAAATTCTATGTCAATTGTGTAATAAAGACATGACTATAGGGGTGGCTCAGTTGGTTAAGCATCAGACTCTTGATTTCAGCTCAGGTCATGATTTCATAGTTGGTGGGATCAATATCTGTGTTGGGCTCTGTGCTGACAGTGCCGAGCCTGCTTGGGATTCTCTGTCTCTCACTGCCCCTCCCTTCCTCTCTCTCTCTCTCTTTTTCTTTCTCTTACTCATTCACAATAAAAACCAAAACCAAACCAAACAACAAAACTTAAAGAGTTGACTGTATAGTTGAGTATGCATTCATAAACACTATCTAGATATATACCTGCATAGCAGTATAACAAGACTAATTGGTACTTTAGAAAGTCTGCTTAGGATGAATCCTTTTAAAATGGGGATCAATATTTCATAATACAGAAAGGTTTTTAACTAAGATTCTTTTCCCAGAGAAACAAATGCCAAATTACAAAAACAAAAGTTTTAATCTTTTCAACAAAATTTATCAGCAACTCTGCACTGATTATGAAAATGAATTAAGTGTTGATTTTTGTGGGAGATAGGATTTTTATTTCAAAATTGAATGATAATATATTATTCTCATGTTTGACTTAAGTAGTAATATAATAAGACTAATATTTGTTGTCAAAAATATTTAAAGCCTCATCACATTTTTCCAGGACCTCTTTTTCTGATCTTTTGATACTTAAATTATTCTCCTTTTGAAGCATTTATTTTTTCACTGTTATTTGGATTTGTATCTGGTCTGACTCTGTCAGATCCTTATTTATCAGTGGCTTTGCCTGTGATTAAAGCAATTATTTACCATTATTTTTACCACATTAATGAAATCCTGCAACCTTGGAACCCAGATTTGCAATTTATATTTACTTTGGATTTTTATATGTTTACTGCTTGGGAAAATCAGTGAGAAACTGATACATGAAGACATTGGATGGGTAGGAATAGCTCTTGGTGTTAGAGATGTAGTGGAGACTGACTTTATGAGTGATTGATATATTATTGGATAAATATATAATATATATATTCTGTTGTCATCTAACTTTTATTTCCTTCAGCATTTTAACTGTGGAAACTTACATAACATACTTACTAATAAGGACTCCCTATTTTTTTCTATAGATCATTCACTAATATATTTTTTTTAATTTGGATTTTACTTATTTATTTTTAAATAGTTTATTGTCAAGTTGGTTTCCATATAACACCTAGTGCTCATCCCCACAAGTGTCGTCACTAATATTTTTACGCTTAATTTACACAGGTCTTAGAACCATATAGAAAAAATATTCCTTTAAATTTTCATGTAAAATATGCTAAAATTTTCTGTTAGCAAATAAATTATTTATGGCCACTTTTCCAGTACCTGTTTAGATTCTATTTGATTGCTTAAGGTTAAATTATAACATCTAAGTAATTAAAAATGGAATTATGTGTTTTCTATATGGTGATTCTTTTTAATGTTGTAATTTAAGATTATTTGGGTTATGAATATATTATGAACCTATTAAAATTTTCATTGTTATTTCAGACAGGAGAAAAACTTCTGGAACTTAATGGACACACTCAGAAGATAACAGCTATTATTACATTTCCTTCCTTGGAAGTTTGTGAAGAGAAGAATCAACTGGTCTTGACAGCCTCTGCTGATAGAACAGTTATTATATCCTTAAATCTGGAAGAAAGTGAAATAGCTGTAGTGACCCCAGGGACCAGTACATACATTATTAGTTTTAGCCTTTTGGGGCCTGTCTGTACATTGATTTTAGCAAAAATGATTTTGCTCTAGGCTTCACAGTACACTTCTTAAAAGTATTAGGCACCTGAACGTATTAGACTGGAAATAGGTTAAAGGCTTATTATTGATGGAAACCCCATAACTAAAGCTGTTCTTTCCAGAGTTACTATTATATCAAGTTATATAAAATGGAGAAATTGGGAAAATTTAGGCTTAAAAGTACTTATTTATCTCAGTTTGCTTTTCAATTTAGAGAAACAAAGATGAGTGGGACTGGCGAATAATTCACATTTACCTCTATAGTGCATTGTACAGCAAAAGAAATGTAATGGTGCCAACCCGTAAGAACCCTTTGAGCATCTGAGTCTGGCAGAAAAGTGAATTACCATCTCCTCAGTTTTTAATATTAATACTTAGCATTTAAAAGCAGTTTTAAAAGAGTAAATTATCTTCCCTCCATACTTTGAGGTAGAAATTAAAGGTAAAAATAACAGCGGTAATGTTTTATAGAGTGCTTGTGTGTGCTAGGCATTGTTCTATTTAACATATATTACATATATTTTTACATGTATTACATTAACCCATTTAATTCTTACAATAAGTAATTTTATTCTCATTTACAGGGAAAGGCACAGAGAGAATAAGTAACTTGCCGCTAGATATCACAGACATTGTAGGGCAGAAAGCAAGCAATCTGCACAGTCAGAACTCTAAACTCTTATATAATACTAGCTTTATAAAAGATTTTCCTTAAATTCAGTCTTTAATATTTGTATGAGGAATTAAATTTAAGAAAGCCTTATGGAAACTGTAATCTTTACTTATTTAAAAAAAAGATTAAATTATTTGTGTATATCTGAGAATTCTGTTTTAAATAGTTTCAGCCATTAGTGAAGTTAGTTTTAGAGTAAGTCCAAAGAAGTAGATGTTTCCTGGACTTCTGTACAACCAGGACAAACCTTATGACTCACTTTAAATGAGCTCATTCACTCAAGTGATTTCTAGACACATTGTCAGTAGGTGAAAAAATTCCAGGTAAGATCTACATGTGGTAAACTATTTTGTGGTGATGACAATATCACATAAACAATATTACATATGTTTAGGTCAGAATAACTTTATTAATACTGTTCTGTTGAGCCAAATATTAGCTTAGGCACTAAAGCTTTATGCTTTTAGTATCAGTATAATCTCCAAAAATAGAATTTAAAACGCTTTGTTTTTATAAGACCATTCCTAAAGTACTATAATAATACTTAGAATCACTTAGTAAATTATTATTGTACACAGATGAGTAGCTAAGACAGTATCAGCATGAACTTTACTTGTGAATGATGGCATAGAGTCATTTGCTTCACAAAATGAATTTTCTTGTTAAAAATCCAGTTCCAGGCTGCTTGAGCCTCCACTATTAACAAAATTAATTAAATGCTGAAGATGAATTTTTAATTTTTGTCAGGTGATAGTCTTCACTTGATCTTAGCCAAAATGCTGAGAAGCGATGTCAGATGATAGTCTTAACAGTCTATCCATATGCATATGTGTGTGTGTATATATATATATATATATGAAAGAATGTATGTAAATGTGTGCTCTGACGTGATGAAGAATGCATATGTTACCACAGGAAATGGGATGCAAAGTTTGAAAATGGTTATACTCCTTAAGTCAAACTAACCTTGGACACTTAAGGGAGGTCCTCTAATTATTTTAAGAATATGTACAAGTAATACACTGTTACTGGCTTTTGTCAGTCAGTATAACAGTAGTAAATCATGCCATGCATGTTGAAGGAGCTTTCATTAAGAATTAGTGGAACTGGGGCACCTGAGTGGCTCAGTCGGTTAAGCGTCCGACTTCGGCTCAGGTCATGATCTCATGGTTTGTGGGTTCGAGCCTCGCGTCGGGCTCTGTGCTGACAGCCGCCTCAGAGCCTGGAGCCTGTTTCAGATTCTGTATCTCCCTCTCTCTGACCCTCCCATGCTCACGCTGTGTCTCTGTCTCTCAGAAATTTAAAAAAAAAAAAAAATTAATGGAACTGGTAGTTTTTAGTATACTTTATGTTCACTGTTTATTAAAACTTATTTTAGATTATAAGCTTGGTATGCTAACCTGATAATTCACTATATGAATTAATTTTAGCAACAGTACAGATGGTAAATATTTTATACTTTATTTAAAGACTTTTTTACCTAAGTGTGTTTGTAATATTTGTGATTTAATTATTATAAAACATTTCTTAACTTAGATTTTAATGTTTTATTTAGAAATTATTTCTTAACATAAGTTTAGGTATGGGATTGTGATACTGGCAGACAAGTTCAGAAAGTATCATGCTTCCAGTCTACTGTAAAGGTAAAAACTTAAGCTGATATTTTATGGTAATAATCTTTTTGTCTCAGAAAAAAAAAGATGTTTACTAAATAGATGAAGTTACTTTTGTAGGTTTTGAAAATTACTTCTTTTATACATGCCTATAGTCATTTGATTCTTTTAAGACTAGATTTTGGGGAGCATATATATTAAATGTTGAAATCCTTGAATTTGGAACAAGATCAAGGGGTGAATGTATAGTAAGATAAGGAAAAGGATAGTACCTAGTATGTTTTTTGTAGGTAATTCTAGGAAAAGATACTACTTGTAGAATAACTATAGCAGTAGGTAGTCCATTTTCTTTATACTTTGAACGAAAAACATCGATTTATTTGTCCTGCCTTTTATAAGGTCATGAAGATAAGACATACCAATTACTTAATTCCAAAGAGCTGTTGTATGACTTATTGGCTGCTACTATTAGGTTCATACATTTTACAAACAAATAATATTGAGGCTTAGTACATGATAGGAACTCTGCCACATGTTGGAGAAACAAATTTGAAGATTTGGTTACTTGGATTCCTACAGAAGATATTTTTAGGTGTTCTTAGAAAGTGCCACTGTTTTTCAATAATGTCAGCAAGTTTAGGGAAAGAGTCTTGTAAAATGTGATGTTTCCTTATTTTATTTTTTTAAGTTTTTGTTTATTTTGAAAGAGAGCGGGGGAGGGGCAAGGAGAATGGGAGAGAGAGAATCCCCAGCAGGCATATGGGGCTTGAACTCATGAACCCATGAGACCAGGACCCGAGCTGAAATCAAAAATTCGATGCTTTTGTAAGATGAGGCACCTAGATGGTAACCAACTGAGCCACCCAGGTGCCTCATCTTACTTGTTTTAAAGAAAACCTGTCTCTGTATTTGAGCTAACACTTTTTTTTTAATGTAAAAAGAATTGCTGTGTTGCAGTGTTCATAGTATTTGATTTTTTTCCTAAAAGGCAGCATCTCTGGTAGCCATCTCGTGCTACTGTGTTATTATTCACTATAAATTTAGTGGAGTTTCTGGGGGAAGAAAGTGCCCAGAAATGCTTGTATCCAACTTAACAATAGATTGTCTTTGAGGAAGTTATTAAAATACTGATTTGATGGAAATTTCTGTTTTATGTGATCTGAAAAGATGCTTCTTTAAAATTCCTTAAAAATAGTTTTGCTAGTTTAGGCTATTAGGTTTCAAGTGAAAATACATGAATTGAAGGAATAGGGAATAGGAAAACAGGAGAAAAGTTTGGTATATTTTGGACAATTCCTTTGGTGAACTGATTTGTGAACTGTTTATAGGGACTGATCATGAAGAAGTGTCTTATTTCGGTATGGTGAAAGAGGTTTTATTATGTTAGTCTGCTAGATAGTATATATACCTATGCTGTGATCATGTTTCACATAAGACATTGTTTAAAAGTAGTATTTCACTCATTTTATTTAAATGGTTCAATTCTTTAACATAATTTATCAAAGAGTTGCAGATCCCTAATAAGTATAAGAAATACTATTATTTATTTTTTGAGCTAATAGTTTTTATAAGGGTTCATGTTAGCAAGGAAACATGAAGTTAGCATTTTTATTAAATTGATGATATTCCTGGCAAGCAGTTTAGCATTATTAATGAAAATTTAAAATGGATGATTGGCAATTTCCTAAATATCTTACCGGAAAATAGTTAAATTACAATAGATACATATTGTAAAAAAGGTATTTCAGAGAGTTCATAAGAAGTTTGGAAAATTCTGATAAGATATTAAGTAGTAAAAGAAGTATATTACCCTTAACAAAATACTGGCAGTTCAAATCAACAACATATAAAAACATTCTACACTATGTCAAATGAGACTTATTGCAGTTAAACATGGGAAAAATCAGTAACTATAACATACCATAGTAAGAATAAAGGACAAAAAACATGATCATTTGAATCGATGCCGAGAAAGCATTTAACAGACAGCACCCTGTCATGGTAAAAATAGTCAACAAACTAAGCATAGAGAACTTCCTCAGCCTAATAAAGGGCATTTATGAAAACCCCAGAGCTAACATCATATTAATGGCAAAAGACTGAATACTTTTCCTCCTGAGATCAGGAATAAGACAAGGATGGCACTATTCAGTGTTACAGGCAATAAAAAAGAAATAAAGGACATCCATATTGGAAAGGAAGAAATAAAACTATATCCACAGTGATATGATTTATATATTAAGTCCTAAATTCATAACCAAACTATTAGAACTAATAAATGGATTTAGCAAGGTTTCAGTATACAATATCAATATACAGAAATTAAGTATATTCCTATACACCAACAATGAACATCCAAAAATGAAATAAAAAAGTTAAGAAAATGAAATGAATTTACAGTAGTATCCAAAAGAATACAGTAGTTAGAAACAAATGTAAAGAAGAAACATGAGAGTTGTACATTAAAAACTACAGAACATTTTTTGAATTAAAATCTAAAGAAATGTAAGTCATTCTATATTCATAGATCAGGTTTAATATTAAGATTGCAGCACTACTACCCAAAATGATCTGCAGATTGGACACAGTCCCCACCAAAATCCCAGCATGAGTCCCTTCTTCCCAACCCCCCGCAACCCCCAGAAATTGGCAAACTGATCCTCACATTCAAAGCATTTCTTTCTTTCTTTTTTTAATGTTTGTTTATTTTGAGAGAAGGAGAGAAGAGATTTAGATTCTGAGCAGGGGAGGGGCAGAGAGAATCCCAAGCAGGCTGTGTGCTGTCAGCACAGAGCCTGATGCAGGACTTGAACCCACGAACTAACTGTGAGATCATGATGTGAGCTGAAATCAAGAGTTGGACACTTAACCAGCCACCCAGGTGCCCTAGGATCCTCATATTCATATAGAAGTACAAGGATCCCAGAGTAACTAAAACAGTTTTGAGAATAAAGAACCAATTTACAAGATTTAAACTTTCCAGGGGCACCTGGGTGGCTCAGTCGGTTAAGCGTCCAACTTCAGCTCAGGTCATGATCTCACGGTTCGTGGGTTCGAGCCCCGCGTCGGGCTCTGTGCTGACAGCTAGCTCAGAGCCTGGAGCCTGCTTCAGATTCTGTGTCTCCCTCTCTCTCTGACCCTCCCTGCTCATGCTGTCGCTCTCTCTCTCTCTCAGAAATAAATTAAAAAACATTTAAAAAAAATTAAAAAAAAAGGATTTAAACTCCCAATTTCATAATTTACTATGAAGTTATAATCAAGATAGTGTGGTTCTGCATAATGATAGACATACAGATCAGTGGAATATATTTGATAGTCCAGATATAAAACCTCACTTAAGTGTTTAATTTTCAACAAGATCCCAAGACTTTTCAGAAAGAGCAAGAATAGTCTCTTGAGCAAATGATTCTGGGTCAACTGGATATCCACATACAAAATAATGAATTTCGATCCCTCCTTCATGCCACATATAAAAATTAATTCAAAATGGATCAAAGATCAAAATTTGAGAGCTAAAGTTATAAAACTCTTGGAAGAAATATGGGAGTAAATTTTTTTGATCTTGGATTAGGGGTCTTGGATATGATAGCAGAAACACAGTAACAAAACAAAAGAAGTGATAAATTAGATTTCATCAAAATGAAAAGCTTTTTACTTTCTAGGACACTGTCAAGGGGAGAAGACAACTCATAGAATGGGAGAAAATATTTGTAAATCATGTATCTGATAAGGAACTTGTATTCCAAATACATAAAGAACTCTTAAAACCACAATAAAGGGGCACCTAGGTGGCTCGGTCGTTGGAGTATGACTCGTTATCTTGGCTTAAGTCATGATCTCATGGTTTATGGGATCAAGACCCACATCAGGCTCTCTGCTGACAGCATAGAGACTGGTTGGGATTGTCTCTCTCCCTCTCTCTCTGCCCCTCCCCCACTCATGCACATGTGTGCTCTGTCCAATAAACCCCTCAATAATAAACAGAAGTAGCCCAGTTAAAAGTAGACAGTTTGAAAACCATTTACCCAAAGAAATATACAGATGGCCAATAAACATGTGAAAAACTCAACGTCATTAGTTATTGGAGAAATGCAAGTCAAAACAATAATACTATTTCTCTTACACTAGATGGCAGTAATATGTGTTGATAAGGATGTGGAGACATTGGAACCTTCACACATTGCTGGTGGAATTGTAAAATGGTATAGCCTTAAGTAGTTTGCTCATCAGAATGTTAACCAGAGTTATCATTTGGCCCAAAGTCTAACTCCTAGGTATTCCTGTTTCATTGTTAAGAGAAATGAAAATGTATGTCCACACAAAGACTTGAACATGATGAATGTTCATGGCAGCACTATACATAATAATCCAAAAGTGGAAATAACCTAAATGTCTACCAACTGAGAATGGACAGATGTGCTGTATCCACACAGTGGAATATTAAGGAGTAAAAAGGAACAAAATAATGATACATTAAACTTCAGAAATTAGGATAGGGATTCTTATAATAGAAACTGCATTGATTATTTTTAACCCTTTTTATTACAGTAGTTTAAAAAGCTTAGACAAGACTACCAGAATCTTTTCCTTTTCTTTTTTATTCTTCTCTCTCACTGTTGTCCTTTTACTCACTCAGAGTCATGGGTGGGAAGAGCATCATTAAAGGTGTGGACTTGAAGTACTGTTAAAGGTAAAGGACTTCTGTAGACACGAAGTACTCATTTTCCTAAATCAAGAATTAGGAATTCCTAATTTGAGAGTTACATAAAAATGAAGGTCATAGATTCAGTTTTATTTTAAAGGAAGTTTAAGCCTTGTGTATTATCTATTACTGAGTAACAAATTATCTCTAAATTTAGTTGCTTAAAACAGTAAATATTATCTCACAGTGTTTCTAGTCAGGAGTAAGAGCAGCTTAGCTGAGTAGTTCTGGTTCAGTGTGTATAATGAGGTTGCTGTCATCTGAAGGCTTGATTGGGGTTGGAAGTTCCTAGGGGACTCATATGATTGGTAAGTTAGTGCTGGCTTTTGTCCAGGGGACTCATTTTTTTGCATATGCATCTTTCTCCATATGGCTGCTTGTGTGTTTGCCCTAGTGTGATCCGCGAAAGCAAGGAGGAAGCCACCTTGTTATATATGATTTAGTCTTGTAAGTCACATACCTTCCCTTCTGCTACATTGTCTCCAATAGAGGCCACTTAGTAGAGCCTACATTCAAGGTAGGGAAACTTAAACTCCACCTTTTAAAGAGAATGATATTAAAGAACTTGTGGACATATTTAAAAACCACCTATGAATGCTTGAAATTCTAAACTGATATTTCAAATGAATTTTGCAGTGCTTAATTGTTCTTCAGAGACTAGATGTTTGGCTCTCTGGTGGGAATGACCTATGTGTGTGGAACCGAAAATTAGATCTCCTATGTAAGACCAACCACCTTTCTGATACAGGTAAGAAAACCAATCAAGGTAATTATGAGCCATGATTGATAGATATTCTTTTTTTTGTTTTGTTTTGTTTTTATTTATTTCTAGGAGAGAGAGATAGACAGCATGAGCAGGGGAGGGTCAGAGAGAGAGGGAGACACAGACTCTGAAACAGGCTCTAGGCTCTGAGCTGGCAGTCAGCACAGAGCCTGACACGGGGCTTGAACCCACAGACTGCGAGATCATGACCAAAGTGAAAGTCAGGCGCATAACCGACTAAGCCACCCAGACGCCCCTGATAGATATTCTTTGAAAGACATAATGAATCTTCAAAGAGACTTCCCATGAATACCTTTGTATTTGTTAATTACTATAAGGGATTTTTTCTTTTCAGTTCTGAATATATCATGTAACCTTATTTCTCCAGTTTAAGTTGATGGTTGTGTAAAATATATTTCCATCCTAAATTGGAGGGAGAAGCCTCCCTCACCCACCTTTTGTCTTCCCCTCCCCTTCTAACAATTTCTCAAAAGTGGTCAAAAACTTGTTCCATTTATGCTCTTGGGCTTCCTAAACTGAGTTTGATGAGCACATTGATACAGGGAATTAAACCTTTCCAACTTTATAATAGCATTTTCTTTTTATTTGTGGGACAGTTGGATTTTGAATAGATTCCAAAGCATGGCCTCATTTTACAGTTGGTTTTACTAAAAAGTTCATGCATTGTGCAAACTTACTAATTCAGAATTTGGTTAATATTTTTGGTTTTAACAAAAGAAAATCAGTTTGACTTCTGATAATAAGGATCTTAATAAAATAAACTATTCAAAGTAAAAATAAGTATAAATGAGTAAGTTTAAATAATAACCTTGAAGTTACGTGATATACTATTAACTGTGTTTGTTTCTAAAAGTAATCAAATAAACCCATGGACATCCTAGAGAGAATATTATTAAGCATATTGATATCATAAAGATAGCAGGAGCCCTGTGAATTGAATTTACAGTTCACAATTGGAGCTAACTTATCTCCCCTAAGATGTCTTAACAAAACTAAGTACCTTTCTAGGATTTACAATTTTACCGTTCAATTAAGTGTTTGATCACTTGGAAGTATGTAGATTGTATTTTTGTGTTTCCTGTTATATCTCATGAGTTGTATATTTTCTTCTGTTTCTTACACTAGATTGTAACAAATAGATTGTATTTTTGTGTTTCCTGTTATATCTCATGAGTTGTATATTTTCTTCTGTTTCTTACACTAACCTGTGGTTACCTGTGAATTTTATTACATGAATTATTAGTAACTGTGTTATGAAATAATGAAATCAGAACTAACAAGAGTGTTTTGTATGATAATGGAAATAACCACCTATAATAGCCGTCTCCCTTTCTTTTGCAAGTTATCTTTGAGAACTATTAAATAATCACAGTATTGTCCTATTTATCCGTGTCTCAAAAGATAGTGGAAACGTTTGATAAAATCTGTTAGAAAGCTTTGAGAAGGCCATAGGCTACTGTTGGTGAGCCTTTCATGATACGGGTTTTCCAAATTACTGTATGCCATTGAGTTAGCAGTGCTATTAGACCTTTTTCTCATGAAGCTCCTTGCTTGTTTATAAATGTGGTATCTGAAGGCCATTTTCTTAGCTGATGTCTGTTATGACTTAACTCATTTACTGCCAGGTAACTTGCTCAGGCTTTTAAATTACATCGAGGAAAATGGCAACTTTATATCTTCTTTGAGCTAGTCATCTTGTAAATGGTGATTATCTTAAGGGATTCCTGGTTTAAAAAAAAAAGTTGACCATAAAAGTGAAAAGTGTCCACAGAGCATATTCTACCCTTAGGAAATCCGCATCTTCTTTAGGTCTCTCATATTATCAGAGATTAATTTTCCATTTGCAGGTGAGTAGGGAAGAGTGATGTAGTCTATTGGGTGTGCTTTATTGTTATAACCCTTTTATGGGAAATGACTGGCATAAATCTGAGAATGTGTTTATTTTTGGTGTAATCCTTGAAAATAATTTGACCACTGTTGTATATATTTTTGAAGGGATCAGTGCTTTGATCGAAATACCTAAGAACTGTGTTGTGGCAGCAGTTGGCAAAGAACTGAGTGAGTATGACTCTTTTTCTTTTATTTTCTTTTTAAGAAAATTTAAAAGTAGACTTGTATAGACATTTTAGAAAGACAAGTTTTTATTTAAGGGACATCTGCCTCTGCCCAAGTCTTGACCTGTGGTTGTTGGAAGTGATAGGAAGACTGAGACATTTTCAAGATGTTAGGTCAGTTTTTGTACTGTGCTTGGTCTAACATAGCCAAATGGAGCACAGTAACCCTGTATGTCTGAGAACAGAGAAGGCTGTTTACATTCCACAGTCCTCTCTGCTGCTGATCCATACTCCTATACTTAGCCAAAATTTTGACCACATAAAGCAACTATCAGCATTCTGGAAACTAAAAACTTGAGTTGGGAGGGTTGAAGGATGATTATTGTGGGAAGTCACTAAGGCAGGAACTGTGGCGTTTTTGCCTCAGGAAGCCAGAGTGGGGCCCGTTTTCTTGGGAAGAGTTTTGGTGGTGCTAAGGTTGCTGGCCTGGAGGCTGTACTTTGAGGACTTCTGCCCTAAATACTTTGATCCTCTTCTTTCCATCTCACTGCTTTTGCGGTCTTCAGGCTCTCATCTCCCCTTTTGCCTGTTCTGTTGTGCTAACCTCCTTCCTAGCTTTTATCTTCCTTCCTCTACTGTAGTGCTTCTCCAGTAGCTTCTCCTCCTCTGGCTTTGGGTTTCTCAAATACATTTTCCAGGAGTTGCTAGGGGTGACCTCTCTAAGAGGCATGTTATTCCCCTGCCTCTGTTGCCTACAGCAGTCATTTCTAGACTCTCAAATTTCTGACACGTACAGTAGTTCATCTTTTTGGAGATCACCTTAAGATTCCCAAATTTGTATTTTGCTTACTAGAATCATTAAATATAAAAACAAAAACAACAAAAGCAAGCTATCACTTACCATCATCATTTTGTAAAAATTACTTCTTAAAAAAGTATGAATGGGGCACCTGGGTGGCTCAGTTGGTTAAGTGTCCAACTTCGGCTCAGGTCATGATCTCACGGTTTGTGGGTTTGAGCCCTGCATCGGGCTCTGTGCTGACAGCTCAGAGCCTGGAGCCTGCTTCTGATTCTGTGTCTCCCTCTCTCTCTGACCCTCCTCTGCTCGTGCTGTCTCTTATCTCTCAGAAATAAATAAAACGTTAAAAAAAAAAGTATGAAGAATATGATCTCAACAAAAAATAGGACTTTAAACTGAATATATTTTTGTACAAAATGTATATGGCCCTTATTTTTTCTCAGTTTTGCCTTAAATGAATGAAATCTTTGCTCCAGGGGACCAGTATAAGACCACCAGTAAGATAAAATCTAGACTTTTTAGCAGATCACATCTAGTTCTTTATTCTTTTCCTTCTCCCTCCTCTGAGTCCTATATCATGTGTTTGTCAGCAGTGAATTGCCCTGGCTTCTCCCATCTGAGGTGATTCTCACCCCTTTGCCTTTATTTCTCCTGTCGTTCGGTGTCAGGTCTTTTCCCCCTACTCATTGTCCTCTTTGATGTTGCTGATTCCTACTTACTCTTTAAGAGCTTAGCTCTAGGATGACATTTTTTGAGGCTAAAGGCTTGCTTTCCAATCATCTCTACTCCCAAACGTTTTTCTCCTGTGTTCTCATAATCTTATGTGTCATGTCACTTACTACTTTAAAAAAAAGACTTCTCTTTTCTTTTTGTGCTCTCCTTGCAATTCCCTGCAGAATGTGAGCTCCTTGACAACTAGAGCTTCTTATTCGTCTTTCTGTTAAAAGATGGGAGATTTTTATTGAATGTATGAGTAATTGAGTCAATTCATTTATGTGGTAATAAAAGGATTACTACTGCCTCAAAGGAAGTTGAGATATGTTAAAAAAAAAAAGAAAGAAAATTGGTTATATTCAGAAAATAATTTGTAAAAATACATAATCTTAACAACAAGGTCCTGCATTTTATTAGGTTTATTATAAAATATTGTGCCATTTTTCCTTATATAAAAATTCATTTCATTCTTGTAAATAGAGTGTCTTTTCTGTTTCCAAGACCAAGCTTGTGCCCATTTCCTTGGTTTTAAATGTTCCATACCAATTTCTCTTTTTCTGTGTGAGGCTGGGCTCCTTTCAACAGGAAATACAACTTGTGAGTACACATGTTACAGTGACTGTGAAGCTAAAAAACAAGGCTCTCAGCTCTGACACTTCATCTTGGTTCAAAAGACCAGGCTTTTGTTCTTAAGCATTTTTTACAATTGACTATTTGTTCTCTTTTGGAGAGGATCTAATTTATATTTGTCTTATTTCCTTGAAGTTACTACATAGGTGACCCTATGAATACTTGTCTGTAGGGACCATACTTATGGGTTCACTGAACAGTTTCACATTATCTTCAGTACTTGGTAGTCCTTTGTGGAAACCTATAAAGGAGGTTTCTGTTTCTTCTCCATATTTGAAGTTACTTTTTGTTAGTTTGATTAAATAGTACATTGCCCATTTTTCCACAATCCCAATCTCCTTTAGTAGTATTCCAGCTATAAGAATTTTTACATGAGTTTGACAGGTATTAAGAAGAGTTCTCTTTTATTTGCTGAAAGACCTTTGTTTGACAGCCACAGTTTGAATGTGAATAGCTGTTGGGATAAAATAACTCTTTACTAGAGATTTGTCAGTTGGTAAAATATTGTCCAAAGACATAGAAAGGAATGTGGTATGACCTATTTTCCAGAGAGGAATGTGAGAAAAAAGAGAAACTCTAGAAATTAACCACCACCTGGAAGGGATCTGACTTATGAGATCTTCCCACTTGTCAGATATTAGTCATCCTAATCTGTGAGCATCCATAGCACTTGGTACACTGGCTTATTTCCAGCCCTTAATCCATTACTATAAGCTTGTTTATAAGTCACACTTGCACTCTACAATGTTTTTCAGGGCAGTGACTGAGGCCTGTTCACATTTGATATCTAAGTTGCTGGAACACAATAGGTATTTAGTAAGTGTTGATAGAATCACTCCTTTGATTTGATTTTTGGGTTTTCTGTATTGATTAGTTAGAATTTATACAAGTTTAAATAAAACTATTTGTTAATGTTAGATAGCAAGTAAAGCAACACATTGAACATCTCTTTTTTCTTTTTTTTTTTTTTTATTTCTAGGAGAGAGAGAGACAGCGTGAGCAGGGGAGGGTCAGAGAGAGAGGGAGTCACAGACTGAAACAGGCTCCAGGCTCCGAGCTGGCAGTCAGCACAGAGCCCGACGCGGGGCTCAAACCCACGAACCGCGAGATCATGACCTAAGTGAAAGTCGGACGCTTGACTGACTAAGCCACCCAGGCGCCCCACATTGTACATCTCTTATAGTCAAAAGTATATTAAAGCAACCCATTGAATATTGACACACAAAAATTTCAGATGATTCTGAAATGTGGACCAGACACTGAC
The DNA here is from genome assembly GCA_017311185.1 of Proteles cristata cristata. Taxonomy (NCBI): domain Eukaryota; kingdom Metazoa; phylum Chordata; class Mammalia; order Carnivora; family Hyaenidae; genus Proteles; species Proteles cristata. The sequence goes on along the minus strand of JAESUZ010001311.1, from coordinate 849,047 downwards.
CAAGGAGAGAGGGAGGCGGGTTAGCCAGGCATGTCTTGAAGCCCCAGAAAGCATGGGGACTTCTGGTTGGTACTGGGTTTAGAAGAGTTTTAATAAAAGAACAGTTGTAAAGGCACACTCATTTGGGATTTTAGCAGATCATCTCAAACATCTCAAGCATTTGAAAGAAATACTCTGGTATGAATAAGGCTTTCTTTGGAGATGGGTTTTTCAGTATTTTACATCGTTCTCACTTAATGAAATACTAGATTTTTTTTTTTAGCAGAAATAGAATTGTGTCTTCTTTGACCATTTTAATAAAATTATGTATGTATTTTTATTTAGTAATTTTCAGGCTGGTGGCACCTGCAGGAGAATCACTAGAATGGGATATTCTTGAAATTAAACGCCTCCTTGATCACCAGGATAATATTCTCTCATTGGTTAATGTCAATGGTAAGCTTATTGTGTATATGTTTATATTATGTAAAATTTTGCACTTGCTGACAGAACTTTGGTCTTGTTTTGTTCTAGAATTCTTTAATTACCATCATTAAAATAATGCTTTAGACAAGTAAGGGTCAGTAGTCTAATATACTCAGAGGTTTATCCTAAGATGTGGGCCCAAGAAGAATAGAGTGAGGCAGTGAATAAAGATGATGGAGGGGAGCATAATTATCTCAGGTGCTGCATGATAGCTTTGGGATGACTGTCCTAGGCTATTAGTACTAATGCCGAGTAGCATTTCAGCATTTTTGGCAGATGGTTCTGGCCATTTCTTTTGTAGACCCACAAAGTGTAACACTATGTAGCAAGTTAGACATTTAGAGCAGTAGGAACAGAATTCAAGTGGATTGCAGTCATGATTGAAGACTGCCAGAGAATAACATCAAGATAAAGGACTGCAGAAATTGGGTCATATCTGCCCATTCTCGTTCTTGTGTGTTTTGACTTGCCAGGCATCTTATTTGGCTTCATGGCGATTTTAAGAAAAAAAATTTTTTTTAATAGTTTATTTTTGAGACAGAGAGAGACAGAACATGAGTGGGGGAGGGGCAGAGAGAGAAGGAGACACAGAATCCAAAGAAGACTCCAGGCTCTGAGCTGTCAGCAGAGAATCCGATGCGGGTCTCAAACCCACGAACCGTGAGATCATGACCTGAGCTGAAGTCGGACGCTTAACCGACTGAGACACCCAGGCGCTCCGGCTTCACAGCGATTCTAATCACTGTTCCCTGGAAGCTGAATCTGTCATCAGATGGCAGAATTGGATCACACTACCATTCCTGGGATTTGTTTGGCTTACTTTGAAGTAAAATGACACCTTGTATCATCAGAACTCTGGATGATTGGTATTCCAGGGTCAACAAGAAGAGTCCTTCTTTGGTGGCTTCAGTTTGATAATCTGAAAGAAACTAAGAGGGTTTTTTTTGTTTGTTTGTTTGGTTTTTTCTTTTAATGTTTTGTTTATTTCTTAGAGAGAGAGACAGTGTGAGCAGGGGAGGGTTAGAGAGAGGGAGATACAGAATCCAAAGCAGGCTCCAGGCTGTGAGCTAGCGGTCAGCACAGAGCCCGACGCAGGGCTTGAACCCACGAAGCATGAGATCATGACCTGAGCCGAAGTCGGACGCTCAACCGACTGAGCCACCCAGGCACCCCGGAAACTAAGAGTTTTGTGAGGATGCCATGAATAGAATGTAGTAGGAGGACTGGACTGCACTCCCTGACCTGAGACCTGGTTTGGCTCTTTTTGAGCAATTTTGTATAACCATGAGGCAAAAGGAAAGAGGGCTACAGATAGCACCAGTTATACTCTCCATGTGTATGCCATTTAATCACATTTTTAGGTACATGTGTGAGAATGTCCTTCCCAACTCCAAAATCCTTTTGTCTAATAGCCGTTTTCTTACGCAACCCAGCAGCAAGTCTTTCTAAGGACCAGGTGGTCTTAGTGATAGAAGTTAACATGTTGGGAATACCCTTTTATTTTTCTCTGGGGGTTCTCTTTTCCTCTAGCCATGGATGGCAGCCCAAAAGACAAGTTCTTATTTGGGAGACCCTCTGACACAGAGTCTTAAACTCCAGGGCCCTGGAGCTGCTAAAAAAAATGTGAGCAGTGTCCTGGCCCATTACACTGGTCATGCCTAGTTCTCTTTTAGTGGTAAAGCACTGGTACCATTGATCTAGCATGGTTCCTTAATGAAGGTGATGGGATGTTAATGAAGAGGTCTTAGCTTCATGACACTTCTGCTGTGCGATATGTAAAGAAGCTTATAACATTTTAACCAAGAACTATTTCTTTGCCAACTTCTTAAAGGAAGGAAAATGGAAACATAAAGCAAAAATATTGTTAATGAAAATCACAGGAAACCCCTAGTAGTTTTTGCTTTATTAACTCCCTGATTGTAAAATTACACTACAGATAATAAATAAGCCATAAGCATCTTGAGGAATCCTGTATGGTCTAGTAGTCTGTTAAAATGTGAAAATGATACTTGTGACAGTCTTATTTTGTACATAGGTAGGTTTGCTGTGCTGCAGATTTCAGCTATCCTGAAATTATTATGTTGTACAGTTCTCAGCTCCACCCTCAGCCCTGTTTCTTTTTCCCACAGTGGAAGATGTGGCTAGTTACTGGGTTTGTATTTCACACTCAAAGTGCACTTTCATGGAGGAGACCCCAGGCAACCTTAGAATGATAGGACAGAATTCCCACAGATGTGGATAATGAATAACAGAGAATCTGATGATGAATGAAAAAGAGATCTGAATGCCCGGGCAGAGGGGTTTCTAACACAGACATACAAAATAATGTTAATATTTTCTGGCAAAAGGGTCTGGTCCTTGATTTTATTCCTTGTTTTGTGTTGACAGTATGGTATGGTAATCACAAATTATTAGTACTTGTGAGGGAAGGTAGACAGATATAAGAATGGGAGTTCATAGTAGGTGACTTTTTTTTTTTTTTTTGAGAGAGAGGGACAAAGAAGAGGGAGACACAGAATCCCCAGCAGGCTCCAGACTTCGAGCTGTCAGCACAGAGCCTGATGCAGGGCTCCAAACCACGTACTGCGAGATCATGACCTGAGCTGAAGTCAGATGCTTAACCAACTGAGCCACCCAGGCGCCCCTATACTAAGTGATTTTTGATAGTAACTAGGATGAAAATCCATCCATATGTATCATTGAGGTTGTTTTGTGTGAAATATTCTGAGCGACCTGTTTGAGAACATATAGTGATAAATTTGTAGTAATAAAACTACTGACTTAGCTGAATGCTCGTATTTTGTTTTAAGTGAAAAATTCCACCTGGGCACAAATACTTTTGTTTCTTTTGCATAGATGAATCACAGACACTTGGGCAGATTAAGTCAGAGCAGACCACCATGTCGTCTCCAGTTCAGTTAACTCTATTATGATGACATGCAGAGTTAGTGTCAAGAATCTTTGCTCCGTAATGACTTTGGTTCCTTTGTAGTTTGAATGAAATTGGAAAGGGGAGGGAAACGGATGGAAAAGAAGGTCATGGAAAGAGTAGTACAGCTTTAACTGTCCCACTGTTAAAATTAAAAACTTGTGGGGCGCCTGGGTGGCTTAGTTGGTTAAGCGTCCGACTTTCGCTTAGGTCATGATCTCGCGGTTCGTGGGTTCGAGCCCGCGTCGGGCTCTGTGCTGACTGCCAGCTCAGAGCCTGGAGCCTATTTCAGAGTCTGTGACTCCTCTCTCTCTGACCCTCCCCTGCTCATGCTGTCTCTCTCTCTCTCTCTCTCCTAGAAATAAATAAAACATAAAAAAAAAAAATTAAAAAAAAAAATAAAATTAGAAACTTGTTTTTCTGCATAGATGAAAAATGGAGTTATCTTCACATAACAAATTCTGTAGTCTGTTAATAAACTATAGAATTTGGTCTTGGAACCAAGACAAAATAATATTTACATGTATGATTGCTGGCAATTTTTCATTTCTAAGAGACTGTTCATCTAATTATTAGATATTTCTGTCCTGGTTTATTTGGTAATGGAATCATTAAATCATAATTCATACTTGTATTCCTAAATTACAAACAACTGGAGGTTTTAATACCATTAATTTGGAATAATACTAGAAGCTCGGAATAATTCCAGAGACTCAAAGATAATGTGTTTGATGTCTTTTTTAAGTAGCTACACATTTATTATTGGATTTTTAACCATCATCTTCATCTAATGCATGAGAAATCCAAGACATAGAAAGGTTAAATGACTTTCTGAGAACTAGACGGCTGGTAACAGAGCCATATTTAGAACTTGAGTTTTTAGACTCATATTGTTCTCTTCCCTCTTACCTAAACATGTAAGGGTTAAAATAAATTACATTTCTTCAAGATAATTTTTAGTGTCCACAGTTGTACACTTTCTATTAAATATATAATTTATAGTGACTTAGTTGGTCCACTAATTTCATTTTAAGGTTATAAAAACTTGTCATTGTAAAAGTAATACATAGTCATAGTAATGAGAAAAGAATGAGAAACATTAAGTGTGTAAAAATGAAAATTGTCCCACGCTACAGTATTAAGCACTGGTCCATAGTCTTCTAGGTGTTTTTCTGAGCATATGTATGTTTATATCCATATGTCTCACTGTTTGGAACTGTATGTCATGAATGTATTTACATAGCAATATAAACATACTTTTACAACTTAAATTTTTTTTTAGGTTTATTTTGAGAGAGAGAAAGTGCAAGTTAGAGAGGGGCAGAGAGAGAGGGAGAGAGAATCCCAAGCAGGTTACACACTGTCAGCACAGAGCCCGACTCAGGGCTATAACCCATGATCCATGAGATCATGACCTGAGTTGAAGTCAGACTCTTAACTGACTGAGCCACCCAGGTGTCCCTAGAACTCAATTTTTAATAACAGCATTACTGGGGTGCCTGGGTGGCTCAGTCAGTTAAATGTCCGACTTTGGCTCAGGTCATGATCTCACAGTTTGTGGGTTGGGGCCCCATGTCGGGCTCTGTGCTGACAGCCAGCTCAGAGCCTGGAGTCTGTTTCAGATTCTGTGTCTCCCTCTCTCTCTGACCCTCCCTTGCCCACTCTCTCTCTCTTTCTCTCTCTCAGAAATAAAAAACATTAAAAAAAATTAATAACAGTGTTACTGTTTAATTTTGTAGATGTTTTATTCAGTTCCCAATTGGATGTTTAGATTATCTTCACATTTTTAATATTATGTATAATAGCCTTGTTAGATATATCTATTATGCGCTTTCCTCAGGATAAATTCCTAGAAGTGGAATTGTTGAATCAGTGGGTTTATACTTCTTTATAAAGGTTTTGATGCATATCACCAAATTTGAAAGGATAGTACCAATTTATACTGGGACATTAGTAGTACGGAAGTATGCTGATGCCCTGTGCTTTCGCTAGCATTGGGGTTTTTCCTGTTTTTAGTCTTTCCCAATTTTCAAGTTACTGATTTATTTTTTTGGTTTATTTTTGAGAGAGAACATGTACAAGCAAGCTGGGGAGGGGCAGAGAGAGAGAGGGAGACCGAGGATCTGAAGGAGGCTCTGCGCTGTTAGTGCACAGAGCCAGTTGCAGGACTCAAACTCAGGAACTGTGGGATCACGATGGAAGCCAAATTTGGCCGCTTAACCAACTGAGCCACCCAGATGCCCCTCTTACTGCTTTTAGATTTTTTTGATTATTAAGGGAATTGAACACCTTTTCATATGTTAACTGACCATTTGTATTTTTTGTTTTGCCTGTTTAGGTGTTTTGCCCAATTTCTGTGCTGGAGTATTTATCAAAATTTGGTTTCCAGGAACTCCTTATGTATATAATAAACCCATTTTGATATCTGATTTGCAAATTTTTTTCAGCCTTTTGTCATTTAAATGATTTTTTTCATTAAGCAGATATTTACGTGTGTATCTTTGCCCACCCTGCCTCCTTTAGAGCTTCTTAGCACTCCATGTTTATAAAAAGCGTCTACCTTTATTTTTGCAATCCTTTAAGCACTTTTAATGTTTTAATGTATTTGAAACTTACTTTGGCATATGTAAAATAATAGAAAACATATGTACTGGTCTCTGCCCCCAGTTCCTGGCAAAGAGCTCCTAAAACCCTTGTAATTTCCTAAGTTGTAAGATCTCAAGGAGCATCTTTTGTTCTAATGTTTAGTCTAATATTTGCTGACACAAGAGCTCCTACCTTTCTTGGAATGTGACAAGGTGACAGTAGTGACTTCTGTAGTTCTAATGAGACCATTCTTTCTTGGTGGGCTTCTGAATGGGGGCTGGTCTCCAGAAGGACCAGCCATAATTACAAACTTGGAATTTTTAGCCCACCCCTTATCTTCCAGAGAGAGGCTAGAAATGAAATAATTGATCATGTCTACATGATGAAGGCTGCATAAAAATCCCAACAGTATATACGGGGTTTGGAGAGCTTCCAGATTGCCCAGCATGTGGAGGTGCTGGAAGAGTGAGGGCATGGAAGCTCCACAGCCTTCCTCCACATACCCATCTGGGTGTTCATTCTGGTCTTTTCTTGTATTTTATGATAAACTGGTAAACAGCTGTTTTCCTGAGATCTGTGAGCTTCTCTAGCAAATTAATTGAACCCAAGGAGGGGATGTGAGAGCCTCTGACTTATAGCTGACAGGTCAGAAGCACAGGTAACCACCTGGACTTGGAGTTGGCATCTGAAGTAAAGGGAATCTTTTGGGACTGAGCCCTTAACCTGTGGGATCTGATGCTTCCCCCAGGTAAAGTGTCAGAAATGAATTAAATTGTAGGACATTCAGCTGGTGTCACAGAATTGCTTAGTATGGGACCCCCCTCCCCCCCCACATATACAACATCTGGTATCAGAAGCGTTGTGAGTATGGGAGTGAGTAAAAGAGAGACATAGGAGAAGGGTCTATTTTCTAAACAGTACATGATCCAAGATAAGGCTCTTTTGTTTCTGTTCCTCAAACAGTTAACCAAATATTCCAGCATGAGGCATTTCTTTCCTCACTGAATTGAAATGCTGTTATGACACACTAAATAAGTAAACGTGAGTCTGTTTCTCGTCTTGCTGTTCTGGTTATATTGATCTTTCTGTTTGGCTTGTCTAGGTACCTCACTATTCTAAATATTGTGGTTTTATGGAGCATTACTACTAGGCAGTCTATTTCTTTTCTACTTTAGCTTATGTAAAATGATCACTAATGAGACACATGTGAACTCTGCCTAGATTTGAGTTTTGTAACTGGCTCCCATGTTGGAGAAATGATCATCTGGAATATTCTGGACTGGACAGTGCAGGCCCGTGAATGCAACTTCTGGGACCCATCTCCACAGCTGGACACTCAGCAAGAAATAAAACTCTGTCAAAAACCGAATGACATTTCTATTCATCACTTCACATGGGATGAAGAGGTAAAACAAAAAAAAATTGAGAAAATAATCTCTAAACGTATCTTTTTTTTAATAAACCCAGTTTCTCATTTTTTAAATTTTAGTTTAGAGAGAGAGAGATAGTGGGGCAGACAGAGAGAATCTTCAGCAGGCTCTGTGCTGTCAGAGCAGAGCCTGATGTGGGGACTGAACTCATGAATCATGACATAATAACCTGAGTAGGAATTTTTTAAACTTAACCTCATGATGGATATAAAAAGGTATCATTTCCCATGTTCAAGTTGGGCTTTAAAATGTTCTGATATTTTTCGGGGTGCCTGGTAGCTTAGTTGATTAAGTGTCTAACTTCAGCTCAGGCCATAATTTCAGGATTGGTGAGTTTGAGCCTCAGTTAGGCCATGTCCGGTGCTGTGCTGACAGCTCAGAACCAGGAGCCTACTTTGGATTCTGTCTCCCTTTCTCTTTGCCCCTCTCCCACTCATGCTCTGTCTTTGTCTTTCAAAAATAAATGTTAAAAAAAAAAGTCTTGATATTTTTCAAAGATTGCAGAAGTTGCATTAAAAAAGCATTTTAATCTTAGCTTCTGTCTGTGAGGCAAGGAAGTGATTACAAATCCACAGATTTAAAAACTTTTAATTTTTGGTTGGATTAAATAAGAGGTATGGCCCTAAAATTTATGTTTTTTATTTGATACCTTTTTTGTTTGTAAAAATTAGTATTAGAAGTTTTTTTGTATTCTTTTTATTCTCTCAAATTTTGATGGATGTGTATTAACTGCTATAAATGGTTGATAAAGCATTACTCAGCTTTTCCTGGTATATCTTCTTTTATAGGGGGTTTGTTTTTTCTATAAGGGGACATTAATTATTGGTGATAGGTGATTGATTGAGTGACTCTCTTGAGTAATAGCTGCCCAAGAGCTCATTAATTCTCCGGCTGTATTTATAATTTCCTTTGTGTTCTTTGGTACATCACTTAAACAGCACAGATTTCCTGGTTTGTGGAACTTTGGGGTTTCTGTTTATTTGAGTTGCTACCCATAAGGCTCTAGATTTTAGCACAGTTGGCCAGTTTTCATTAATGCTCCTGACACTGGCCCTCAGTTTGCCTTGCTAAATACAGAGTACTGATCCCAAGAATCAAGGGGATCTTTCCACAGACAGACTCTGGTAAGCCTTGAGGGCATGTTGTGGTCTAGATACTATAGGTCTGAGTCGGGTTTGAAAGCTTCATGAGAAGAATTTTTTGGTAAAAACACAAAGGCTAGATTTTAGGGATTTTTGAAAGGTCTCCCTCACTGGGGTACCTATTGCAGAAGAAAAGGATTCTCAGGCAAGTGCTACCAAAAGTCTAGCGATGTGCAAAATAATTTCAGAAGCTAGGTGGTGTGCTGTGAGTCGAAGGCAAGGGATTGGAGTAACATGACCTTGATTCCAATATCAGCTCTATATCTTAACTTCCTGGGTGACTTTAATCTTCTTTTAAAATTTCAACTTGTTTCTCTGGCAGATGGCATTAGTACTAGCTTTCTCTACCTGAATGAGATGTTAGGCTATAAGAAGATAAGTATTGGTAAACGTACTTTCCAAAGATTAAAGTTATTTTAGTAAAAAGGTATTTCTAATAGTACATTTGGAAAAATGTTTTTTGTGAATCCTTCAGAGAATCATTCTTAAGATGATAGTGCCCCTATAGCATGTTTTTTTGTGTCCTTTATAGGTCTCTTGCATTCTTAAGATGTGGAGTGTGGGTATTTTGCTAACATTTTCCAGGCAAAAGAAGCTAAGTAATTTTCCTAACGATACAGTGTTAGGTGAACGAAAACCTGGGTTGTGCCTCAGCAGCTTCCGCTGTACCGCCAGCCTGCCAGCCAGAGTTCCTGCCTCCGTCATGTTTCTGTGAGGGAAGGAGGTGATGCTAAGGGGTGTAATATACAGAAGTTCCTCTTTATTAGTGGCTGTGTCCTACCTTCTGAATGCTTTGAGCTTGCCTTTGTGCTACGATGTTTTTGGACTTCCGGGGGCAGTACAGTAACCTAGACTAAAAGTGAGGAATAGGGAAGGGAACAGTGGCTTTCTGAGGTCATAGCAGGGCTGGAAGTCTGTTGCGCCACGTAGTGGTAAGGACTAATTTTATGCCCATTTCTGAACTTTCCCCCACCAGAATGTATTTGCTGCAGTTGGAAGAGGCTTATATGTGTATAACCTTAAAACGAAGCGTGTGATTGCTTGCCAGAAAACTGCCCACGACTCCAGTGTCCTGCACATTGCCAAACTTCCAAACAGGTACATGTTCCCATCTGTTCTACAACGAATGAAATAAACTCACACTTCCCAGGGCGACCACGGTAATTTCATAAGTGGCAGTTATTTGGCTCCATGGTTTGACCTGTTAGATTCTTTTGGAAATGGAGAAATTGCATGGCTGTCTCTAACAAAAGAGTTTGTGGCAAGGTGTTAAAAAATTTACAAGAAGTAGGGTTCAGATGAATTAGGTTGAATTTTATTATAAGAAGAGATAAATTTAAAATTTGGTATTTACTTAAAAAGACAAAAGACTTTGGGCACTATGTGCTCATTTTTCTTCTGGTATTTTCCGTATACCCATTTTATTGTTGCAGTTGTTGATGGCCAGAAAGAAATGGTCATCTCCTTTTTATGAGGGGCTAAGCGAGGGGTTTCCTGTCAGGGTAAATTTGGTTTCTGAGTTTTCAGGGATGAAATGGTAGGAGGGGAATACTATTTTCTCTGCAGGATTCTTTGAGAGCCACCCTAGGAAGAGATATAGTGACAAGAGGGAAAGGAACTGTTCAGGATATTGTGCAAATGTAATTAATTCATACTGTTTTCCTGAAAACATTTTTGAAAATGGGATGACATATTTATCACATTTGAGCCAGTGAGACAGTATCACATGTGCCCTTCCTGAAGGTGGCTTTACTTTGCATTGTAAAGCCATGTGAAATAGTGATTTTTGTCAACTCCTGCCACGAGCTGAAGAGAAACAGTTAAGGGCTCCACTGATTTCTTTTCACTGTAAATTTAGCATTGGCCCTTCTTGTGCCCTCTCTTTTTATCACTGATTTTTTTTTTTTTCCTGACAGGCAGTTAATCTCATGCTCGGAAGATGGCAGTGTACGCATTTGGGAGTTAAGAGAAAAACAGCAGCTTGCAGCTGAACCTGCGCCAACAGGTGTGTCTGTTCTCCTATGAAAGGCAGTTAAGTGCAGCCACAGGAATAATATACAGTGTGCTCCAAATAGGCATTTTGCATAAAGCATATGCTAATTGGGATCTCAGATTCACATCTTAATGTTGCTTTAATGGAGAACTGCTTGTTTATTTCAGTTCAAGTCAGCTAGTATTTTACTGTTTTAAGGGAGGCTCTTAGTTTTTGGTAATCTGAACCAATGGCCCATTGAAGTAATTATTCATTTTTTATTGTCTATCATAATGCTTGATACACAAATGGGATTTATACCATCCGTTATCATATTATATAAAGTGTTCTTTCAGCCTAGAAGCATTAACATTGAACTTAATTTGTGGAAAAACACACTTTGGTATTTATATCATAATCTCCTGAGCTCTTGACCTGCAGGTGTTTGGCTTGAAAAACAAAATCCTGGTTTATTAGCATCCTTTGCATAGGAAATCAGATGCTAGTACCTCTGGAATTTCTTCTGGTCATCTGAACATAGGAGATTGTTTTTGGACACACCTGTTGCTTTTCATCTACCCTTTGTTGATAGATCTGAGTTGTGATCTTTTTTGTGTGTGCGTCTGTCACTGGCATTCAGGCCTTTTACTGCTCTCCTCTTTTATTCCCAGTGCCTTTTTGCCATGTTAATACACCTTCACCAGTAGGTGAGGAGGGGCAATAAAAGAGACGAGCAAGAAACCTGGTAGTTAAGATGAAAGGAAGTAACATATTAAAAAAAACTATAGCTTAGTGTCTGGTACCATCCCCTTAGCCCTTGACTAAAGTCATGTACAGAATCTTTGCATTTAAATTTTCAGTTTTCTCTGATCTTTTGAGTAGAGAATGCTGTAATTATTGAAATGATTGTTCTTCTAGGTTTTTTTAACATGTGGGGATTTGGAAGAGTAAACAAACAAGCCAGTCAACCTGTTAAAAAGCAACAGGAAAATGCCACTACGTATTCATTGGAGCTTATTGGAGATTTGATAGGACACTCCTCATCTGTGGAGGTATTATTTTTATTTTTTATTTTTTTTTTATGTTTTATTTATTTCTAGGAGAGAGAGAGAGAGAGACAGCGTGAGCAGGGGAGGGTCAGAGAGAGAGGGAGTCACAGACTGAAACAGGCTCCAGGCTCTGAGCGGGCAGTCAGCATAGAGCCCGACGCGGGGCTCGAACCCACGAACCGCGAGATCATGACCTAAGCGAAAGCCGGATGCTTAACAGACTAAGCCAGCCAGGCACCCCTGGAGGTATTATTTTTAATAGGCATATAAAGGTTTTGGGAGTTACGGCTTTGACGTCTCACTGCTGTTCATTCAGTTGGTATCATAAAGACTTGTTAATTTTTTCTGTAGGTTTTTGCTGAATCTAAACATCCATAGGTTATAATACATGGAACTAAGGTCTCCCTTTAGAGATATGATGTGAGGAAGCAAGAAATGTGTTACTTCTGGGCTTAATCACCATTGTTTATGAGATGGGAGACAGCTGACAATGTAAATAATGTTGAATACATATGCATAACAGTGATAGAGGGTAGTGGACAGTTGGGGTTATATATTTAAAGTCTTACAGAATGGAATTCCAGGGGTCTTTTTCAAATTCAAGAGCAGAATGCTGTTTGTAATTACTTTTGAAGGATTGTATTTTGTTAGCTTCGTAAGACGCAGGGTCTTGGTTATCACTGTGCATATATGAAAATATTAGTTGAGAATTAATTATAAGAGGTATACAGTTCCAACTTGGGGAAATTCAAATACATTAATACTTTACTATATGCACCATTGCGTATAATGAAAGGAATAAGATCGGTTGAGATGATTGGAACTGATAAGAGTAGAAGCAGAGCCCTCAGGATTGAATTTCTTAGAATTGTTTTTCCCTGTTTCATTGCCAAGGAGGAACGGATTACTTTTCATATGAAAGTACATATATGCTTCGTATTCATTTCTTCTATTTTAGGTGGTATACTAGACCCTGGAGTTTACAAAGAAACATTACCCTCTTGGATCTCCTACTTGAGTAGAGAGGAAGGTTATAGATCTAGTAAGTTGTTACGGACAGACCAGATGATGGGAGACAGTGAGTACTCAGGAATTAGGAGGAAATGGTTAGTGGAAGATAGATAGCGGACTTGACCTGTACACCTTGAAGGTTAGGGAGGATTATAAGTGACTGTTAGTTCCCTGATGTTGGGTATCCTGTCTTGTTTATCTTTGCTTTTTCCTCAAACAGGTAGTCCAGTTGTTTTCCCATTTTTTTTCTGCTTTTTAACTTTGCTTAGGTGATGACAGTGTAGTTGGGGAGTGAGGACAGAAGTGCAAAGAGCATCTACTTGCTGGCAAGGAGCAGACTGGCTGGGCTGGAGCAGACGTTTCCTGTGAATAGACCCCAGTAGGAGGTTAAACCTGAGAAAGTAGTATTGGGTCAGATTATGACTGTCCTTGTATGTAAGTCAGCTGAAGAATTTGGACTTATTTTTTAAAATAGTAGGTACCCATTAAAAGTTTTTAAATGGTGGAGGAAACCTTCTAAGTGGCACGTTTGTTTGCTATAATGTAGACCTGAGGAATTTTCTGGATTCTCTGAAATTTTGGCTCTCTTTTAGGTGCTACTTTGTAAATTTCCTCATTCCTTTTACATTTTCATCCTTACTCCCGAGCCTTCTAACTTCTTCCGTCTCCTGTAGTATTTGCCCCTCTTACACAGCATCAGCTTTGAAAACTCTCTTCCTCTTGTTCTTTAATTTTCTATTTCTATCCTTCATTTCACTCTTGGCCTTTGAGGAGCTCTGCTCTATTATACATTGGTGTTCATGCTGCCTGACCGTCCCTTTACTTGGGAAGTTTTATGTTTTTGAAGCTTGACAATTTTAGTGGTTACTGATCTATGTTCCCTTTCTCTGTGGCAAATCATAGTGTGAACTACATTTTTTAATGCCTGATTACATGGTCTTTGTTTTAACTGTGATTTCGTTTTTATAACTGAACTAGAACCTTCTTCATGGTTGTACCATCCTATATGCTGGGTTCCCTAAGTAAATCCTTATGGACTGATTGGAGAGCTGAAGCCAGTTTTTATCTCATAGAATTTGGAATTCAGACATTTACTGGTAGCCATTTGTGCATAAATAAAGGATGAAGCAGTTCTGGCTGGACTTGTGACATAAAACCAATACTTGAAGAATTAGATTATGGTAAAATTGAGAAGATTCATTGGGAATTCATGTATTTTCCAAAAAAAAAAATATACAAGGCATTAGTCACATAGAAATAGCCATTTTACACAATTTCTCATGAAAAATGAGGAGTTTTTATATTCAGATCCAAAGAAATCTCCAAGTTACATATTTTATAAGCCATGTTAGTCTAGTATTAGCCTCACCTCTTCTCTTTAATCATCAGCTTTAAATTTCTTTACAGATGTTTCTGTACTTTGAAGATCATGGACTAGTGACGTGCTCTGCTGATCATCTCATTATTTTGTGGAAAAATGGAGAAAGAGAATCTGGGTTGCGCAGTTTAAAGTTATTTCAAAAATTAGAGGAGAATGGTGACTTATATCTCGCTGTCTAGGTGAAGGAATAAGGGATACTTGTGCATGAACCTTGAAGATGAAATACAGGGTAATACTCAAATTTGTGTTGTATTATTTTTTAGTAATCTCCATACCCAGTGTGGGGCCTGAACACAAAACCCCGAGATCAAGAGTCATATGCTCTACTGACTGAGCCCGCTAGGTGCCCCTGTAGTGCATTATTATTTTTTTTTGGTCACTCCATAAAGTTCTTTTTGAAACTTTTTGTTGGTGGTAGGTCTGCAAACCAGCAGTAAGTTGCTTCTCAGGTATTTATTAGAAAGTTCACCAAAGAATATACTGCAAGTTTTTTAACTTTTCTGGTAGTACTAACCTGAAACCACTGAAGAAATGGGTTGAATTTTCAGAGTGTATGCAGATCAGAGCACAAATGTCGATTGATACCATAAGCATCTGTATAGAACAATTTTAATTAGGTTTAAAATTCTATACCAGAAATTGTATGAGCTGAACAAGAAAAGTCCTCAGAACCTCTCGCTCCCTTTATGTAGTATAATTTTGTTGCCTCTACATTCTTACCACCAAAAAATTTGAAATACCTGCCTTTGTTGTCAGAATGAATATGGTAACTATAATGAAAATCCACTGAAGAATGGGTAGGATGTAGTACATCTTGAATTTAAACCCTGAAATCTCCAGAAAACTGTTCTTCCATGTAGGAAATGGAGACTGCACTTTGTGCTGGTACTGAAGTGGGGAGTCCTGGGCTTGAGCTTCTTAATTTGAACCTATACCTTGTGAGGAGGAGGAAATAGAACTGCAAAATTGTGGCATTCATGAGAAGGTTTGGTTTTCCTACGGGCCTGTTAGGTTAAGAATCCGTGTGATAAGTCTACCTTTTCTCCTACAAATTCCCAGGTCTTTGTTGGTGGTGCCAAATAATTTGTTTATGCCTTTTATGTTTTGTTTGAAAGACTCCTCAGTTCAGTGGAAATCTTATCAGGGTGTATATAAGGTGCATGCCAAGGATGACAGCTAGGTCAGTAAAGGCTTCTGTCCCAAGTCAGAGACCGTAAGCCTGAAGTGCTTGGTTCATCTTCCTCACACACCCGCCCCCCGCCCTTAAAATACTTTTCTCTCTTTGGGTACCAAAGAATAAAAAAAGTGGGTGACCCTTCCGCTTCCTTTTTGCTGACTCACACCCTCAGTGGCATCAGTATAAACTGTTGTTTTTATCAGTTTTACCTTTGACCGTTGCTTCCCCAACCATCCACAGACGGAAAGACCTCAAGTCATCTATGCCAGACCGATGCCCTAATGTTAGGAATGAGGAAAAGGAGACCCAGTCAGGTAAGGCCTTGCAATTAGCCCTCCTCCCAATATCATTGAGTGGCTTTAAAAGCAGAAATCAAAGAGGACTGGAATGAGATAGGTTTATAGGACTACCATTTATGTAAAGGCTTATTCTTATGTAAAGGCCAGGCCTGACTTGGACAGCACGTGAATTTTATAAAATAAAATTGGAAGTAAAGAATGACCTTATAACTAGCTTCTTTCTAGTTAAGTAGTGGTGGTACTAAGGGACTTCTACCTGACTATATGGAGGAATGCCCTATTTGGTTAGCAATTCAGAAGATTACAGTGCTATAGAGCATAGCTATGTTAATGCTTTGGTTCCTGGCATTTTTAGAGGATTTAACATTTAAGTTCCTATGAAATAAATTAATTTATTATAAGGAGTAAGCTGTAACATTCCTATAGAAAATGTCAGACATCTGATAAATGTTACTTACCAAATGGAAGTGAAAGCAACATGGTGAGGAAAAGATTGTCCTTGCCTCAAGCAAGCTTCTGAAGCCTAGGTAAATTATAATGGGATTTTGACATCCTAAACTGTCTGGAAATAAAATGTATGATTCATGAAATAAAGGACACTAAAGCGAAATTTTGAAATAAAAGTTTAGGCCAAAGAGATGAAATAAAAACAGCTGTTGGGGATGAAAAATGGATGTAGGAATTTAGTTACAGGTACTTCACAAAAACATTTTCATCACATTTACATAATGCAGCATTACAACACAAAGCAGGCTGCTGTCCTGACCAAGCTTATCATCTAACAAAAATAATTTAGATACATTTCTTTGCGTGAGACTGTCATTCATTTTTTGGTACAAAACATAGAAAAAAACATTGGCACATTATGTAGTGATGTCATTTTCTTCTTCCCATATTCTAGTTTCCAGTGTTCTGCATTCCGATTCAGTCCTGTTTATACCTGTTAAAAATGCAGCATGGAGTACAGAGGATTTGAAAGGAAAATGAAGCTATTTTGTTTATGGAGTTTCTAATATTTACAATATATAGAGAAGAGGTGGTTGGTATAAGAGAAAGGAAAATCTCAAGTCTGACTTTATGGAGATCACAGAAAGTTTTCAAAAGAGCTGTATAAAAATATGCACTTGTGCTTTAGAAGCTTTTAGCATACAATTAATAGCTTAAAATAGTATTTACTGCTTCCCCTTATGTCTGTTTTCTGATATATTTACACATCTTGCAGTCTTTTCTGTTTTACATCATTAAAGCAAAATGACAAGGTCTCAAATATAGATTAAAAACATCTGAACCTTGAAACTTCCCCGTCCCTCCCCTAATAGATTATGTATATAGATGGTACACTGCATAACATACTCCATGGACTTGTACCCAGGAAATTCAGATTGCTTTAATAAAAATTTTAAACCGCAAATGTATATAAATTGTCTTTAAAAAAGCTTATCCAAGGGCTTTCAGATTTAATGGCTTTTATATAATACTCCCTATGCTGCCTTGTGACTGCCTCTGTAAACCAGAAAAAAAGGGAAGCTCGTGGATTCCCCCCAAACAAACTGTCAGTTGCTTCCCCACCATGAATGGCTCACTGTTAAGGTAAATTGCTTTTATAGGAAAGAGGGCTACACAGGCTGCTTCTACCAATCTACAGAAGGCACTCACCAGGCCAAGGCTGTGGTCTACTTTGGGTGTCACACCCTTGATCAAAAGAACTGCTTAGCCACAGAGGGCGTGAAGCAAACTAGTTTATCAGTAATTTGGTCCTAGTTGTTTTGCTCATTTTATAAACAGTATTTTTTCCTTAGGTGTTTTTATGAATCCTTCAGACTGGTGCTCTGAAACTTAACAGTGATGTTGACTTTTATGATAAGAGATGAGCTGAGCACTAGGTAAGCTGTGTCGTCCAGGAAGATGGGCTCACAGGCACCAAGTTTTTGCTGCTTGTGTCCTGCTAGTTACAGTGATGAGCTTCATGGTTTGATGAGGACACTGTCACTAAGTGTTGAAAAGAAAATATATTTTTCTTAACATAACTTTCTAAAAATGCAATTTGGGGGCTTCTGAATGATACAAAGTCAAATATTAAACACTAGCCCCTTAACCTACATCTGTCCTTTTCAGTATAAAGGAAAGCCTCTTATTTACACACTACTGTGATTCACAGTGCCCTTCGCAGATCAAGAGGTCACCTTCTCTCTCTTGGGTTTAGCTGTCAGATGGAAGCCTCAGACTTTTGCACTTTAGGTCATCTAATGTCTTCCAGTGTTTGTAGTTATCAGCCAAATGTTGCATCAGGGCTGGCAGATGGGCGAAGGCTGCAAGGACATCAAAAGAATCACAAGTTGAGTTGCCAGAACACTTATAAGGCTGGCGCTCTCTGAGACAAACGGAGGCCCAGTATTGGAAGAGAGGCACCCCAGGTCACGCCTTATACTACACATGAACATGCAGGCATGAAAAGGGTAAGTTGTTAAACAGTAGTTTCTGAAACACAAACAGGTCCTCTTAGTTAAAAATGGAAGAGCCATTTTTAGCTGGCTGTAAATGTATAAGTCTACTCTGAATCACAGATTCTTTTGGTATTCTTTCTGGAGTTTCCTCCAGTGACAGGATAAAACTGCTGTAAGCTTTGGAAACCCATGCTCTCAAGAAGTAAAGACTTAGGGATCCAGTTATCAAACATCCATGGAGTTTTCTGTACTCAGGGGTTCTCTGTAAGGTGCTGGGGATGCACAGTGTGCATGTGCTTGTCATCATACCTGGCGACAAACAGCTGACAGCTAACTTAAGAGAAACATTTCACATACACCTTCAGGCCCAGCCTATGTCCTTAGAGGTTATCGTCATAAAGTAGAACAAAATATTCTCTTGGGGTGTCAAAACACCACTCTCTTACCATCCCAAGCATCAAACATGTCTGTTATGAAGTAGTCAATGAAAGAGATTTGGGACTTGGGGATGCTGCAGGTATTCCGGTCAAACACTGGCATCACCACAGGGAGCCCCTGTCTTTTCTCTTCATCAGTCTGCAAGACATAAGCACATACACAGGGCTAGGACACATGAGGAGCTGGCACAGGAGCATCCAGTTTCTAGAACAACTCTGGAAAGGGGTCATCATCCAATATTATCTATGAAGAAAGAGGCTCAGCAAGCTCCGGAGGCTTATAGAAGGCAACCACCTGGTGAACTGGGCGAATGAACAGAGGTCTTCGGAGTCTGAAGTCTCTCATACTACATCACAGCCCCTCCTGAAGCACTGATCTCAGGGTTCTTAACCCCTTTCTTGAGACCGATTTCCAAAGCAATACCAGTAATACTAAATACTAACTAAGTAGTACTAATAATCCTAACTGGTATTTACACTGAGGGTGCATTGGGTAAAACTGCTTGTGCCTTAGCACAAGCTAAGCAGTAAGAATTACTAATCTTAAAGTTTAACCTTTGAGTATATATCCTTTTAAAATTCTATGTTTTGACAAAATGGAAAGTTCACATGAAGTCCTTATGCTGTATATACCAAGGTGTAATGGTTGTCCTGAGGAAAAACATTTATGCAGTTGAGCTGACCTAGCCTTTTTTCTTTTTTCACGGAACACGGTTTTCACTTGACAGAATGACAAACTATGTTCAGATATGGGTAGTGGTCATGCAGCTCTCTCAGGGAGTATGTAAATCTGAGTAATTTGCACATCAGTGTGTGTAATGTGTGTGTATAAAGACCATAATGTTCTAGGCTGAATAGTAAGATCCACATTTCCTGACAGTGTTGAACAAGAGGAGAGATGATGATCAGAGGCCCATTTCTAACTTCTGATTTTTAGGTCACAGTGCTTGTAAACGTCAGTACATTCCTTTTTGGGAAAAGACACCTAAACACGGAGCTTCCATTCAAGAACTCAGAAGTGCTCCTTTTCCATTATCGAATCACATACTTAGAGAATATTAGGAGTAGGATTTCAGGTCTCTGGATCCTGGGAAGCCCATTAATGGCCTCCTGCCAGCTTTGGGCTTAGCTTGCTCATTTCAGATTAATTGATGAGCTATCTTTAAAATAGCCACTGTTCCTTAAGGAGTAATTTGGGATTTTTAACCCCTGTTTCTTGTGAACTGAACTGCCTATCCTACTTTTCTTCAATGCAGGGACTCTTCCCAGCCTTGAAAGCTGCAGTTAACTTACTGGGTACTTAGCTAGTCATTCCTGCTGTCACTTCTAGACATTATCAGCTATCCTTTATCCTGCCTTAGTGGTATATCCAAGCCATATAGGCCCCTCCACCCCCGAAACGCATTACTTGTAGCTCTTTGTGTGTTTCCCTTTCTGTGACACATACATACCTCAGTCCTTAGAGCCCTTTCTCTGGAAGTAGGCCTGTATTTTGAATGGCATCTTGTGGTCTACTAATTTCTGGATCTTTTTCCCCCTTTAACTCCTCTTCACACTGGCAAGGTGAACTGCGCATTGCTGCTTTTCTTAAATAAAATTCTATTTTTCTTCCTAATTTTGTACATGATTTTTTCTCTCCAGAAAGTCCTTTCCTATTTTCATAATTATAAATCTTTTCTAAACAAAAACACAACTCTAATAATTTCCCCCAAAAGCTCCTTTTTTTAAGAAAATCTAGAAAACAAGCTTTCTTCACTCTAATAGCACTTAGCATCTCCCCTACTGTATTCTGAGCTGCGCCCAGAGCAGGAGTGTGTCTTCTTCCTATCTGCATCCCCACGTGCCCACTGGAGAGAATAACCTAGTAAACGAATGTACAATAGCCCAGTTTTGGAGGGAGTTTAGGATCTAACAATTTGATCATGAAAAGATGAAAAGGTTCAGTTTACCCCTTTCCCCTATAATGGCTCTGGTTACTATCTAGCCACATCAGTCATCCTGAGAGAACCAGAAGTCTACTCTGGGCCAGGGTGAGCCATTTCTTACCAGAGAGGATTCATTTACTGATACTCAACTAGAAAACCTCCAGAGTTGCATGACCCAGAGCCATTTCTAGAAGAGAAGTGGAGCTTCCCTAGAGAGGTAGTGTACCTGTGCAAAATACTCCTCAGAGATCCTTCCGGCCCATTCGATGCACAGGTCCAGAGGGCGGCATGGGTTGGCGACATCAGCACACTTGATCATCATACGCTTGATCAGGATTTGGTTTTCAGGAAAGTTTTTCCCAGTAGGGTTGCATTCACAGTCGCTGCCCTCAGTCTGGAGAAGAGATGGTCAGATCATGGTTAGGAAGACAATGAGATCATAGTGACCAGACTCTAGAGGATTATCACCCAGGCACCTTTGGACATGACTAGGACAGAGCATGAGTGAGGAAGGGGGAGAGAGAAAGAGGGAGAAGATGGAATCCTAAGCAAGCTCCAGGCTCCACAGTGTCTGCACAGAGCCCGACATGGGGCTTGAACTCACAAACCATGAGATCATGTCCTGAGCCAAATTTGGATGCTTAACTGACTAAGCCACCCAGATGCCGCAAAAAAACAGTTTAAAACATCACAGTGCCTATCACCACTCATCCACTCCCTCGCTTCCATCTTCTTCCCCAAAGGTAACGTCTACGGAGAGGGTTTTGTTTCATATTAGTAGTTAGTATATGTAGTTTTAAAGGTGAGCTTTTCTCCCCAATTTTATCAGGATGTGTGTAAAAGCAACTTTCAGGTTTAAAAAAAATATTAAAGATGGGAAATAACACATACATCTGACCCTTCAATCAATTTCTCATTTACTTCTATTTTTTTTTTTTTAATGTTTTATTTATTTCTGAGAGAGCGACAGACACACAGTATGAGCAGGGAGGGTCAGAGAAAGAGGGAGACACAGAATCTGAAGACAGGCTCCAGGCTCTGAGCTAGCTGTCAGCACAGAGCCCTATTTGGAATTTAGCTTTATATATTACATGTAATATATATATAATATTCACCTGAGCTGAAATCGAATGCTCAACTGACTGAGCTGCCCGGGCGCCCCCATTTACTTCTATTTCTTATGCCTGCCAGCTCCTTCTGTCCCACCCCTTCCCACTTTGTTTCTCTTAAGCCATCTGTCCACTAATTTTTCCTGGCTGCTATTCTGAATGGTAGGGAGTCATGACCCATATAGATTTTGGGGGACATGAGGAGAAGAAAGTACCAGGGCAGGATTGGGTGTGTTTAGTCATGTTTAAAAAGACTGGTCATACATGAAAAGATGCTCCATATGACTCATCATAAGGGAAATGCAAATCAAAACCACAGTGAGAAACCACCTGACACCTGTCAGCATGGTTAAAATTAACCACACAAGCAATGAGTGTTGGTGGTAATGCAGAGAAAAGAAAACCTTCTTGCATGGTTGATGGGAATGCAAACTCGTGCTGCCACTGGGGAAAATAGTATGGAGGTTGCTCTGAAATTTAAAAATAGAACTACCCTATGATTCAGCAATGGCACTATTAGGTATTTACCCAAAGGATACAAAAACACAGATTCAAAGGGGAACATGCACCCCGACTTTTACAGCAGTGCTACCAACAATAGCCCAACTATGGAGAGAGCTCACACATCCATAGATTGATCAATAAAGTGCCTGTGTGGGCACACACACAAAACCTATACACAGACAATGGAGTATTACTCAGCCAGCAAAAAGAATGAAATTTTGTCATTTGGAATGACATGGGTGGAGCTAGAGTATGATGCTAAGCAAAATCAGCCAGAAAAAGATAAAATACCATATTTCACTCATGTGGAATCTAGGACACAAAGGTGATGAACATGAGAGAGAGGGGATAAAAAGAGAGGAAAACAAGCCATTAGAAACTATTTAAGATAGAATACTGAGTTGATGGAGGAAGGCGGGGTGGAAGATGGGCTTAGATGGGTGATGGGTTTCATTAAGGAGGGCACTTGTTATGATGAGCACTGGATGTTGTATATAAGTGATGAACCACTGAATTCTACTCCCAAACCCAGTGTTTCACTGTAAACTAGAATTTAAATAAAATTTTGGAAGAAAAAAAGGAAGACTGGTTGTATAGTAGATTTGTACCAAGTGATATACTCGGTCCTGAACCGAGTGGCCAGATCTAGGAGCAGGCTTACATAAATGCAGTAATAGGCCAATTATACAAAATCTGGAAGATTGCTATTCTCTGCTTTCAAAGACCTCATCACATTGTGTGAAAACTTAATTAGATCTCCAGAACTCTGCCAAGGTGAAAGACAGCATAACATTTAGGAGTTTTTGTTGTTTTGAGATCAGACCTATTTATTAAACCATCAATGGACTTCTCAAGGTAGTTGTTTTCATTACTTATTACTGGGAAGTTACTGCTTACCCCAGGTAATATGGAAAATAATAATAAACCTCAAATAGTGTGGGGAGCTTATTTTGATGGGTGGCTTTCCTCAACTCTAAATTCCATTGATTCTGTATAGTTTTTCCCTCCTGAATCCCTAGATCCTTACCCCCGTAAGTCCTCTGTGGAAAGAGAAGGCTCTGACATGATGCTGTGGAATTTCTGGAGGACGAGATGGGGTGGACCCTGTTCCTGCGTCTAGGCTGGTCATGTGATGGGTCCTACACAGAGTCTCCTTACTGATCATCAAGTTACTTTAAAGACAGCCATTCATCATCCATCAACATATGCAATCTTCTCTAAACAGAATGAGCAAAAAAGCTTTTCTAACTTTACAGGGCTATGAACAGCTTCATGGCCCCAGAGTCCAGTGATCTCACTTTAAACAATTGTGATGTGAACCTTCTGTCTGTGTTTCTAAAATTCAAGTTTATAGGGGCCTTAAAGTGAGACTAAGTTATGTCAGTCAATTTTAAAAAGGAAAAATGACTTATGCTTTTGTTTTCAACTAGCACTCACAATCTCACTGTATATAATCTTTAAGTACTGGTATGCTTTTAATGCAAGTCAGCGGGAATATAGTTCTTTAAAACATCCACTTTTTCTTCTAATACTAAATTTCAGCTTCTATTTTTATTAAGTTTCTAGTTTTAATTTCAGTATAGGTAACATACAGTGTTATATTAGTTTCAGGTGCACAGTATAGCGATTCAGCAATTTTAGACATTGCTCAAGCGCTCATCACGATTAGTGCCCTCTTTTTTCCCTACCTATTTCACCCATCCCCTTGCCCACCTCCCCTCTGGTCCCCACCAGTTTGATCTCTGTAGTTAAGAGTCTGTTTCTTGGCTTGTCTCTATTCTTTAAAACATCCACTTTTGAGGTCTCCAATGGCAGAGAATTAGAAAGGGCTGTGGATGCCCTAAAGTACCACCATTTATCCATGCTCTGCTGTCTGCAGTTCTTGCCTGTCTCACTCTTGGGTCTGCCTCCTACTGTCACCACTGGCTTTGTCTCAGGACCTTTCCTTCTAAGGAGGGCAGTTACTGTAGACACTGCGGCCAGTATTTTTAGCCCTTCTTTACCACCTCCAAGCAAATTACCATCTTGTGTTCAGGATGAAGACAAAGTGCGTTGAGGCCAGTGCCGGCTCTAATGGAAATAACACTCTGATGTATCTTATTATAGGCGAAATGCTTACCTCAGCCGCCAGAGGCTTATTGATGCTGTTCACAAATTTGTTCACATGTTCAAAGTGTTTTGTCATCTCTGTTGCTAAAACCATGTCAATAATAGCCTGGCGCAGTGTTCGATAGTGGTTCCTAAAATAACCAGAAGACAAAGGGCCTTCTTCATATCATGTCCAGAATTAGAACTGTTCTACCATTTCACCATACTTCCCACCACATAGGAGGAAGCTGGGGGCACAGAGTTAAGAAATGAGTACAGATCATAAAGTTTACCTGCCCATCTTCCCATTATGCTAGGACTTGTTGACACCATTCCATTTTCCCCAGTGAGGCTGACTCTTCCTTGTATATGGCTGTGTGTGTGTGTGTGTGTGTGAACTATCACATAGTAGGCACTTTATAAAGTAAGGTTTCCTTCTAACTTTCCTTGGTAACATATAAATAGTGAGGTGGAAGGAAATGACACGTTCCTTCCCTATAAGACTGGCACGGCAACCTGATGAGCTGTCCTTGCATTTGGTACAGACACAGTGATCTGTATTACAGAGAATTGTCATTACTACTTTAGATGATGGTAGTGAAATAATGTTTTCCCATTAATAAGTAATTCTCTAAATTACAAGTTATAATGCATGGAGCAACAAACCTACCAAAACATTACTCTCCAGTTCCTATCATTTTCTAACTTCCAGTAGCCAGAAGGGGGAGCTGAATAAAATCGGCTCTTGGATGAATTCTTTTAGTCAAAATTTTAAAAAACAATCCTTGATACTGATGAAGCTTAAGTTGAAAGAATAATTGGCTTCTATGTGTTCTCAGGTTTCTGGAAATCAAAGTGATAGGTTCATGTTGACCAGTGTTCCCCGAGGCCCAAGGGAGCCCTGTGCTCTGTGTACCCTGCCCTGCCCCAGAAGCCCACTTTCCAGTCTGGCTGCTGCCATGTGGCAAAGGGCCATCGCCTGACTGCAGCGCTATGCGAGCCAACAGTAACCCTCCCCTCTCTTCGCAGCTGGCCAGCTCTCACCAGCCGGGAGTACAACAGCCAGGGGAAACCTGTCCAACCCTCTGGGCTCTAACGACTCTGCTGGGACCTGCAGAACAACGCCATCTCTTCAGGAGTTAGGATTTGAAGTGGCAAAAACTGAAATGGGAAGAGCCAAGGAAGGATGCATTTTCCTGGAGTTACACAAAAGGCAGGATGTCCCCCTGGGAAGGTAAAAATATCTGCTGTGCTTATTAGTAAGACAAACAGGATTTTAACCTTTTTGCACAATGTGTAATACGTGTTCGTGAACTCCGTGAAGTGCAAATCAAATTCAGAAAGATGAAAGCAGTCCGAGAAGTACAGTTAAGGTTCTAAGGGCAAGATGATTATTTTACTGTCTGACACAATGGTCCAACTACTGTTATTTCTCCTTTTCCTTACCCTAAGAAGCTCAATACTTGGAGAAGTTACCTAAGACTGAATTTCCCACTTCTGCTTCACAGACCTGAGCACAGGAGCCCCAGCACCACACACCTGTCAATGTTCTTAAAAATGTTGCATTTGCTGTCCTTGACGGTGAGCTGGAAGGCCAGGGCGGTGTGGTGACTCTCCAAGACAGCGGTGTCATTATAGAGCACAGCAAGTTCACTGCCCGCGTTGCACAGGAATGAGTTGGTCCTGCCCGGGTGATCCACGTCGTGGACTGTGGCAGCAATCAGTGCTGCCACCTCATCCAGCTGATCGAGGCTTCCCTGGGGTCATGGGGAGGCAAGGTTGAACATTATCCACTGAACGTCAGGGACCTACAGGTCTCTCGGGGGGAAGTGGCCAGGGAGTTGGGATTATCAGAACATTCTCTTAGTCCGATGAGCCTTCTCTGACTTCCTGGAAGGTGAGAGGCTGCCTAGGATACATCACATCACCTGGCTGTTCTGTGGATTATCTGGAGGGAAACGGAAATCTGAGTTGTCGTATATGACAGATATATTATAATGGACACCTTAATTCTTTCCCCAGAATCTATTCACTCCAGTCCTTTGCAGGAAGAAGCCAAATAGGCCTTTTCAAATGTCTGCCCTGTGGTATTGCTGTGACTCGTTTCCATGTGTGCAGAGAGCAGAGAGTGGCCTATAATCACAAGTGTTACGTATTTTATTTGCTTACTTACACAAAGATCGAGAGAGTGGCAGTAATGGCACAATTAGAACCAAACTCTTCACGCAAAGGTAAAGAGAAGTCAAGCCAATCAGTACAAGAGAATCAAGGATAAGAAAAAGAATTTTCCCATGAAAACTGAGGCTAAAGTGGCTTTTGCAC
Organism: Proteles cristata cristata; assembly: GCA_017311185.1. Taxonomy (NCBI): domain Eukaryota; kingdom Metazoa; phylum Chordata; class Mammalia; order Carnivora; family Hyaenidae; genus Proteles; species Proteles cristata. Next base: position 822,777 of record JAESUZ010001311.1, on the reverse strand, counting down.
TTAAGAACAAAATTCAGCTGTAGACAAGCAGGTGGCAAAGGCCAAAAGGGAGACCCTCTTTGTAAAAGCTCTTGTTATGCAATTTAAGAACACAAACCAGAGCATAAGGGCATAAAATGTTTTCTCAGATCACAGCTTTAGGAAGAAGTTATTAAATGGGCTACTATTATATAAGAGATACTGTGCTTCAGGAATTCATTCAGTAATCCTTTATTACACACTTACTGGGTTCTAGCTATGACTCAGAATGCTGGCACTACAACGATGAACTACACTGGCATGGTCTGTGCACTAATGGAAATGATAATTTATTGGGGAAGGCACAAATCTCTCTCTCTCTCTCTCTCTCTCTCACTCTCTCACACACACACACACGTAACTGAGGGAAACAAAAGCAAAAAAAGAGCTATTGGGACCTCATTAAAATAAAAAGTTTCTGCATAGTGAAGAAAACAATCAGCAAAACTAAAAGGTTCTCCAACAGAATGGGAGAAGATATTTGCAAACGACATATCAGATATAGTATCCAAAATGTATAAAGAACTTACCAAACTCCACACCCAAAAACAAAATAATCCAGTGAAGAAATGGGCAAAAGACATGAATAGACACTGCTCCTAAGACATCCAGATGGCCAACAGACACATGGAAAAAAGCTCAACATCACTCATCATCAGCAAAATACAAATCAAAACCACAATCTGCTACCACCTCACACCTGTCAGAAAGGCTAACATTAACAACTCAGGCAACAATAGATGTTGGCGAGGATGTAGAGAAAGAGGAGCTCTTTTGTATTTCTTGTGGGAATGAAAACTGGTGCAGCCACTCTGGAAAACAGTATGGAGGTTCTTCAAAAAATTAAAAATAGAACTACCCTACAAACCCAGTAATTGCACTACTAGGTATTTACCCAAGGGATACAGGTGTGCTCTTTCAAAGGGGCACATGCACCCCAATGTTCATAGCAGCACTATCAACAATAGCCAAAGTATGGAAAGAGCCCAAATGTCCATCTATGGGTGAATGGATAAAGAAGACGTGGTGTATATATACACAATGGAGTATTACTCGGCAATCAAAAAGAATGAAATCTTGCCTTTTACAACTATGTCAATGGCACTAGAGGGTATCATGCTAAGCGACATTAGTCAGAGAAAGACAACTATCATATGACTTTACTCACATGAGGACTTTAAGACACAGGACAGATGAACATAAGGGAAGGGAAGCAAAAATAATATAAAAACGGGGAGGAGGACAAAACAGAAGAGACAAATATTGAGAACAAACAGAAGGCTACTGGAGGGTTTGGGGGGGGGGCAGGGATGGGCTAAATGGGTAAGGGGCATTCAGGAATCTCCTCCTGAAATCATTGTGCACTATATGCAAACGAACTTTGATGTAATTAAAAAAATAAAAACAAGGAGCGCCTGGGTGGCTTAGTCGGTTAAGCGTCCGACTTTCGCTTGGGTCACGATCTCGCGGTTCGTGGGTTCGAGCCCCGCGTCGGGCTCTGTGCTGACTGCCGGCTCAGAGCCTGGAACCTATTTCAGTCTGTGACTCCCTCTCTCTCTCTGACCCTCCCCTGCTCACGCTGTCTCTCTCTCTCTCTCTCCTATAAATAAATAAAAAAAAATAAAAAAAATAAAAAAAAATAAAAACAAGCTCTTTAAAAACGCCAATAAATAAATAAATAAATAAATAAATAGAAGAAAAGTGACTGACTGTGAGGAGTGCTAAGGCAAGTACAGATGCCTGGAGAGTGTAACCACGAGGCCTGATCTGGTTTAAGGCAGTGCTGTTGGTTCAACTTTCTGTGGTGATGGTGTCTGTGCTGTCCATAGAGTAAACCATGGTCACTTGGAGCTACTAGCCACCCGAAATGTGACCAAAGCAACCGAAAACTGAATTGTTTAATTTTATTTAACTGTTGTTAGATAGAAACTAGCCACACCTGGCTAATGGCCACCTTATTGGGCAACACAGGTGGGGGGCAGGGATGGCTCCTCTAATGCTTCAGCATAGAAGCCTGAAGGATAAGCAGAAATTAGCCAGGCAAAAAATGACGGGAGACAATTTCAGGCAGAAATCACCTATCTGATGCTCCTGAGGTGAAACCAAAAAGTGGTTTATTCAGGAAACTTAAAGAGCATCATTGTGGCTGCAGGGTAGTGAGTGAGGGGACAAGTGGTCCCCAAGAAGAGGCTGTCCCTAACAGGTAAGGGAGCAGTGAGTCTGAAGCTCAGCCCTCAAGGTTTCCTTGAAAGCTGTTCCTACCAGAAGATAGCGATTTCCATTCCCAACCCTGACCTCCTGGAGTAGGTGGGGGATTCCTCGCTTGGCCCCAGTCAATGAATAGGTTTCCTGAGCAAGGATAGCACTTCATGTTGTTCCTTTCAGCTCTTCTCAGAGACTGATTCTTTAATGCCCAGAGCAAGCAGAAAAGCTGGCACCATTTTGCTTCTGGTCAGGGAGGGGCAGTCAGGACCCAAAGCTGCCCCAATGGGGCTCTCCTCTGATTCTACCTGTGCAGGGAGGACCCATGGGACCCAAACTTTGGGCCTGCAGCCAGTGGTCCTGGAGTATGTTCAACCTTGTTTGGAGCCTGAAGCCAAGTCATTTTTAGTTTTTTCAAGAAAATAGACCCAAGTAACTGGAGTAGCCACACAAGAGGCATCAGAGAAGACATGCATTTTCTTCCAGCTTACACGGATTTAAACCTGGGGCTAGTTTTAGTGGGAGGCAGGAGAAGGCTGGGCCCACCCACCAGCAGATGGGAGAAGCAAGGCCCTTCCTACTATGGGAGTAGGGACTGTCTGTGGAAGAAAACTTCCTCACCAAACCCACAAGAGGAGAAATTTCAGACCTTTGGAAATGCAGAGAGTTCTGCATCACTTTTTCCTTCTTTAACCAGTGGCAGGAGATCTGGATCACACCAAGGCAAACTGGCCAGAATGTGGCCTTTTTAGATCAGCCTTTCCAACAGTTCCTTCCAGAGGACAGCCACTGAACAACAGAGTGCGGGCTACTCTGCTCTCCCCAGCTGCAGTGGTTCCTGGGAGCTGGGAAAAGTAGGGACAAGACAGTGCCTGTGACAAACCCAAGGGGAACGTCAGCTCTGGGCTGGGTGAGGGTGTGGAGCTATATGCCACAGTGATATTAAGAATTTTAGTCTCAGCATAAAGAAATCAGGGTGACAGATGGGTATTTGGTGAAAACACAGTTTCCTGACTTTTCCCGTGAGCGGCAGCAGCTCTGGCAGAAGAGGCCTCAGGAGTAAATCCTGCTGAAAGTGCCTCACAGTGGACTAAGCAGTGGTCTTGGGCTGCTGACTAAACCTCAGAGCTCAGGGGCCCCTTCCACCCACTTCTCCAAGATTCCTTGCAGGAGGGTCATCTCTTAACTGCAGAGTGTGGTGGCGGTCATCACTTTGGTCTTGGCCTTCATGCTTTACATCCTGCCCTCAAATTGGCAGTGCACAGGCTCCGCTGTCTAGCGCAGCGTAAAAGGGAGGAAGGCAGAATCTGGAAGTATCTTAGCTCCTCAAAGAAAGGTGCTATGCCAACATAGCCTGAGGTCACCTTTTTGGTTTTTTTTTGTTTGTTTGTTTGTTTTTATTTCTAGGAGAGAGAGACAGCGTGAGCAGGGGAGGGTCAGAGAGAGAGGGAGACACAGACTCTGAAACAGGCTCCAGGCTCTGAGCTGGCAGTCAGCCCAGAGCCCGACGCGGGGCTCGAACCCACGGACCGCGAGATCATGACCTAAGCGAAAGTCGGACGCTTAATCGACTAAGCCACCCAGGCGCCCCAGTGAGGTTACCTTTTTGAAAAGGAGGTGATAAAAATCTTTAAAAGCATTATTCTTAGACCGCCTTCTTTACTTTGTTGATGATCAAAGTGAATACGGACATCAGCTTTTGGCAAATTGAGAAGGAAATGACCTCTTTCCGTATTTTGGTGCCATTTCTGCGCCTGCTACCTGTCCCCCTATCACTCTTCTAAGTAGCCGGCGTCTTAAGACTAAGGAAATGATCTAATGTCAGGCCGCTGCAGACTGAGAGGAATTCCAGTATCTATAGAGCACTTCTCCCAGGGGCACCTACATTCTAAGCTTCAGTTTTAATTGTAGCAAAGGGATTACAAGCTTCAAGGCAAGTGATGGTAGCTGGGAAGGAGGGGAGATGGAGATCTCTTGCCAGCTGAACAGGGCGTGTATATAGGGCTGTCCTATAAATCAGCACTGTGATGTGGAACTCCTTCAGAATGACTATGCAAGTCATTAACGTAGGATATACACACTCACACCTACACAAAACACACACACATATACGTATGTATATTAGTAGAATGCTGAAGGTCTCATTACTGTCTGGATTATAATATACCAAAGGCCAAATGGTGTTCTAAAATGTAACCTCTAGACCCTAGTAACCATTTGCTGTAATAACTCAGTCCTGTCCTCTAATCCAGTGTCACACCGGGGTCCCAGTGAATACTTGGACAATGGGTTCGTGAGTCAGCCAGGCACGTAAGGGAGGCTCAACAGTGGCTTCAGTTATTATTTTAGGCATTTGCGAGAGGGCAGAGCTGGGGGAAAAGGCCATGTCTTTACAACACCAGCATGACTAGTTAATTTGATCACTCAAAGAACTGTCAGACTGGCTGCAATTTGCATACATACAAGTAGTTATTTGCCTTATATATTCATTAAGATTGGGCTCTTGGACCTCCAATCTAGGAAAGTAACTAACAAGATCATGATATGGAAATTCTACCTTCACTCTTTCCTTTCCAAGGAAGAAGGCAGTGGCGTGCAGGACATCGGCAGCATGGGTGGAGTTATGGTAAGCATTGGAAGAGTGGTAGTTGGCCTCAATCACTTGGAGCCAGGCCCGCAGAGTAGTTTCAGAACAATGTAGAAATTCACATACTCCAAACCGGGAAAATACTTTTAAGCCCAGGTAAACCAATGGCCTGGAAAACAGGAAAGCAAACCCTGATTCATTGTGTTTACTGATCTAGAAACTGCTTTCTTTGATGACACGGGGGAAGAGAGGCCTTTTGCTTGTGACATTTACTCCACATGAACAAGAGCTTAAAAACATCCCCTCCCCGAATTAGAAGGAGACAGAGCATCTCCTCACCAGTCACTTCTTTACAACTAGGTGCCTCATAGTGGCCAGTCCAAGTGATTTCCATATTATCTTGAACTCAGATGGCCTTCAGTGGCTCTAGCAACCAAAAAAGTTCCCTGATAGTCCCTCTCCATTTCTACTTCCATATAACCTCTGTACTTCCTCTGTGTCCCCTTAGGAAGTTACTGAGCCTAAGGACAGTGGTGTCAGTAAGGTCCTATCATTTACGACCATGTTAGATTTACAGGTGAGAATCATTCAAATGCTATAGACCAGCATCCCTGGGAGAAAGAGCCATCTCCTACTATAAAAGAGGACTTTCTGAGTTACTCTTCTTACTGCCTACAGGATGGAACAAAAGTCAAATCTGTAGCACTTTCAAACTTATTTTGTAAGGTGGAGCTTCAACAAGTTTGGGGCCGAGAGTACTTGGGACTCTCGGCTCACTGGCACAAAGGAATGACCTGGATAAATGTGAAAAGGACACTCAGTATGTCCTCCTCATGGGTCATCACCAGGCTAATCCCACATCTTACCCACTTTGTCTCCATAAAGGAGTTCACTCAGAGGCCACAGTCTCTCTGCTTGTGCGACACTCCAGCAAGGCATGAAAAGCAGAACCTGTGAAGTTTCTTGTGGCAAGAACTCACGTCTCCCTCAAAGTTTCCAGCTGTGAAAGTCTTGAGCGTGGACATCAATCTTCCCCCACCTGCAGCCAGAGAAGCCACATACCTTTTATGTGTAACAGCTTCCAATTCAAAGATGTTGAACTCCCAACTTTCCTCATTATCAAGTAATTGAGCGATACAAGGGGGGACATCGTTGATGGTTATTGGCATCGCAAGGTGACTGTGACTCTGGTGCACATCTGAGCAAACAGATGGGGTTAGGGAGGCTGGTTAATTGTGGAATCTTGAGTGCCCTCAAGCATTTGTTAGCATCTTCACAGTTGCTACTAGAAAGGAAGTCCTGAACTTCCAAGGATAGGCGGATTTTCACTCTAGGGTTCTTCTATTATGAAACTTCAAGATATCCCAACAAAAAATAAAAGTAAAAAAATAATTCCATCTAGCTGTCTGGTTAAATGTACAGAGATTTGCAATTCTTATTCTGACTGTGCTCAGAGATGTCATTTCAATTAGGAGACCTGGTTTCAAATGCAGACCACAGAGATGGTTAATTCCAATGAGACCAACAAGCAAGCCGCACCAAGACCTTCCCAAACAATAATCACAGCACTGGGGAAGGCAAAGGCTGGAGACAGGTTATCAGTGACAAGTGGACAGATGACAACTTACTCTTAGTGAACACATACTCGTTTCCTGACAACCTTCTCAAGCCATCCTGGAATAAAGAAAGCTACTATTAGAAGCATACTTTGTATTTCTTCCATTAGCCAAAGAGATCTGAGTCGTGAATAACCCAATCTGGAATTCCCAAGTTGAAGCTCAAAATTAGATCATACTTGTATCAATAAGACAGAGAACACTCTCCCTTCCACAGCTACTAGCCTCAGGAGATGGAGAATTGAGAGTAAAATGGGTAGGACTTTATTCACGTTTCACACCTGACCTCTGAGCTACCTTTGTTGCTTTCTCACAGCATCCTTGGCATCTGGCATCTTGAAGCCACATCAATGAAATCACAGAAGGGATCTTGCTTTTGGACACATGTTATTTTGAAGAGGTCCCAATTACCCTTCTAAGTTATTCTTGTGTTCTCAGGTTTAAAAATTGGGAAACCAAAGCCATGGGCCACATTTTGGGGATGACCTAATGTAAAGCTTTAAAAAGGTTGGGCTGATTTTTGACTAATATCTAATTTTTTCCCCCAACTGTATTTTCTGCTTCGCAACATGAGCATTGCAGTTAGCCTTCAAAAGTAAAGTTTCTGGATTTGAGATCTTTGGAGGGGCAGCTTAAGGGAGTGGAGAGAATCCTAATGATGTGCCATTTACTAGGCTGTTCATGTTCTTGCAGCTCAGTTTCCTTCCCTCTAGTTTCCACCCTTGAGTATGTAATTATTTAGACCTTTGCTTGAAAACCATTTATAATTGCTTATTTGTCTCCCTAGAAAGTGTGTGCTAAGGTTTAAAGTATTTATGAAGGGCTCCCCTGAAGTCGACACCTTGGATCTTTAGGCCAACAGCTGAATTTTTAAAATCCTATAAATAGGTAGGTAACAATGGCTACAACTGTCCTGCCTCTAAGGTACATATCACAAGGCACTCCTCTCCTTTTTCTCTGCCTTTCTTTTTTTCCTCTTCCCTAAAACTAAATAAAACTAAGTGGAATCCTGCACTGGTTCCTCACAACAGGACCCACAAGACGGTATGGCAACGGAGGGAAGAGGCAGATGACTTGGCTTCAGGAACCAGATTCCTCCAAATGTGGTGCTGCTGCGGGAGCCCGCCTGACTGACCCTCGCCAACCTTCTCCAGAACTGAAGCCCGCACTACTCTGGGAGGGGAAGACGAAGGCCAGCCAGGGACAGGAAAGGAACAGGAAATCACTCAAATTACAGGCTCATCAAAGACCTTTTGCAAGAACAGGAGAACTGACTGGAAAGCCAGTCAACACTCAGCATTTGGTGACAGGGCTAAGCAGAAACCTGCCAGGTCAAACTGGTAAATGACTCCTGGAGTTTGTTTTTCTCCCAAGAAGCCTTCGAGCTTCACCCTCTGATAAGGACTAAAATGAGTAATCTGAATTTTCTTCTTTTGCTTCATTTGCTGATAGATGGGGATTACAGCCAAATAGATCATAGCAAAACACTAGAACACACGAGTCCTTAGAAATCGGCTACTCCTGGTGATTACAAATGGCGGTGGTATTGGTGTGCTGGGTGCCTCCCCTATGGAGCCAGAACAGCTCTGCTCTGCTTTTACTGAATTATAAAGGGAACTTCTATGGAACTATTTTTTCTAAAGAGAGGATTCCAGAGCTGAGATTTTGGGAACTAGTGCTGTAATCTAAGTACATACCCTTTCATTATATAAAAAGCCTTTAGTCCAAGGAAACCTACCCATATGCCTCAATCCAATATTATATCAGGTCAGGGAAAGAGGTAAACAAGGGCCGTGTCCTGCATATTTAGCCTTCAATCAACCGCCTCTTTACTCCTTATTGTAATGAGGATTCTGAAGGACTGTCTTCCATGACTGTGGTCAGTTAGTTTCATGGAAAGATAAATTCGAGAAATACTTGAATTATATCACACATCTGGTCCAGAAATTTTGATGCAGGTGCTTCTGGTTATACTGATATTAGCCCCCACAATGGATGTTTCTGCAACTATACGCAACAGTTTATATGTTACATATCATATGTGCTCTAAGGGGCATTTAGTGTTGTCTCCCTGCATTTCTGGTTTTTCCTCATCACTCACGGTCATCAGGCCTCCAACGAGATCACTGGTGTGAGGATCTTCATCTTTGGTACCCAGCTGAGGGGAATACAGTTCTGTGGTCCGCAAAATTTCCAAAACTCTATCCAAGGCTTCTGCTACTGTCACAGGGCTGTTTTCTTGGGCTGCATTGATTATATTTATAACCTAAAGAAATAAAGAAATGAATAAATTTGAGGATATTAGGATTATAACTCCCCAAAGTCATGCATGTGCTTGCAACCCAAAAGAAATCAAGTAGTGAGACATTTTACTGTTTAAAATGAGCAGTGTTTTCACGGAACCACTCCTTTCTTACTGCAACAAGCCTTTCATCCCACCCTCTCCCAGTGGTTCTTCCACCTCGGAGAACACATTTTCTCCAGCTCCTTGACTTGTCTTTCTCTAGCTGTCTTCCACAGGTTGGAGCTCCTCAAGAGAAGAGGGTGCAGGGCCTTTCTCTCACTCCACACTCCTTCCAGAGCCCAGCTATTCCCATGACTTTGGACATACATGATCTATAATGCCAAGGATTCTCAAATTTACATCCCTGCTGGAACTCGTTTTTGACCTTCAAGTTTGTTTAATTCAATTACCTACTTGACATATCTATTGGAATATCTTACTGAGATGTCCAAAACTCAGTTCACGGTATTGCTCCCTTCTCCCCAAAGCAAGGAAACAAATGGAACAAAAGACTGAAGGACAAGAGCTTCTTCTCTGGTTTTTACACTAGACTAAAAACCAAACAAAAACCAAACAATAACAAAACAAAACAAAACTTCTATCTGCCTGTGCTCCCACTCAGAACCTGGATGGCCCCAGCTGACAAAGAGCTTTCCTGTCATCCTGATAATGTTATTCATCACCAAGTCAAATGGATTCTACCTCTAAATATTTCTTGATCTATTCAATTCTAACTCCATTGCTTTAATTCTAGTACAATTACCACCATTTCTTGCCTGGAACTCTAGAAAAGCCCCCTAACCCGCCTCTTCTATTTCATTCTTGCTGTCTCTAGTCCATTCTCTGCATGGCAGCTGACTGTTGCTTTTCATAAACACACTGGATTATGTCTCCCCCTACTTGAAATGCATCAGTGGTTTCCACTGCACAGAAACTAAAATATGAACCCCTCCTTACAGCTGCATGTCACCAGCTTCTCCCCTCTGCTCTCCAAACTCTAGCCATCTGAACTTTCTTTCAGGTCTTCAAATACTCCAACCCCCCTTTTCTCACCTCTGCTTCATCCCTTGCTGTGCCTACTGCCTAGAATTGTCTTCCCTCACCTCTTCTTTTAACAGACTTGGATGCTTCAGTTGTTTCTTCAAGTATCATTTCCTCTAGAGAGAGAGACTCTTCCTGATCACCTCACCTCATGTAAATAGAACTGTAATATGATTTTCTCTTAGAACACTGTTTTCCTCACCATCATTTTAATTTATAACTATGAATTTATTAGTTATGTCTTTATTTAATATCTGTTTACTCTACCCGACTGTAAACTCTTTGGTATCAGTGACAAGTCATTCATCATGTCTGTCTCTAGAAATGAGCCCAGTGCTGGGTAGTCCTGATTGCAGAGCAGAGGCAGCAGTTGCCACTCACCTTTGTGATGGGAGCCTCAATGGTCATGGAATGAATCCTTGCCATGGATGGATAGCGACGATTCTGGAGGCTTGGTGCTGGGGAGAAGTAAATACAGTTATATCTGGTTCTGGTGGCTCAGTGTGGCTAAATATAGCAAAGGAGCCCTTCATAGGCTGGGGACCTGATTCTCACCAGACTACTTCCCAGTGCCCTGCACAAAGCAAAGGATTCACCCATCCTTTAATTCTACAAGGTTGAGAAGTCAGCCACTACTTGTCTAGAAAGGGTGGTTGGGTCTGGTACTATGATGGCAGGCAGGATTTAGGAGTCCTAGCTCCACAAAAGAAATTTCAGAGGTTAATGGGATCCTGAGGCCCCATCCCCACTCACTTTCCTATAAATCACTAACACCCAATTTTGATAGTTCCTAACTTTCAGTCCCCAGCTTCTGGCCATGTGGCTGGATGAGGACAGTGGGGGAGAGTAGAAGTGATTCCTGGTTGGGGGAGGCACAAATCAAAGTGCTTTCAGTATCAATCAGGGCCAGGCGTTTCACCTCCCTGAGCCTCGATATTCTTAACACCCAGAACCTGGTGATGTTCTAGATCAGATCTACAGAAAACTTTCATTTTTAAGTAATTCTAATTTTATTTTTAAATTTTTTTGTTGTTTTAAAATTCCAGTATAGTTTAAAAAAAAGTGTTCTATTAGTTTCAGGTGTACAATATAGTAATTCAACAATTTAATACATTACTCAGAGCTCACTGTGCTAAGTGTAAGCTTAATCCCTGTCCTCTGTCACCCATACCTCCCAGTCCACCTCCCCTCTGGTAACCACCAGATTGTTCTCTGTATTTAAGAGTATCTTTTTTTACTTTGTTTCTTATATTCCACATGAGTGAAATCATATGGTATTTGTCTTTCTCTGACTCATTTAAGCATTATACTCTCTAGATCCATCCACGTTTTTGCCAACAGCAAGATTCCATTCTTTGTTACAGCTGGGAAATCTTCCTTATCCATTCATCTATCAATAAATACTTAGGCTGCTTCCATAATTTGGCTATTGTAAATAATGCTGCAGTAATCATAGAGGTGCATGTGTCTTTACAAATTAGTGTTTTTTTTTTTTTAATTTATTGGATAAATACCCAGTAGTGGAATTACTGGATCTTATTATGGTAATTCTTTGTGGAAGCTCCATATTGCCTTCCACAGTGGCCCCATCAATGTGCATTCCCACCAACAGTGCGCAAGGGTTCCTTTTTTTCCACATCCTCACCTACACTTGTTATTTCTTGTGTTTTTCATTTTACCCATTCTGACACGTGTAAAGTGATATCTCACTGTGGTTTTGACCTGTTTTCCCCTGATGGTGAGATCTGTTGAGCATCTTTTCATGTGTATTTTGGTCATCTGTGTGTCTTTGGAGAAATGTCTTCATGTCTTCTGCATATTTTTAATCAGACTGTGTTTTTGTTGTTAAGTTGTATAAGTTCTTTATATATTTTATATACTAACCTATGTGCATTGGCTATGTGCATTTGCAAATGTATTTTCCCATTCACTTGGTTTTTAGTTTTCTTGATTGGTTCTTTTCCTTTGCAAAAGCTTTTTAAGTTGGTGTAGTCCCAATGGTTTATTCTTGCTTTTTTGTTTCCTTTGTCTCAGGAGACATATCTAGAAAAATGTTACTACAGTCAGTGTCAGAGAAATCACCGTCTTTTCTCTCTTCCAGGATTTTTATGGTTTCAAGTCTCACATTTAGGTGTTTAATCTATTTTGAGGTTTATTTGTGTGTATGGTGTAAGAAAGCAGTACAGTTCACTCTTTTGCATGTAGCTTTCCAGTTATCCCAACACTATTTGTTGAAGAGACTGTCTTTTCCACATTGCATATTCTTTCCTCTTTTGTCAAAGATTAACGGACCATATAATTGTGGGTTTGTTTCTGGGCTCTATTCTCTTCCATTGATCTATGTATCTGCTTCTGTGCCAGTAGTGTACTATCTTGATTACTACAGCTTTGTATTATATCCTGCAATCTGGGATTGTGATACTTCTACTCTTATTTTTCCTTTTCAAGACTGCTTTGGCCATTTAGGGTGTTTTGTAATTCCATACAAATTTTAGGATTTTTGTTCTAGTTCTGTGAAAAATGTGGTTGGTATTTTGACAGGCATTCTATTACATCTGTAGATTACTTTGGGTAGTATAGACATTTACTATTTTTTTAATTTTTTTAAAAAAATTTATTTCTGAGAGAGAGAGACAGCATGAGCAGGGGAGGGTCAGAGAGAGGGGGACACAGAATCCAAAACAGGCTCCAGGCACAGAGCCTGAAGTGGGGCTTGAACCCTTGGACCGTGATCATGACCTGAGCTGAAGTAGGACGCTTAACTGGCTGAGCCACCCAGGTGCCCCAGTATAGTTTTTAACAGTACTTGCTCTCCCACCATGAGCATGGAATATCTTTCCGTTCATTTGAGTCACCTTCAATTTCTTTCATCAGGGTTAATAGTTTCAGAGTACAAGTCTCTCACCTCCTTGGTTAAGTTCACTATAGGGATTTTTCTATTTTTGGTGCAATTGTAAATGAGATTGTTTTCCTAACTTCTCTTTCTGCTACATTAGTAGTGTATAGAAATGCAAAGGATTTATGTACTTTGATTTTGCATCCTGTGATCTTAATGAATTTATTTATCAGTTCTAGTTTTTGGATGGAGTCTTTTGGATTTTTTTTCTTTTTTTTTTTTTTTTTAATGTTTTATTTATTTCTAGGAGAGAGAGAGAGAGAGAGAGAGAGCGAGCATGAGCAGGGGAGTCAGAGAGACAGAGAGTCACAGACTCGAAACAGGCTCCAGGCTCTGAGCTGGCAGTCAGCACAGAGCCCGATGCGGGGCTCGAACCCACGAACCGCGAGATCATGACCTGAGCGAAAGTCGGATGATTAACCGACTAAGCCACCCAGGTGCCCCTGGAGTCTTTTGGATTTTCTATATATAGAATCATGCCACCTGCAAATATTAAAAGCTTTACTCTTCCTTACCAATATGGATCCCTTTTATTCCTTTTTCTTGTTTTATTGCTTTGGCTAGTACTTCCAGTACTATATTGATTAAAAGTGCTAAGATTGGATATCCTTGTCTCATTCCTGATTTTGGAGGAAAAACTCAATTTTTTTGCATTGAGTAAGATGTTACCTGTGGGTTTTTTTTAATATGGCCTTTATTATGTTGAGTATGTTCCCTCTAAATTTTGTTGAGGGTTCTCATAAATGGAGGTTGTGCTTTGTTAAATGCTTTTTCTCCATCTTATTTTTATAATCCTTTCTCTTGTTGATGTATCACACTGATTGACTTGCAAATGCTGAACCTTCCTTGTATCCCAGTAATAAATCTCACTTGATTGTGGTGAATGATTTTTAAAGTATTGTTGGATTCAGTTTATTAACATTTTGTTGGGGATTTTTGCATCTAAGTTCATTAGAGATATTGGCCTGTAGTTTCCTTTTTGTAGTGCCTGCATCTGATTTTGCTATCAGGGTAATGCTGGCCTTATAGAATGAATTTGGAAGCTTTCCTTCCTCCTTGATTTTGTGGAATAGTTTGAGAAGGAAAGGTATTAACTCATCTTTAAATGTTTGGTAGAATTCACCTATGAAGCTATCTGGTCCTAGACTTTTGTTTTGGGGGGGAGTTTTTAATTACTGATTCTATTTTCTTGCTGGCAATTGGTCTGTTCAAATTTTCCATTTCTTTCTGATTTGGTTTTGGAAGGTTCTGTGTTTCTAAAAATTTATCTGCCTTCTAGGTTGTCCAGTTTGTTGGCAATAACTTTGAGTCTATTCTCTTATAATTCTATCTCTCTGGTGTTGGTTGTTATTTCTCCTCCTTCATTTCTGATTTTGAGTTTTTTTTTTTTTTTAATTTTAGGAGTTTGGCTAGAGGTTCATCAATTTTGTTGATCTTTTCAAAGAACAATCTCCCAGTTTCATTGGGGTTTGTTTGTTTTGATTTATTTCTGTTCTAATCTATTATTTCCTTCTTTCTACTGGTTTTGTGTTTGATTTGTTCTTCTTTTGTTAGCTCTTCAGGTATAACTTTAGGCTCTAAGATTTTTTTTTGTTTCTTGAGGTAGACCTATATTGCTATAAAATTCCTTCTTAGAACTGCTTTTGGTGTACCCTAAAGATTTTGGACTATTGTGTTTTCACTTCCATTTGTCTCCATGCATTTTTGTAACTTATTCTTCAAATTCTTAATGGACCCATTCATTGTTTAGGAGCATGTTATTTAACCTCCTGTATTTGTGTTCTTTCCAGCTTTTATCATGTGGTTGATTTCATGGTGTTTCATGGTGTTGTGGCTGGAAAAGACGCATAGTATGACTCTGATCTTCAGGAATGTGTTGAGATTTGTTTCATGGCTTAATTCAATCTATTCTGGACAATGATTCATCTACACTTGAAAAGAATGTGTATTCTGCTGTTTTTGGATGGAATGTTCTGAATACATCTGTTAGATCAATCTGGTCCAGTGTGTCATCCAAATCCATTGTTTCCTTGTTGATATTCTGTTTGGATGATCTGTCCACTGATGTAACTAGCATGTTACAGTCCCCTACTATTATTGTATTACTATCATTTAGTTCCTTTATGTTTGTTATTAACTGCTTTATGTATTTGGGTGCTCCCATGTTGGACGCATAAATACTTACAACTGTTCTATCTTCCTGTTGGATTGTTCCCTTTATGAAATAGTATCTTTGTCTCTTGCTCCAGTCTTTGTTTTAAAGTCTTTTTTTCCCCAATATAAGCATCATCACCCCAGCTTTCTTTTCACTTCCATTTGCATGATAAACACCTGCATTCCTTCACTTTCCATCTGCATGTGTCTTTAGGTCTGAAATGAGTCTCTTGTAGGCAGCATATAGATGGGTCTTGTGTTTTCATCCATTCCACTACCTTATGTCTTTTGACTGGAGCATTTAGTTCAAAGTAATTATTGAGATGTATGTACTTATTGGCATTTTGTTACTTGTTTTCTGGGTTTTTTTTTGTGTGGTTCTTCTCTGTTCCTTTCTTTTCCTGCTCTCTCTCATGTTTTGCTTGCTTTCTTTAGTGAAATACTTAGATTCCTTTTTATTTTTAGCATATTACTTATTTTTGATTTATGGTTACCATTAGGTTTGCATGTAACAGCTTATGCATATAGCAGTTTAGATTAAATTGATGGTCATTTAAGTTTGAACACATTCTTCTTCCTCTCCCTCACTCCCATGTTTTTAATACATGGTGTCATATTTGACATCCTTTTATTTTGTGACTCCCTTGACTGATTTTTATGGAAGTACTTAGTTTTACTACTTTTGTGCTTCCTACATTTCATATTCTTGCTTATGGTCTTTTCTTTCCATTCAAAGTGTCCCCTTTAACATTTTTTGGAGGCCTACTTTAGTGGTGATGAATTCCTTTAACTTTGTCTTGGGAAACTCTTTATCTTTCTATTCTGAATTATAGCCTTGCTGGATACAGTATTCTTGGCTGCAAGATTTTTTCTTTCAGCACTTTGAATAGGTCATGCCATTCCCTTCAGGCCTGCCAAGTTTTTGAAAAATCATCTGATAGCCTTATGGGATTTCCCTTGTATGTAACGGTTTTCTTTTCTCTTGCTGCTTTTAACATTCTCTCATTCCTTTTTGCCATTTTAATTATTATCCATCTTGGTGTCAACTTCCTCAGGTTGATTTTGTTGGGGGCTCTATGTGCCCCCTGAGTCTGGATTTCTGTTCCCTAACCCCACTTTAGGAAGTCTTCAGCTAATATTTCTTCAGAATAATTTTCCGCTTCCTTCTCTCTGTCTTCTCCTTTGGGGATCCCTATAATGTGAATGTTATTATCCTTGATGGTGTCACTGAGTTCTCCAAGTCTGTTTTCATTTTTAATTATTTTTTTTCTCCACTATTCAACTTGATTCCTTTCCCTTACTCTGTCTTCCAAATTGCTGACTGGTTCTTCCACTTTGTCTAGTCTACTATTTATTCCATCTTGTGTATTTATTTTTTTAAATTTTTTTAATGTTTTTATTTATTTCTAGGAGAGAGAGAGAGAGAGCGTGAGCAGGGGAGGGTCAGAGAGGAGGGAGTCACAGACTGAAACAGGCTCCAGGCTCTGAGCTGGCAGTCAGCACAGAGCCCTATGCGGGGCTTGAACCCACTAACCGCGAGATCATGACCTAAGCGAAAGTCGGACGCTTAACCAACTAAGCCACCCAGGCGCCCCTCCATCTTGTGTATTTTTAATTCCAGTTATTGACTTCCTCATCTGTGGTTCTTTTTGTGGTTTCTTTTTGTTAACGGTCTGAGATCTTCCACTCTTTTCTCAAGTCCAATAGTATCTTTATGATCATTACTTTAAATTCCCTATCAGCCATATTTCTTTTTTCTGTTTTGCTTAGCTCTGTTGCTGTGATTTTGTCCTATTCTTTCATTTGGGACATAGCTCTCTGTCTCTCATTTTGTCTAACTCTCTGTTTCTGTGTTAGTGAAGTCACCTACAACTCCTGCTCTTGAAAGTAGTAGTCTTGTGAGGGAGTCTTGTAGTGCCCTGCAATGCACTGTCCTCTGTTCACCAGAACCTGGCACTTGAGGGATGTCTCGCATTTGTTGTGTGCACCCTACTGTTGTGATTGAACTGCTTTTTCCTTTGGTCCAGTTGACTGCAATGGCTCTCTTTGCCTGTTGTGGTCAGGATTTGTTTCCTGTGCTGTTAGTAGGCCAGTCTGTGGCTACCTCAGGCTTGGGTCAGTCCATGCGTTTTCCAGAGATACAGTATCAGTGAACTTCAGGGCACTTTTGCTGTACTGTCCCCTGAGCACCTTTTGTTGGCAGGCAGGGACTGCAGTCAGACCAGATCTCTGCACCTAGCAGTGTGCCTGGCTGTACTTGGACTGGTGGGTGTGGTTATCTTCCCCTCTACCCAGGGCAGGAGTCACTTTGGAGGGTGCTGGTCCCTACTGGGGCTGCTTGCACCTGCCATGCTATGGTACTACTTTGGATGTGCTCTGACCAAGGGTCTAGTGGGTAGCCTATGAGGGTGGGTATGCTTATGTTACTGCTTTGGATGTGCTCTGGCCAAGGGACTACTGAGTGGCCTATGAGGGTGGGTCTGCTGTGTGAAAAGACCTAGAACTGGAGCCTGGCTGGAGAGGGTGAGTTTGCAACAAAACTCAAGGGTGGGATGCACTGTTAACAAGTTAGGTATTGACTGTGAGCAATGAGCTGGTTCTAGCAGGTGGTTATGTATCTAGGATGTGGGGTGGGAGAGGAAATTGGTGGCTTTCCAGCTCTTCTGTTTCTCGAGGAGTCTTCTATTGATCAATCCCTGCCCCTCCAACACACTCTCTGAGGGAGTAAACAACCCTCCCTCCTGTATACCCCAGGTGTTATTCAAGATGTTGTTTCTATGCTGTATTTCTGTCTGTTGTGCTATTTCTTTAAGGGCAGGTACTCCATTTCCTCTCATCCTTCCAGCTCCCTCAGAGCTGGTTTGTAAAGTTCCAGATGTGAAGCCCACTAATTGTAAGAACTAATGAAATTTTGCCCATCTCATTTTCAAAGCCAAATGCTATGGGGATTCCCTGTGCCCGGGGTGCCTGGCATGAGGGTGTATTTCTCTCCTCTCTTTGAGTCTGCCATCCCTCCCTCTTAAGGGTGTTTAGCTTCCAAACATATTTCTACTTTTCCTACTCTCCGCTCTGTGGCCTCTTCTCTACATTTAGCTGTGAAGTTTCTTATGCCAGTCTTCAGGTTATTTTCTGGGTCATTTATTCTGTTGTGGGTTTTACCGAGTTGTATCCATGAGATACGCTAAGGGTCCTCCTACTCAGCCATCTTCTCCATTTTTTTGAACAGGTAATGCTTACATGTGGGTAAAAATTCCAAGGGGAGAAGCTTTACCTTAAAAGCCCCATTATATGTACGTGATGAATCACTAAATTTTACTCCTGAAATAATCATTACACTACACACTAACTTGGATTTAAATAAAGTATAAAATTTTTTAAAAGAATTATAAACCTATAAATAAATAAATGCCCTGTTCTCATCAGATCATCCTACCACTGCCTGTGAGGCAGGAAGGACAGATAGAATCCTCAGGTTATAGATGCAATAACTTAATCTGGCCAATATCAAGAAAGCTCACCTGCTGCTTACCATCATTATAGCTCTCTTCTGTACTCTGCAACCTCTACTTCTCCAAGTTCTGGAGAGATGATAATCCCATCTCAAACTTTACACTGAAAACTCAGCTAATCTACTTCAAATTCTCTCATCCATTATCCTTTCCATCTAAAATGTTCCATCTACATCTGAAAATATTTCAGTCCGTCTTCTTTTTTTACCTTCTTGGCCCCAATCCTTGGCATGCCCTGTGACTTATCCCTTTTCCTCTACGAATTATTCATCTTGTCTCTAAAGTCTTCAGTCCTTGCCAGTTTAACCACTTTCCTCATCATCAGGTTTCCCAGTGTGACCCATATGACTGAAAAGGCCTTCACTTGCCCTTCCCATTTATTCCCTTAAGTTACCACCCTACTTCTCTCCTTTGTATCCCAGTCACTCACCACCCCTCCTCATGTCCCTAGAATGAATGAGTGAAATCCACTAGTCTGTTCTTGGTGCTTCAGCTCGTTGATCTCTGAAGCAGGTAGTACTGCTGCTCATCTCCTTTCTCTTGCTACGCTCTTGTTCCTGGTTCACCCCCAGTTCTCCTGTGTTCTTCCTTGGCCCTATTTCTCTGCCTCTCCTCTAACTGAAAGAGTATCTTCAAATCTTGGACTTAAACCTTCTTTTCTTTTCTCTTCTCTCTCTCCCCACTCTGCTCCCATCTCTCCCTCACTCTCTCTGCCTCCCCCCTCCATACCCCACACACATTCCTTAGAGATGTTCCCCTGCTCAAAGTTTCATCTGTCAAATCCACATCCCTAGCCCTGAGTACTACTCTTGTATTTTAGCTTTCTTGGCATCTTCACTAAAATAAAAATCATCATTCTCTCCTCAACCCCCCATATTAGCCATACATGGAGACTCCTATTTCTGAAAATATTACTCATATTTTCCCAGGTACCTAGGAATGAAATTTCAGAGTCATTTTGAACTTTTCCCCTTCCCTGCAAATCCAAATGATGACTCAAGGCATGACTGAACTCAAATAATGTTTTGGTAAAAGATGTTTTACAGAGCAGACCTGTTATGCTAAATTCTGTCTCACAGTATTTCTATGACATTTTATTAAGACTAAGAGTGTGTAACAGGTACACTGAAAACTGGGAAGTGCTGAAGTTGGGAAGCCAGGACCTGCGGTTCCTTCTCTGCCACTGACACTTAAGAATGACCTAGTATTATATTTAAAAGAATGACCTAGCTATTAAAACTCAAAACTGCTCTCGTGGTTATAATTTCAACACAGTTTAGGTTATCAAAGAACAAGCACAGAGTCATTTCTAAAGGAAGACAAGGACTATAAAAAGTAAAAAAAAAGAATAACAAGTCCTAAAAACAATTTCAGTTTATGGAGAAAAAAAGCAAGCTGCATTAAAACCCTACTACTCGGGGTTTTGTTTACATGCTGACAAATTCTTGAGCATATTCCTCTGTCGTCTTCTACACTTTAAAAAGGTCAAGAAATCTGAAAAACTTCTTACCATCACTGCCTCGAGATGATATCGATTTCACATCAATGGACTCTTTCCTCCTGTTCTTGTATCTGAATGAATGAGACTCTAAGGATTTCAAGTTAATAATGGAAAAGTGAGTTTTCAGCTTATTTACAAGTGAAGTTTAGACACATTTCTTCCTCCGTATCTAATGAAAACAAGGTTCCTTTTAAAGCTCTCTAAAATACTTCCAAGCAACAGCAAACCACTTTCTCTTCAACTCAACAACACAGAGTTATCAGTCATATTAATTGTAAAACAATACTTTTTTCTTATAGCCATTATGTAATGGTAATGGGGCTTTTTATCAAGAGTTATTTAGTTCCGTTAATAAAATATCTTTTTAAAAATAAATATTAAAACTAGGGTGAATTTTGGGAGTTCATTTTGACCTGAAGGATAGTATAGGAAACTGGGTGAGGAAGGCTTCACATGGATATATGTGGAAATAAAATGCTAGTAAAATACACAGAAAGTTGAATTTACTTGAGAAACTATTATGGACTAAATTTAGGCCCCTCTGAAAGGTCAGACCTCCAGAGGATCTTCTAGACTCTCCTTAGGATGTGATTTCATCAAATGAGGCATAGTGGAAATCCCAGAAAGGAAGAGAAGAAAAGGTAGGTTTATAATCCTAACAATTTCCATAACTCAACTTTCACTTTTGTCCCTATTTTCTAAGAGGAATAAAGCACTTCAATTCAGCACAGGTCTTTGCTGACTTTAACACTCAAAATATACTGTCACACTAATACAAGATTGAAGAATGGAGTGAAGACCAAGAGATAAAAATGTCAGGGTGGCAGAGCTGGCTTCAGAAACATGCATTTTCAGGGCATTGGCTTCTTGTGGGAGGAACCCAGTAGCAAGGGGAGAGACTTAATCCTAACACAGAATTACTCCTTACTGTGTAAGGTAGGAGACAGACATGCAGGTTCCATCAGGGAGAATACATTTCTTATTCATCAATAAATGTTCATATTCCAAGAAAGAAAAATAAGATGCAATCATGCTCTTTGATGAATTGTCTATTAATGGGGGGCCTGGGTGGCTCAGTCAGTTGGGTGTCTGACTCTTGATTTTGGCTTAGATCATGATCTTGCAGTTCAGAAGTTTGAGTCCCACATCAGGCTCTGCCCTGACAGTGTGGAGTCTACTTAGGATTCTGTCTCTCTAACCTCTCTTTCTGCCCCTCCCCAACTCTCAATCTCTCTCTCAAAACAAATAATCTTAAAAATTGTCTATTAACATCAAGAAAGGCACAAGAGAGAACAGGCATTAATAGAAGCAATCAGTTCCAGAGCCAACTTGTCAAAATTCAAGTCTCCAGAATGCCATCTACTAGCTGTATAACCTTGGCAATGTTACTTCCCTGTGTTTTAGTATCTATGTCTATAAACTGGAGACAGTTACGGCCTCTCAGTTATAAGCTATTGTGAGACATAAATGAGTTAATCCGTGCATAGCACTTAATGTAGTGCCTGCGACATAGAAATGATGTACTTCCTCCTGGCTGGCATTATTAATTACATCTGGTCATTTGCAAATATACCTTCTTTCTAGGCATACATGGGATCAGGTAATAATATCATTCTCTTTGCTGTTTTCACTTCATAATATGTCTTAAATTTTGTCATTTCTGAATCAGCTTTTTAACCATTTATTTTAGTGTCCTAAAAAATCTGATTCAATTAAAAAAGTTAAATCATCAACTAAGCTTGAATTATACTATACAGCTAAAGTGAAGAGCAGAATTATTATGAAGTTGATCTAAACACCATAACCATACAGCCTTGTTTTCTGGATTCTGCCTTAATAATTTTCCTCACCTTGGATAGGAGTTTCAGTATTCATAAAGACACCTATAATTGGTGGCACCTTAAATGACATTGTTAGGATCATATGGCATCTTTCAAACCCTGAAAAACTAACAGTGGTCACTTGCAAAACATTCCTTTTTAGCCTCTTCAGTGACTTAATAATCATATATGTTCCTAACACTCATTTACCACATAATAAATTAAATCTAACTGAATAAACATTTAAGATTAAATTCAAGACTGGGGCACCTGGGTGCCTCAGTGGGTTGAGCATCTGACTTTGGTTCAGGTCATGATCTCATGGTTCCTGAGATCAAGCCCTGCATCCGGCTCTTTGCTGACAGCTCAGAACCTGAAGCCTTGCTTCAAATTCTGTGCTTCCTTTTCTCTCTGCCCCTCCCCTGCTCATGCTGTGTATATCACTCTCTCTCTCTCTCTGTCCCTCTCTCTTTCTCTCAAAAAATAAACATTTAAAATTTTGAAAAAAAAAAGATTAACTTCAAGATTAAAAGATGTCACTCCTCAAAACGTAGTTTCTAAGAAGAACTAAAATAGGGAAGTGAGTCTTATGGCTTTGACCATGGCTGGTTAGTTGAATTCTAAATCATTCACTAGAAATTACTCAAAGATATATAATGCTTATTCTTCCTGATATGATGTCAGCTAAAATTAAGAGAATATAGCAATAGAAATTATTAAAAGTTAAGAGAAATTATTCTTCAATAAAGGCCATTTAAGCCAGATAATTCCTTATTCATTCTCCCAAGAGATGCTTGTGGAATGAATTTACAGACCAAAGAAAATAAGGATGAAGGAGATTTAAGTAACTTTATTCAATGGCAAAAAGGATATATAGTGTTGACAATTTTAAAAAATAGCGAACATTTACTGAGAATCGTGAACATTTACTGAGCACCTACTCTGCACCAGACATTGTGCTTCCATATTTACTTTAAATATAAATTGTCTTGTGTGATCATTATAACAATTCTGAAAGTATGTATGTAGTATGATCTTCATTTTACCAGTGAGAAAATTTCAACTTGGAGAGATTACGTAGGTAGCTCAAAGTCAAAGGGCAGGTCAAATGGTGGAACCTATGTTTTGTAAAATGGGATAGTTTTAATTTATCACTTCTGTGAGCATTTGTTGAGCCTCTTATGTGTAAAGCAATGCTGGGCACAGTAAAAGATAGTGAAAATGCTGACAACAGTTTTTGGCACCCAGAAGCTCGTAAGTTGATTAAAATAATACTCGTATAAGAGATAAACTAAAACATGAGAGAGAGAGAGAGAGATGGAGGGAGGGATGGAGAGAGACTGAGAGGGAAGGGCAGAGGAAGGAAAAGGGCAGAGGAAGGGGAGGAGGATAACCAAGAGTTAAACAGCAGGGAGTCAGATATTATATACACTTTCTCCTTTACTTTTCCTAACAATGAGATGCACATTAATTTATTTTACAAGTGAACAAACTAAAGCTCAGAAAGATCAAATTAAGTCCGAGTATGCTAAAATATGGTCCATCCTAGAATCAAGGAAAGGGACTAAATAAGTAGCCCAGAGTCTAACTTTATGCATTAATGGTTGGGAAAACACTAACAAAAGAATATCATGCGTGTGTGCAAGAACAAGAATTTTAAATTTCTGATATACTGATTTTTGCCTCTAATGATCAGAGAGATCCAGACTTTTCAAATACAGAAGTCAGAATCTAGTCATTTCCTCATTTGAGGGTTGAGGAAACAAAGGGTCAGTCAGAGTACTGCACAAGGCATAAAGCAAGGGAGTGGGGACTGAAGTGGTGCCTCAGTGCCCTGGGCTTCCAGGACAGGCCAATCCACATTTTCTAATTAGACAGTCACCAACAGCTACAGAGAAAGGACAGGCTGATCATGGTCTAACAACAGTGTGTCTCTCCTAGACTTCTGGCCACTCTGTTTTGTGTTTATCTGCTCTATGTGTTCTCCAGCCAGTAAGATAAAACCAGGATGAAAGAGGCATTCATTAGAAAAGGTTGCCATGAATGAAGATTTCAAAGTTTTGAAGGGATTCTGCTTTTATTCTGGCCCTCCAGCCTTCCAGAATCCGCACTCACAATCCACATTCTGGGGTGTTGCCTGTCAATCTAGACTTCTTCAGAGTAATTTATAGACTTGAACCCACAAATGCCACTGGAGTGTGTAAGAGTGAAATTGAAGTATTCTCACCTGTCTGAGAATTGTCTCCTGAGTCACGATGAATCTTGTGAATCTAAAGTTGTTCAAAAAGTTTGGTAAAACAAGAGGAAGAAATTTTAAATATGGTATTAGCTGCATTTCCAGCCAACAATTTTATCAAAAAGCTCTGTAGACTCAAGAAGCAGATGTTACACAGATAATATGAACAGATGAAAGATGTACATCAAGTGATAATACTATAAATGCTCTATTACTTTCAGACACTTATAGAATGGCTGAACCTGAGAGCAAGGAGATACCCAAGGGATGCACTTTCTAACCAAAACATCTACATCTCCACTGAGCTATTCCCATTTTGACCTTTTGCAGAAATGCAGAAAGACAAAACGCTATAACAAAAATTTTATAATGCTAACATATAATCTCGTTACATTTCAAGCATGTTATAAAATTTTTCAGTAGTATAAAAATAATCTGAATTTAAGCCTAGGATTTTTAAAAAACATCCTAAAAAGCTCTTCCAATGCTCCTTAATTATGGACAGAGCCAATTTACAAATGTTTATCCACAGTGAGATCTGAGCTTTGGATGCAGGCAGCTTAACACCTAGTTCTTTTTCATTACCAAATTTTTTGTGTGTGCTAATGATTTATGCTAATGTCAGTAAATATCTGCCAAATGATGAGGGAAGTCATTAACACTAGAAAATAATATATGCTTTGGGATGTTGCATTTTTTTCTGTTTATAAGTGAGCCACTGTTATGGAGCTGCAGTTATCTGTACCACACTTAAAATCATGCTCCTTTGCTGCTACCTTCCCCTACTCCCAGGCGTTTGGACAACCACGCCTTTGTAGCCACTCGATGAATGGGATAAGTTAACTTGAAAAACAAGACAGGTGAGCGTGTGGTACTATGAAAGAGGATTAGTATGGGCTAGCAACATCAACTGTAATAGCCAGAAGTTCCCTCTATCAGAGAATGGGTACAATGTTCCATCTTGACTGAACCATTGAAAAATAATCGTGTAAAACTGAAATGTTAAGAAAGGGGTTTCTATGAATCATTCTGCATAGTCCATTCCACATAATTAGAGAAGCAATTATATGGCCAGCCTGTGTGAGATCTTGGCCAAAATGTGACACTGATCCCATAATTATGGTGCCATATTATTTCTTCTGTGAACAACTGCTTTATAGTTTTCCTTTACAGATGAAGACCATTTGCCTCAAAGCTACTGAGTACAGTGTGGATTTGTGATACTATATCAAATGAATACAACTTTTGCCTTGTGAATTGTTTTCTCAATCAACTTGAGTTCCAAAGCAAGTTATCTTTAAATATTTAGCTTTTCTCTCTGAATCACAATACATCTCTCCTTTAGGAACAAAGTCCTATGACTTCCCTGATTGCCTCAAAAGGCAGTTGTCTTGTCTATTGGTGACCCCCACAGGTGTGCTAATTGTGGAGCTCCTACAAGGTCAACGTGGCCTTTGTGTTCTGTCTAGATGAAGCCAGATGAATTCCAAGGTTGATTAATACATAGTCCAACCACACCTTTAGTAGGGGAGTGCCCTGGTCCCAGACAGGGAGAAGAGGAGACAGGGAGGAGAGATGAGAGGTATCAGGTCCATCTGCTGAGGTAGCTTCCCTTCTGTCTTTCTCCAAACTGGATGTGGCATTTGGCACTTTTGGAGCTGAACTCCCTGCTCCCCCTCCAAAACCACTGCCCCTGAAGTGGCTCATCTACATCTGCTGGAGTCTCTCCGAGGGACAGTAACAGAAACTAGAAATACTCCTTGATGTCACTTGCTCTACAAGCAGAGGTTGTGCAGGGCAAGGTCAGCACCTGCCACCCAGGATCCTATTTCATGAGTCATTTCATGACCCACTGCAGCAGGAGGAATAATATAATAATATTATATATATATACATATATATATATAATAATAATGCTCACCCCATCCATCCCTTTTACAACTAAAGACTCATCTGGATGAAAAAAAAATTCTTCAAGAGTTTGAATTTTTTTCTTGGAGGTCTAAACCCAGCATTTAAAACTTGGCATGAATGATTCTACTAAAATTATTTTCTCATAATTCTTGGTCATGCTCACTGAGGAAGTAAACAGGGAATGAGTGGTTCTATAGTTTGTTGTTCTCTGGTAGGCAGCCAAGCAGAGAATATGGGCCTGAGGACTGTAGGGCAGGAAGAGAGATGAAGCACCTATGCCCATGACAATAGCAGCCATGTCACCATTAAGAATATTGGTGGTTTGGGGCACCTGGGTGGCTCAGTTGGTTAAGCATTCAACTCTTGATTTCAGCTCAGATCATGATCTTATGGTTTGTGGGTTCAAACCCTATGCTGGACTCTGTGCTGATGGCATGGAGATGCTTGGGATTCTCTTCCTCTCTCTCTGCCCCTCCCCTGTTCACACATTCTCTCTCTCAAAATAAAAGAAAATTTTTAAAAAAGGAATATTGGCATTTCATGGGAAGAGATCAAAATAATGACATGAAGAATTTGAAAGAGGCTGATTCCAACCGTAATAACTTTTATGAATTCAATACTGCAGATGGTGTAGAAATAGCAAGAGAATTAGAATTAGAAGTAGAGCCTGAACCAGGGTGATCTCTGTGTGGAGAGCCCCAAGACCCCATGGCTTGCACCCACTTCAGCTTCAGGTGTCCTGCCAGGGCATCCTCTGTGCAGAAAGTTCCGAGAATGCCTCAGAATATGTACGCTTCAGCTTCAGTCAGCCAATGTCACCAGGCACACACAGTCTACACAGGGGATAACAGTACACAACATCATTCCTTCTAGGTTAAAATAAGTAGCTGTTACACCTAATTCAGAGAAACAAACACAGAAAGTCAAGCAAAATAAGGAGACAGAGGACTATGTAGGAATTTAGTGAGAGCTTCAACAGAGAGAAATATAAAAAAGAACCAATCAGAGTTGAAGAATAAAATAACTAAAATGAAAAAAATATACTAAAGGAAATCAATGGTAGATTAAAGGATGCAGAATGTATCAGTGATCAGGAAGGCAGGATAATGGAAACTGTACAAACTGTACAACAAAAGGAAAAAAGAATTTTTAAAAAAATGAGGATAAGTTAGGGGATCCCTTTGATCATATCAAGCAAACAAACACTAGCATTATAAGGATCCCAGAAGGAGAAGAGAAAGGGCATAAAACTTACTTGAAAAAATAATAGCTGAAAACTTCCCTAACCTGAAGAACAAAAGAGACATCCAGTTTCAGGAGGCACAGAGAATTCCACATCATGAACCCAAAGAGGTCCACACCACAACACCTAATAATTGAAGTGTCAAAGTTTAAAAACAAAGAGAATTTTAAAAACAGAAAGAAACAAGTAGTTATGTATAAGGGAAACCTCATAAGGTTGTCAGCTGATTTTTCAGTGAAACACTGTAGGCCACAAAGGGAGTGGCATCATATATTCAAAGTGCTGAAAGAAAAAATCCTGAAATCAAGAATATTCTATGTAGCAAAATTATCATTCAGAGCTGAAGGAGAAATGGAGTTTCTCATACAAAAACGTTAAAGGAATTCATCACCATGATACTTGTCTTACAAGAAATGTTAAAAAGACCTCTTTAAATAGAAAAGAAAGGACTGTAATTAGAAAGAAGAATATTACAAAAGGCAAGGGGGATTCACAAAATAAAAATTTGTAAAGAGATGTGCACATACATAAAATGTGGAAGTGGCTAGTAAAATAAAGTTCTTTCAGAATGTTTCAAACTTAAGTGACCATCAACTTAACATAGACTGTTACATACTTAGGAAAACCTGTAACAGATACACATACACAAAAAGAAAAAGAAAGCCAAGCATAACACTAGAGAAAATTTAAAAATCACAAGGAAAGAGAATAAGACAGGAGGAAAAGAGTTACTTCTATATGTAAATGGTCTAAGGGCTCCAATCAAAAGACATAGGGTGAATGAATGGAATAAAGAAAAACAAAAACAAAAACAAGGCCTATCTATATGCTTCCTAAAAGAGAATCACTTCAGACCTAAAGACACATACAGACTAAAGTAAAAGGATGGAAAAAGATATTCCATGTAAATGCAAGTGGAAAAAAGAAAAAAAAAAAGCCAGGTAGCAAATTTATATCAAAGTAGACTTTAAAAGGAAATACTGTAACAAGAGACAAAGGAGGACACTACATAATGATAGAGGGATCAATCCAAGAAAAGAATATAAAAATACTAAATACTATACACCAATAAATTTAAAGATCTACACACCCAACATCAATCTAACAAGAAAATATAACAATTTTAAATATCTATGCACTCAAAATTGAACCACCTACATATGTAAAGCAAATATTAACTGAAGGAAGAAATTGACAGAAATCTGACACAAGAGTAGGAAACTTTAACAGCCCCCCTTACATCAATGGATAGATCATACAGACAGAAAATCAGTAAGAAAACAGTGGCTTTGAACAACACATTATACCAGGTAGAATGAACAAATATATACAGAACACTGCATCCAAAACAGCACAGTACACACTCTTTTCAAGTACTTATGGAACATTCTCCAGCATAGATCACCTGTTAGGCCTCAAAACAAATCTCAAAAATATTTAAGAACACTGTAACAATATCAAGCATCTTTTACCAACCAGAACAGTATAAAACTGTTCAGAAATCAATTACAAGAAAAAAAATCCACAAACACATGGAGGCCAAACAACATGCTACTAAACCACCAATGAGTCAACAAAGAGATCAAAGAGGAGACAACAACAACAAAAAATACATGGAGACAGATGAAAATGCAAACATATTGGTCCAAAATCTTTGGGAGACAGCAAAAGCAGTTTTAAGACTAAAATTTATAGTGATACAAGCTTACATCTAAAGACAAACAAAAAAAATTTTCAACAATCTAACCTTTACCAAGAGGAACTAGAAAAAGAAAAAGGAAATCCAAAGTCATTAGAAAGAAGGAAGAAGGAAATAATAAAGAGCAGAAACAAATGAAATAGAGACAAAAAAATATAATAGAAAAGATCACTGAAACCAACAGCTGTTTGGAAAAGAGAGCAAAATTGATAAGCCTTTACCCAGACTCATTAAGAAAAAAAGAGGACTCAAATAAGTAAAATCAAAAAAGAAAAAGGAGAGGTAACAACTGATACCACAGAAATATGAAAAATTATATGCCAACAAATTGTACAACCTAGAAGAAATGGATAAATTCCTAGAAACGCACCAAATTCCAAAACTGAGTCAAGAAGAAATAGAAAATATCAACAGATTAGTAACTACTATGAAACTGAATCGGTAATCAAAACTTTCCAACAAAGAAAAGTTCAGGACCACATAGATTCACGGATGAATTCTACCAAGCATTTAGAGGACACGTATTCTTCTCAAATTATCTTTAAAAAATGAGGAAAATGAAAGAAAGCTTCCAAATACATATACAAGACCAGCATTACCCTAATACCAAAACCAGAGAAACACCCTTGGAAAACAACAATGGAATGCAACTACAGGCAATGTTCCTGATAAAAAGAGATGCAAACTATTCAACAAAATGTTAACAAACTGAATTCAGCAATACATTAAAAAGGTCATGCACCATGATGAAGAAGGATTTACTCTGGAGATTCAAGAACGGTTTAATATCCAGAAATCCATCAGTGACACTACATCAACTAAATGAACAATAAAAATCACATGATCTCAACAGATGGAGAAAAAGCATTTGACAAAATCCAATGATCATTCATGATAAAAACTCTCAATAAAGTGAGTATAGAGGGAACCTCAACTGAATAAAGGCCATATATGACAAACAATTAACATTACACTCAGTGGTGAAAAAGTAAGAGCTTTATCTCTTAGATCAGGGACACAACAAGGATGTCCACCCTCACCACTTTTATTCAACAGAATAATGGAAGTCCTACTCACAGCAATTAGACAAGAAATAAAATGTATTGAAATGGTAAGGAAAAAGTCAAACTGTCACTATTTGCAGAGGATATACTATACATAGAACATCCTAAAGACTCCACCAAAAAACTCCCCCAAAATCTATTAAAAGTAATAAATAAGGGGGATCTGGGTGGCTCAGTCAGTTAAATGTCCAACTCTTGATCTCAGTTCAGGGCATGATCTCACAGTTTGTGAGCTCCAGCCTAGCATCAGGCTCTGTACTGTTAGCTTGGGATTCAGTCTCTCTCTCTCTCTCTCTGTTCCTCACCTAGTCACTCTCCATTTCTCTCAAAAATAAACTTAAAAAAAAATTAATAAATGTATTCAGCAAAGTTTCCGGATTAAAAAATACAAAAATCTGTTGCATTTCTACACACTAATATCAATGTAACAGAAAAAGAAATGAAGAAAACAATTCCATTTACAATTGCATCAAAAAGAGTAAAATACCTAGGAATAAATTTAACCAAGGATATTAAAAACCTATACTGTGAAAACTGTGAAACACTGATGAAAGAAATTCCACATGACACAAACAAATGGAAAGACATTCCATGCTCATGGACTGGAAGAATACTGTTAAACTGTGCATACTGTGCAAAGCAACCTACGGATTCAATGCAATCTCTATCAAAATACCAACAGTAGTTTTCACAGAATTACAATACAAATACCAAAATTTGTATGAGACCACAAAAGACACCGAAGAGCCAAAGCAATCTTAAGACAAACAAATCTGGAGTCACCTAAGTGGCCGAGATGGTTAAGCATTGACTCTTGATTTCAGCTCAGATCTTGATCTCATGGTTTGTGAGATCAAGCTCCATGTCAGGCTCTATACTGACTGTGCAAAGCCTGCTTGGGATTTTCTCTCTCCCTCTCTGCCCCTTCCCTGCTCACTCGTGCGTGCATTCTCTCTCTCAAAATAAACATTTTTTTTTTAAAAAAAGGCAACTCTGAAAGTATCACAATCCCAGATTTCAAGATATGCTACAAACCTATAATAATTTAAAAAGTATGGTAATAGCACAAAAAATAAGGCAATGGAACAGGATAAGAAAGCCCAGAAATAAACCTACAATTACATGGCCAATTAGTTTATGACAAGGAAGGCAAGAATACACAATGGGGGAAAAGACGGTCTCTTCATAAAATGATGCTGAGAAAACTGGGCTATAACTAAGGTAGAACTGTGTGTCAACTGTACTTAAATTAAAAATAAAATACATATTTAAAAAGCAGAGCTTGAAGATGTGACTGAATTACAGCAATCTCATAGGACTTTACCAAACAAAGAATTGCTTCTTGTGGATGAACATATAAAGTGGTTTTTTGACATAGAATCTGCTCCTGATGAAGATACTGTGAAGATTGTTGAAATGACAACAAAGAATTTAGAACACATAAACATAGCTGTAAAGACAGGGCAGGGTTTGAGAGGACTATTTTGAAAGAAGTTCTACTATGAGTTGGATGCTATCAAATAGCATCACATAGTACCTGGAAATTGTTGGGGAAAGAAAATGTCAATCAGTGTGGCAAACTTCATTGTTGTCTCATTTTAAGAAATGGCCATGGGGGCGCCTGGGTGGCTTAGTCAGTTAAGCGTCCGACTTTCGCTTAGGTCATGATCTCACGGTTCGTGGGTTCGAGCCCCGCGTCGGGCTCTGTGCTGACTGCCAGCTCAGAGCCTGGAGCCTGTTTCAGTCTGTGACTCCCTCTCTCTCTGA
Source organism: Proteles cristata cristata (assembly GCA_017311185.1). Lineage (NCBI taxonomy): Eukaryota > Metazoa > Chordata > Mammalia > Carnivora > Hyaenidae > Proteles > Proteles cristata. Next base: position 791,226 of record JAESUZ010001311.1, on the reverse strand, counting down.
CCCTCCCCTGCTCACCTGTCTCTCTCTCTCTCTCCCTAGAAATAAACAAAAATATTAAAAAAAAAAAAAAAAAAAAAAAAGAAATGGCCATGGCAATTCCAGCCTTCAGCACCCACCACCCTGATCAGTCATCAATCCTAAGGCAAGACCTTCCACCAGAAAAAAGATTACAACTCACCGAAAACTCAGAGGATGGTTAGCATTTTTTTTTTAGAAATGAAATAGTTTTAAATTAAGGTATGTACATTGTCTTTCTATACATAAAGCTATTATACACTTAACAGACTACAGTAGAGTGTAAACATAACTTTTATATGCCCTGGGAGACCCCATGATTCATTTGACTTGCTTTATTGAGATACTCACTTCACTCCCATGGTCTGGAGCCAAACCTGCACTGTCTCCAAAGTATGCCTGTATACTGTTTGCTTTTGTGTCTCCCTCACTCCCAAATATTATGAAAAGAGGTTATAACTCTGGCTAAAATGAAGACAGGTACTATATTCTAAACTTAGTGTAGCTTACAAAGCCAACTTATTAACAAATCTTTTTTTTTTTTTTTAAGGTTGAACATACTTGATCAACAACTTCAAGACAAAACTGAATGCTTTCATGTATGTGACAAGACTTCAGGAATACCATGGAGCTTGAATGCTGGATGAGAGATGTGATCACAGAAACTGAGTCATTTGAGACCCTCCCTTCATTTACATGTAATAAAAATGACCGTGTGAGTGATCTAATAATTTCTTTGATCATCTTTCTTTAGTGAAAATACTTTGATGAGTATTTCCTCAGATGCTAAAAAGCATTTGATGCATAGATCAAAGATGTTTTCTGTCTACTCTATTTTCAAAAATTATTTGATAACATACTTCTCAAAATTCCCACCCAAACAGCAAACAAACACCAAATGGTGCAAAGCCAGATATAGTATGTTCAGATATCACCTGTATCCCTCAGTCAACATTTTCTTGCCTTAGGGCTAGTGCCCACCGGCCCCACACTCAACATGCACTTGCAAGAGCCATTACAAAGAAGCACTCTCATTATGTAGCCAGTGATAATTCTTTTTAAAAAATCTTTATCTCGTGAAAAAACATTAGTTCAGGTACCATTCCAGTTTAAATGTTTTATCTTTTGTTCCCTTGTCAGTTTCTCTTTTAATGGCTTTCAAAGACCTGCAATGTAAGCACCACTTTGCTTCACACCTGGAAAATACAGAGTTTTCTAATATGAAAATAGGACAGTGGTTCTCAAGCTTCAGCATGAGTAGAATCACCTAAAGGGCTTGTTCAAATAGTTGCAGGGGGCCACCCCCAGCATTTCTGACTCACCAGGTCTGGGTGGAGCCTAGAATCTGGATCTCTAGTAAGTTCCCAGATGAAAATGTGCGGACCTGGGGGCCATGTTGTAAAACATGAGGACACCCTACTCACAGTTCTCTGGGCACCAGCCACTTTGCTGACACCCGGGAGCTTGTCAGAACTACTGACTCTCAGACTCTCCAGACTCACTGAATGAGAATCCATATTCTAACAGTTAATCTCCAGGTGATTTTAACATTACAGTGATTTGAAAATCACTGATTTAAGTGAAAACATCTCAGGCATGCCAACAGATGTCCTCATGTCTCCATTTCTAGTTGTGTAAACCTGGGAAATTGTGAACTACACTGAGTCTCAGTTTCCTTGTTGGTAAATGGGGACCAATGCCTACTATTTAGGATCTAGATCAAAGGGAATAATGTGTGTAAAATGCCAAGCGCAGTAGCTTCCAAACTGGCCTTTTACTAGAATTACCTGGAAGGCTTGTGAGAGCACAGTGCTGGGCTCCATGCCCACAATTTCTGTTTTAGTAGATCCAGGCTGGGGCCTGAGGGTTTGTGTTTCTAACAAGTTCCCTGGGAGGCTGAGGCAGCTGATCCAGGGGCCTTTCTGTGAGAACCACCGGACTAGCCCATGGTCGGTGCCCAGATAATGCTGGTTCCCTTTGCTTTCTCTTTCAGAAATGTGTCCTGTTTGTGGAGAATCTGGATTCAGGGATGTTTACATTGTTTATTATCTCAGGACTGATTTTGGTTTACAAAAATCATTTCCTTTGAAAGCACACACTGAGCATATGTGGTGTGCTCTAATGTCTATGTTTCTCACTTTTGTGCTGTCATTCACTTAGCCTGTGTCTCTCACTGCTCAGGGACAAAGAAAACATAGAAACAGCTGCAGAAGGAAATTCCATTTTCCTTAAAGTTTCTTGCTCTTAAAGAATTGTCACAGACAGATAGCACTTTTGTGAAACACTTTTATGTGTAAACTCCCGTGCCTGCTCGATTTTGTCAAGAGAATGAGGCAATTGGAAAGACTGCAGTTTCCCACTCCTGTTCCACAGTCATTCAAGTGTTTAATGACATGGGGGCTTCTGTTGCACTGTGATTAGCTTAAGACAGAAGCAAGCAGCAGGACCTTTGCTTCACAAGTCAAGCTCTTTGACAGCTAGTGCAGAGAGTGGAGAGCACAAAGGAAAAATTAGTAATAATTAGAGAACAGAAAAGTACAACAGCTTTATCATTGTGTGTCCTGAGTTCTGAAAATGCTGTTCATTAGAATCTCTGTTTACATTTTGTGCACAAAAGGGCATCTTCTAATTGATATTTCACTTTCTAGTTCAACTCAAGAAATATTTATTGGGCCTAAAGAGACAAAGATGGTTAGAACACAGTCCCTGCTTTCAAATGATTCAGTGTATAATAGGGGACAAAAACCAAGTACTGTCAAAATGAATCTATTCATTAAGTGTTTGTTGAGTGTATACTGTGTGTTAGGTAATGTTTTAGGTACCAGGGACGTGACTGAGAACAAAAGATGGTTTCAGTAAACTGGTTCAGAAGTGCCAAAGACAGGATTTTGCAAGGGGTGGGATGGTGAGGGTTAAAAAGTTTAGGGGATTCCAAAATATGACACCAAGTAGCCTTGTATCATATATTCAAGTCATTTGCTCTTCAGCTCTTTCCTAAGCCTCCTGAGTATATCAAGGGGAAAGCCTCAGAATGGTGCTATTATCTTCAACACCTACCACTTTGTAAAGAAAGGGGGCTCAGTCTCAGAGTTCAGACAGTACTGGCTGTCAAGAATTTAATACACTGAGGGGTATTCTCTATGGTACCTATATTTACTGTTACCTTCCATTGTGGTTAGTGATAGTGATATTCCACTTCATGGTAATAATTATTATGGGGATACAAAATTTTAAAAGTGACTCTAAAGAAAAACATTAAATATGAATAGGCTAGGTGGTACCTAGATATGCAAATAGTCAAGATCCAGGAGCACTCCAAATGTGGGAAACAGAGTCATGAGCAATGTGCCCACCCTTGACCTCCCAAATGCTGTGGCTTCAGGGGAGAGGAAGAGGGGCAGAAGTAGCACCCTGTGAACTAGAGAGGCTGTGGAAGTCACACTGACCAGCCAGTAGCTGGCTGGACCTGGCAGGCCCTTCTAAGCTTAGCTTTCTCATGTCAGATGGATGGGCGCATGCTCAGCAGCATCTGACAGGGTTCCCAGCCGCCATCACTAGTTCCCAATTCCCAGTGGCCCTCTGCACAGCCCTATGCTGCCTGTGTCTCTCACTTCTGTGTCACTGCTGCCATTTCTGGTCCTAAGCTGCCAGTCTATACTAGTAAATGAGACCATTAACCTAATTTGGACTGGAAATGAAATGCTCCCTTAGGAATGAAGACACAATAGGGGTAATTAAACAATGCTCCTTTGCCCTGAAAAGGGGTAACAAGATGGATGAATCAATCAGGATCCATAATTTTTAAAAAGTATATAAATCCCATGTAGCAGGGGCAGATTTTTTCCCCTTCCGGACACAATAGCAGTGACACTCAGACCGAAGCAGGAACACTGTTACTAGAAGGCTGTAAATGTATCTCTTTCTTCAATCAGTAATGGCTCTGAGTGCAGTCTGGTAATGACGGCTAGCTGTAGGAGAACAATTAATTTTCCAGGGCGGCCTGGCTGACCAAAGGGACGTAGGAACAGACGGCATCAAATACAGTAATGAGATACATCCTCACTTTAAACAGAGAGATGGGGTTTCATTTCCTCTTTCCCCAGCTTTTCAATTCTACAGATTCTGGTACTAGTATGGTGAAGATGTACCAGGAAAAAGTATCTAAAATTCCTGTCTGAAATCAGCTGGAAACCCAAACTTAAAATGTAACTACTTTCTGTTACAGTTTTGGTCCTGTCCAGGTAATAATTTGAGATCACTTAGACTGGTCCACTCATCTCACGTGAGCCTCCCTTCCTAGAGCTATTCACGTGGAGCCTCATCACCAGGTTCTCACAGTAGAACCCTTGGGCCTGCAGCCTTCCTCAAGGCATCAAACTACTGGCCATTCCACTGCAGATGGGTCTGCTTCGGTAGAGAAGACAATGTAGTACAACCAGATGTGACTGTTTACCACCCTACCAAGAACACTTATCAATACAAACTCCTAGGGGCGCCTGGGTGGCTTAGTCGGTTAAGCGTCCGACTTTCACTTAGGTCATGATCTTGCGGTTCGTGGGTTCGAGCTCCCCGTCGGGCCCTGTGCTGACTGCCAGCTCAGAGCCTGGAGCCTGTTTCAGTCTGTGACTCCCTCTCTCTCTGACCCTCCCCTGCTCACGTTGTCTCTCTCCCTCTCTCTCTCCTAGAAATAAATAAAATATTTAAAAAAAATTTTTTTTAAATAAAAAAAAAATAGAAACTCCTAGACACAGCTGGTGCTTCCTTAGTGATCTGATCAGGGGCAATGGCACACCATCTAAATAATCACACATGTGGCAACTATTTGACGCTTCCCTGGGATGGCAATGTTCTGTCTCCAAGGTCTAAACATCCACATTAACAAGGCAATTTCTTAAGAATTAGAGAACCTACCATAGAGTCACAGGTGAACATTTCAGATGAGTTAATATCTATTCTTCTCTAACTATTCCAAAAAAAAAAAAAAAAAAAAAGGAAGAGGAGGAAGGAAATCTTCCAAATACATTGTATGAGGCCAGCAATACCGATATCAAAGCCAGAAAAAAACAATAAACAAACAAAAAACCCACAACAACAACAAACCATAGGTCAATATCCTTGATGAACACAGATATAAAAATCTTCAACACAATATTAGCAAGCTGAATTCAACAATGTATTCAAAGGATCATTCACCAGTATCAAGTGTGATTTATTCCAAGGATGCAAAAATAATTCAATATCTGCAAATCAATGAACATGATACACCAAAGGGACAAAATGAAAAATAAAAATCATATAATCATCTCAGTAGTTGCAAACAAAGCATCTGACAAAATTCAACATCTATTCATGAAATAACTCATAGAAACGTACGTTTCTAGGTATGATATGTCAACGCCATAAGAGCCATACATGACAATAACAGCTAACATCACACTCAATGGTGAAAAAGTGAGAGATTTACCTTTAAAGTCAGGAACGCAATAAGGATGTCCACTCACACAGCTTTCATTCAACATACTGACAGAAGTCCCACCACACCAATCAGACAAGAAATAAAAGACATCCAAATGGTAAGGAACAAGTCAAACTGTCATATGCAGGTGACATGACACTATACACAGAAAACCCTAAAGATTCCACCAAAAACTATTAAATAAATTCAGTAAATTTGCAGACACAAAATACAGAAATCTGTTGCATTTCCATGTACCAATAATGACGTGGCAGAATAACCAATGATGAAAATAACACCATTTACAATTCCATAAAAAAGAATAAAATACCTAGGATAAACCAAGGAGGTGGAAGACCTATACTCTGAAAACTATAAAACACTGAGGAAGGAAACTGAAGATGACACAAACAAATGGAAAAATATTAGTACTATGTGCATACTACCCAAAGCACTCTACAGATTTAATGTAATCCTTATTAAAATACCAAAAGTATTTCCCACAGAACAAGAAAAACTAATACTAAAATTTGTATGGAGCCAGAGAAGACCTCAAATAGCCAAAGCAAGTGTGAAAAAAAAAAAAGTTGGAGGTATCACAATCCCAATTTCAGGATATTCTACAAAGCTATAATAATCAAAACATTATGGTATTGGCACAAAAACAGATATACAGATCAATAGAACAAGACAGAGAGTGCAGAAATAAACCTACATGTATATGGTCAATTAACCTATGACAAAGGAGACAAGAATATACAATGGGGGAAAAGACAGTCTCTTCAAAAAATGGCGCTGGACACACTGGACCGTGACATGGAAAAGAACGAAACTGGACAGCTTTGCTCCACCATACGCAAAAATTAACACCCAAGGATTAAACACCTAAATGTGAGACCTGGAACCATAAAACTCCCTAGAAGAAAATGTAAGCAATAATCTAAGCAATATTTTTCTGGATATGTCTCCTCAGGCAAGGGAAACAAAAACAAAAATAAACTACTGGGACCACACCAAAATAAAAAGCTTTTGCAGAGCAAAGGAAAACATCAATAAAATGGAAAGGTAACCTAATAAATGAGAGAAGATATTTGTAAATGATGTATCTGAAAAGGGGTTAATACCTAAACTCTATAAAGAACTTATATAATTAAACACCAAAATAACAAAGAATCTGATTTAAAAACAGGCAGAGGACCTGAATAGACATTTTTTCCAAAGAAGACACACAGATGGCCTGCAGACACAGGAAAACATGCTTAACATCACTAATCACCAGGGAAATGCAAATCAAAATCACAATGAGATATCACCTCATACATGTTAGAATGGCTAGTAACAAAAATGCAAGAAATAACAAATGTTGGTGAGGATGTGGAAGAAATAGAATCCTCATGCACAACTGGTGGGAGTGTAAATTGCCACAGAAATTGTGGAAAACAATGGAGGTTTTTCAAAAAATAAAAAATGGAATTACCATAGAATCCACAAATTCCACTACTGGGTGTGTACCCAAAGAAAATGAAAACACTAACTTGAGAAGATACATGTTCCTTCATGTTTATTGCAGCAATATTTACAATACCCAATATATGGAAGCAACCTCAGTGTCCGTCAACTAAAAACTGGACAGAGAGGATATGTCACACACACATACACACAAAAATCCCACACAGGAATATTATTCAGCCATAAAAAAGAATGAAATCTTGCCATTTGAAACCACATGGATGGAACTAGAGGATATCATGCTAAGCAAAGTAAGTCAGAGAGAAAGACAAACACCCTCTGCTTTCACTCATATGTAGAATCTAAAAACAACTGAATAAATAAATAAAGCAGAAACAGATCTATAAACACAGATGGTTGCTGGTGGCTGCCAGATGGGAAGGGGGGGCAGGCAACTTGGGTGAAGGAGAAGAGGAAGTACACGTCCCCAGTTAGAGAATAAATAAGTCACAAGGATAAAAGGTACAGCACAGGGAATATAGTCAATGATATTTAACAGTGTTGTATGTTGACAGATGGTAGCTACACTTATTGTACACCTGAAATTAACATAATATTGTGTATCAACTACCCTTAAATAATATATCATGTCTGATCATATACCAAAAAGAAAAAAAGAACTAGAGCTCCCAGAGTTGAGAAGTGTGTGGGAGACTGGTTTAGTTCACAGCCTGTAGGCAGTGAAGACATCTACTGACATCATGGAGGGAGGAGGTACTGGGACAAAGTGTTGAGGGGATTTGCCTAAGGGGACAGACCTGAAAAGAGAGAGGGTGAAAGGACAGAATATGTGTTCATGCTGCCTGCTCAGTAATCTTCAGTGCTCAGAAAGAGCAGGTATTTGGTTAAACACTAGAAGAATATTTCTCTTAATTTTTTAAAATATATGTTTAGGCCAAAAGTCACAGCGCTCTCTTGTGGGGTTTACAATATATATGAAGATTATAGCAAAAAAGGATAGGAAGGAGAGTTGGTAAATGGACAGTTGCCAGGTTTCTATGTTTCACAAGAAATGGTACAATGGTGGGTTAAGTAGTAGACTGTGTCAAGTTATGATTGTAGTAATCCCTAGATCAACCAATAAGAAATCCAGAGATTTAACAAAAAGCCAGTAGATAAATTGAACAGCATTTTAAAAATTGTTTAATCTAAAAGAAGGACTGTATAAAAAAACAGAGAAAAACAGAAACAAAGCAGAGACAAATAGCAAATAATATGGTAAAGCCAAACCCAACCATATCCATAAATACATTAAATGTTAATGAATTAAACACTGTAATGAAGACATAGAGACAGAACCGTTAAAAATCAAACCTCAACAATATGCTAACCACAAGAAATACACCTTAAATAGACATACAGATTCAAAGTAAATGGGTGGGAAAAGATACATCATGCAAACAAAGTTAAGAAGGCTAGGATGGTTATATTAATATCAACTAGAATAGATTTTAAGATAGAGTATTATGAGATATAAAGTTGGATTTCCCATAATGATAAAAGCATCAACTCATCAGAAAGACAGAATAATCAATTATCTAGATTACTTAACAACAGAGCTTCAAAACACATGAAACAAAATTTGATAGATTTAAAGGGAGAAACAGACACATTCACAATCACAGGTGAGGATCTTAACACCGCTTATAGCACTTGACTGAACTAGAAATTAAGTAATAAAAACACAGAAGATATGGAGAATGCAATCAACCACCCTGACCCTCACTGGCATTTATAGAGCACTACTCAACAACAGAATACATAACTTTTCAAATGAATTTGAATGTTAATGAAACAGATGTGCATCTGGACATAACACATGTCTCAATAATTTTAAATAGAGTCAAATCACAGAAGGTATGTTATCTTGACCACATTAAGTTAGAAACCAGTAACAGAAATCTATAAAATTACAAAATATTTGGAAAGTAAAAAACACACTTTAAATAGCTCATGGACAAAAGAAGAAATTAAAAAAAAAGAAAAGAAATTAGAAAGCATTTTGAACTGAATGAAAATGAGAAGAGTTAAGGCCATGGGCTTCAATCTTTAGAAGAACCTGTTTGCAGAGTTGGCCACTGGCCGATGTCTGAGAACTTGACTTTTGGAATGTTTCCTACAATGACAAAGCAGGTTAGGCATTTAGAGTACTGACACCTGCTTTCCTTCCGGGATATGGGATTTCTGAGATCTGTGTCTGGTTCTTGTGCCTCTTTTCTTTTCAAGAGGAACATTCTCCAGGACAGATCACATGCTAGGCCACAAAACAAGTCTCAATAAATGTAAGAACAATGGAATAATATCGAGCATCTGTATGAAAGTATATGAAACTAGAAATCAATTATAAGGAAAAAAACCCTGGAAAACCCAAAAAAAGAGGAGGCTAAACAAATGTTATTAAACAACCAATAGGTCAACCAAGAAGTCAAAGAGGAAATTTAAAAATACCAAGAGACTTTTAAATACAGACAACAAACTGAGGGTTGCTGGCAGGGCGCTGGATCAGGAGATGGACTAAATGAGAGATGGGCATTAATAAGGGCACTTGTTGGGATGAGCACTGGGTGTTATACTTAAGTTTTGAATCACTGAATTCTGTTCCTGAAATCACTATTACACTGTATGTTAACTAATTTGGATTTAAAATTTTTTAAATGTTATCAAAAGATAAATAAATTCTCCTGATAGTAAAAAAAACCCAAAAAGATAAAAGAAAAAACTTGTAAAGCAGCAAGAGAAAAGGAAACAGCTACATTCAAAAGAAACCCCGTAAGTCTATCAGCAGATATTTCAGCAGAAACTTTGCAGACCAGAAGGGAGTGGCATGATATATTCCAACTGCTGACAGAAAAAAATGTGCAGCCAAAAATACTCTTTCCAGGAAAACTATCATTCAGAATAGAAGGAGAAATAAGAAGTTTCTCAGACAAACAAAAATTAAATGATTTCATGACCACTAAACCAGCCCTGCAAAAAACATTAAAGGGGACTGAATGGAAAGGAAAGATCATAAGGCAGAGTATAAAAGGTAGGAAACACAAAAGCAGTAAAAAAAATCACTATTTCTGTAAAAAATCAGTCAAGGGATTCTCACAGACTAAAAGGATGTAAAATAACACACCACATATCTAAAACATGGAGATGAGTGAAGAATGGATTCAAACTTAAGTGATCATCAATTTAACATAGACTGCTACGTGCAGAAAATGTCATATGCAAATTTAGTGGTAACCACAAATCAAAAACTAGTAATAGGTGTGCAAAGAATAAAGAGAAAGGAATCCAAGTATATCACTAAAGTAAAAAAGCAAACCACGAAAGAGAGCAAGGATCAGAGAAAACTACAAAAACAACCACAAAACAAGTAACAAAATGGCAATAAAAACATAATAAATACATTTCATGTAACTGGACTAAGTGCTCCAATCAAAAGACAAAGGATGTCAGTGGCTAAAAAAAATAAGATCCATCTATATGTTGTCAAAGAAAGACTCACCAGACCTAAAGATGCCTGTAGATGGAAAGAGAGAAATGTAGAAACATTTATCATATAAGTGGATGTCATAAAAAAAAAGCTGGAGGAGCCATACTTATATCAGATAAACTAGGCTTTAAAACAAAGACTGTAACAAGAGACAAAGAAGGACACTATAAAATAATAATGGGAATGATCCAACAGGAAGATGTAAGAGTTGTAAATATTTATGCACTCATCATGAAGCATTCAAATAGATAAAACAGTTAAAAACAAACATAAAGGAACTAATTAATAATAATACTATTAATTATTACAGTAATACTAGGGTACCATAATTCTCCACTTGCATCAATGGGCAAATTGTCCAAATAGAAAACTAGCAAGGTGGGGCGCCTGGGTGGCTCAGTTAGTTAAGCAACGGACTTCGGCTCAGGTCATGATCTCATGGTTCGTGGGCTCAAGTCCCGCATCGGGTTCTGTGCTGGCAGCTCAGAGCCTGGAGCCTGTTTCAGATTCTGTGTCTCCCTCTCTCTCTGCTCCTCCCCTGCTCATGTTCTGTCTCTCTCTGTCTCAAAAATAAAGAAACTTTAAAAAAAAAAAAAAGAAAGAAAGAAGGAAAGAAAACTAACAAGGAAACAAAGGCTTTGAATGACACAATGGACCACTGATATGACAGATATATTCAGAACATTCCATCCTAAAGCACAGGATACACATTCTTTTCAAGTGCACCCAGAACATTCTCCAGAAGAGATCACGTATTAGCCTGCAAAACCAAACTCAGCAAATTCAAGAAGACTGAAGTCATACCATGCATCCTTTCTGACCACAACACTATGAAACTAGGTATCAACCATAAGACAAAATCCGGAAAGACTAAAAACATGGAAATTAAGTAACATGCTACTAAGCAATGAATGAGTCAACCAAGAAATCAAAGAAATAAAAAAATTACATGGAAGCAAACGAAAATGAAAACAATGGTCTAAAACATTTGAAAGATAGCAAAAGCAGTTCTAAGAGAGAAGTTCATAGCAATACAAGCCTCTTAAAGAAGTAGGGAAATCTCAAATACACAACCCAACCTTATACCTTAAGGAGCTAGAAAAAGGGTAATAAACAAAACTCAAAACCAGCAGAAAAAAGGAAATACAAACGATTAAAGCAGAAATAAATGACATAGAAACTAAATAAACAACGGAGCACATCAATGAAACAAGCTGTTTCTTTGAAAAGATCAACAAAATGATAAACATCTGGTGAGAGTTATCAAAAAAAAGGACTCAAATAAAATCAGAAATGAAAGAAAATAACCAATACCATAGAAACACAAACAACTGTCAAAGAATATCTTGAGAAAGTATATCCCAACAAATTGGACAACCTAGAAAAAATGGATAAAGTCCTAGAAACATATAACCTCCCAAAACTGAAGCAGGAATAAAAATTTGAACAGAACAATTACCAGGAAGGAAACTGAATCAGTAATCAAAAAACTGCCCCCACCTTTCCAAAAAAAAGTCCAGGACCAGAGAGCTTCACAGGCAAATTCCACCAAATTTTTTAAGTTATAACAATTTTAATTTATTTTTGCCAGGGAGATAGAGCACACAAGAGTGGCGGAGGCAGACCGAGAGGGGGGACAGAGGATCTGAAGTGGGCTCTGCGCTGATAGCAGAGAGCCTGATGTGAAGCTTGAACTCACAAACTGAAATCATGATCTTAACTGAAGTTAGACACTTAACCAACTGAGCCACCCAGGTGCTCCTACCAAAGATTTAAAGAAGAATGAATATGTCTTCTTCTCAAAATATTCAAAAAAACAGAAAAGGGAGGAAAACTTCCAAATTCATTCTACAAGACCAGCATTACCCAAATACGAAAAGATAAAGGTACCACAAAAATAGGCCACTATCTCTGATGAACACAGGCATAAAAGCCTTCAACAAAAAAACTAGCAAATTGAATCCAATAATACATTTAAAAATTCATTTACCACAATCAAGTGGGATTTATTCCTGGGATGCAAGGGTGGTTCAATATTCATAGATGAACCAGCATAATATGTCACTTCAGTAAGGGAAAGGATAAGAACCGTATGATCCTTTCAGTAGATGCAGAAAAAGCATTTGACATCATACAACATCAATTCATGATAAAAACCCTCAAAAAAGCAGGTTTAGACAGAACATACCTAAACACAATAAAGGCCATTAAAGAAAACCCCCCAGCTAATATCACAGCTCAATGGGAATAAAACTGAGAGCTTTTCCCCTAAGTTCAGGAAGAGGACAAGGATGTACACTCTCATCATTGTTGTTCAACATAGTATTAGAAGCCCTAGCCACAACAACCAGATGACAAAAAGAAATAAATTGCATCCAAACTGCTATGGAAAAAATTCAACTTTTCAGTATTTGCAGATGACATGATACTATATAGAAAAAAAAACTACTAGAATAAATGAAATCTGTAAATTCACAGGATACAAACTCATTGTGCAGAAATTTGTGGTATTTCCATATATTCATAATGAAACAGCAGTCAGAGATATTAAGAAAATAATCCCATTTATAATTGCACCAAAAATAATAAGATAACTAGGTACAAATTTAACCAAGAGGTGAAATACCTGTACTCTGAAAACAATACAACACTGATAAAAGAAATTGGAAATGATACTATGAAATGGAAAGATAGTCCATGTTCATGGATTGGAAGAATACTGTTAAAATGTCCATACTATCCAAAGCCATCTACACATTTATTGCAATCCTTATCAAAATACCAGAACCATTCTTCACACAACTACAACAAACAATCCTATAATTTGTATAGAAACACAAAAGATCTTGAATAGCCAAAGCAACCTCGAAAAATAAAAAGATGGAAGCATCACAATTACATACTTCAAGTTATTTTACAAAGCTGTAGTAATCAAAACGCTATGGTAATGGCAACAAATAGACACAGAGATCAAGAGAACAAAATAGAAAACCCAGAAATAAAACTACAATTATATGGTCGATTAATCTTCAAAAAAGGAGGAAAGAGGGGCGCCTGGATGGCTTAGTCGGTTAAGCGTCCGACTTTCGTTTGGGTCATGATCTCGCGGTTCGTGGGTTCGAGCCCCGTGTTGGGCTCTGTGCTGATCGCTGTGCTCAGGAGTTTGAGCTCTTACTTAGCCTAGACTCCCTTCTCTAGGACCCCCTGCCCTCACGCCTGTCTCTCTCTCTCCTAAAAATAAATAAAACATTAAAAAAAAATTTTTTTTTTAAATAAATAAAAAAAAATTAAAAAAAGGAGGAAAGAATAGACAATGGGAAGAAAATCTCTTCAACAGTTTTGGGACAACTGGACAGCTACGTGTAAAGAATGAAACTGGACCATATTTTTATATCATACACACAAATAAACTCAAAATGGATTAAAAGGACATAAATATGAGGCATGAAACCATAAAAATCCTAGAAGAGGGCACATGCAGTAATTTCTCTGACAATGGCTGTACCAATATTTTTTATAGATAGCTCTCCTATCTATAAAGCTAGGCAAGGGAAACAAAAGCAGAAATAAACTATTGGAACTGCCTCAAAATACAAAAGCTTCTGCAGAGTGAAGGTAACAATAGAAACTAAAAGACAACCTACTGAATGGGAGAAGATATTTGTAAATGGCATATCCAACAGGGTTAGCGTCCAAAATATATAAAGAACTTATACAACACAGCACTCAAAAAACAAATAATCCAATTAAAAAATAAGCAGAAGACATGAACAGACATTTCTCCAAGGAAGACATTCAGATGGCCAAAAGACACATAAAAAGATGCTCAACATTTCATCATCAGGGAAACAAAAATCAAAATTACAATGGGATACTGCCTCACACCAGTCAGAATGGCCAGAATCAAAAACACAAAAACAACAGGTGAAGATGTGAAGAAAAAACATCCCTCTTTCACTGTTGTTGGGAATGCCAATAAGTGCAATCACTATGGAAGACAGTATGGATATTCCTCAAACATTTAAAAATAGAACTACTCTATGATCCAGCAATCACACTACTGGGTATTTATCCAAAGAATATGAAAAGCGTGATTTTAAAGAATACATGACTCCTATGTTTATAGCAGCATTATTTACAATAGCCAAGATATGGAAGCAGCCTAACTGTTCATCTACAGATGAATGGATTAATAAGATGTGGTATTCATACACACAATGGAGTATTATTCAGATATAAAAGACTGAAATCTTACCATTGGCAATGACATGGATGGTACTAGAGAATATTATGTTAAGCAAAATAAGTCAGAGAAAGACAAATACTGTATCATTTCAGTAATATGCGGGGGTGCCTGAGTGGCTCAGTTGGTTTATCTCACAGTTCGTGGGCTTGAGCCCCGCATCGGGCTCTATGCTGACAGCTAGCCCAGAGCCTGGAGCCTGCTTCAGATTCTGTATCTCCCTCTCTCAGAAATAAATAAAACATTAAAATTTTTTTTTTATTTCACTCATATGCAGAATTTAACAAACAAAACAAATGAGCAAAGGAAAAAAAAAAGGAGAAAGAGATGAACCAAGAAAGAGAATCTTAACTACAGAGAACACAGGGGTAACACATGGTTACCACAGGGGAGGTGGAAGGGGAAGGGATGGGCGAAACAGGGGATGGGAGTTAAGAAGTGCACGTGTCATGATGGACCCTGAGAGATAAAGGGAATTGCTCAATCACTATATTGTACACCTGTAACTAATATAACATGGTATTAACTGTATTGGAGTTAAAATTAAAATTTAATTTAAAAAAATAGAGAAAAGTGTTATGACACTACAGAAACACAAAGGATTGTGAGACAACTCCAAAACATCATACACCAACACAATGGACAACCTAAAAGAAATGTGTAATTTCTAGAAACACATAATCTTCCAATAATGAATAAGGAAGAAATAAAAAATCTAAACAGACTAATTACTAGTAACAAATTGAACTGGCAATCAAAAACTCCCAACAAAAAAAGTCCAAGATCAGATGGCCTCACAGGGAAATTCTACCAAACATTTAAAATAGAATTAATACCTCTTTTCAAATTATTCCAAAAAACAGAAGAGGAAGGAATGTTCCCAAATTCATTCTATGAAGATAGCATTAACCTGATACTAAAACCAGACAAAGACACTATAAAAAAAACAATAAGATAATATCCATGATGAACATAGATGCAAAAGTTCTTTTTTTTTTTTTATAAATATTTTTATTTATTTCTAGAAGAGAGAGAGACAGCGTGAGCAGGCGAGGGTCAGAGAGAGAGGGAGTCACAGGCTGAAACAGGCTCCAGGCTCTGAGCCGGCAGTCAGCACAGAGCCTGACGCAGGGCTGGAACCCACGAACCACGAGATCATGACCTAAGCGAAAGTCGGACGCTTAACCGACTAAGCCACCCAGGTGCCCCCATAGATGCAAAAGTTCTTAACAAAATATCAGGAGGCCAAATTCAACAGCACATTAAAAAAATCATTCACTACAATCAAGTGGGATTTATTCCAAGGATGCAACTATGGTTTGATATTAACAAATCTAAATGATAAGATACATTAACAAGAGGAAAGATAAGTATAGTCATCTCAACAGGAGACAGAAAAAGCATGTGACACAATTCAACAACCATTCATAATAAGAACACTTAAATTTAAGTCATTACAGAGAGATGATAAACTCAACATAACAAAGGCCATATATGAAAAACTTAGCTAACATCACACGCACAAGTGGAAAAATAAGATCTTTATCTCTAAGATCAGGAACAAGACCATGATAATCCACTCTCATCATTTTTATTCCTCATGGTACTACAAGTTCCTAGCCACGGCAATCAGATACAAAGTTACAGAAATACAAACTGGTAATAAAGAAATAAAACTTTCACTATTAGAAGATGTCATGATACTTAGTATACATAAAAATCCCTAAGTACTCCACCAAAAAACTAGAATAAATGAATCCAGTCATGTTCAAGATATAAAATATGCATAAACCTGTTGTCTTTCTGTATGCTAACACTAAAGTGCCAGAAAGAGAAATTAAGAAAACAATTTCATTTACAATTGCACCAAAAAGCATAAAACACCTAGCAATAAATTTATCTAAGGAGATACAAGACCTTTATTCTGAAAACTCTCAAACACTGATGAAAGAAACCAAAGACAAAATAAACAATTGGAGAGATATACCATGCTCATACATTGAAAGAATTAATACTGTTAAAATGCCAATCCTACCCAAAGAAGTCTACAGATTCAATACAATCTCTATCAAAATACAGATCACGTAATTCACAGAACTAGAAAAATCATCCTAAAATTTATATAGAGGCACATATAGCAAAAGCAATCTTGAGAGAACAGAACAAAGCTGGAGATACATAATCCCAGATTCTCAGATACACTACAAAGCTATAGTACTCAAAACATAGACAAAATACAGACAGATCAACAGAACAGGACAGAGTGTCCAGAAATAAACCAATAGCTATATAGTCAATCTATGACAAAGGAAGCAAGAACATACAATGGGAAAAAGATAGTCTTCAATAAACGCTATTTGGAGAACTGAAGGTCTACAGGCAAAAGAATGAAATTGGACCACTTTCTTACACCATACACATAAACACACTCCAAATGAATCAAACACCTAAATGTGAGACTTGAAACCATAAAACTGCTAGAAAAAAACAGGCAGTAATTTCCTGCATATCACCCTTAGCAATGTATTTATGGATATGTCTCTTCAGGCAAGGGAAGCAAAAGTAAAAATAAACTACTAGGGCTTCACCAAAATAAAAAGCTTTTGCACAGCAAAGGAAAACATCAATAAAACAAAAAGGGCAACCTACTGGATGGAAGAAGAATTTGCAAATGATATATCCAGTAAAGGATTACTATCTAAAATATATAAAGAAGCTATATAACCCAACACCAAAAAACCCAAACAATCCAATTAAAAAAGGGTAGATGATGGGATGCCTGGATAGCTCAGTCAGTTAAGCATCCTACTTTGGCTCAGGTCATGATTTCAGGGTTTGTGGATTTGAGCCCCACATTGGGCTCTGTGCTGACAGCTTGGAGCCTGAAGCCTGCTTTGGATTCTGTGTCTCCCTCTCTGTGTCCCTCCCCTGCTCATTCTCTGTCTCTGTCTCTTAAGAAAAATGAAAAAATGTTGCAAAATTTTTTTTAATGGGTAAAAGACCTAAATAGACATTCTTAGCAACTCAACACCGAAACAATAAATAATCCAGTGAAGAAATGGACAAAAAACATGAACAGACACCTTTCCAAAGAAGACTTCCAGATGGCTAAGAGACACATGAAAGATGCTTAACATCACTCATCATCAGAGAAACACAAATCAAATGAGATACCACTTCACACCTGTCAGAAAGGCTAAAATTAACAACACAAGAAACAGCAGACGTTGGAAATGATGTGGAGAAAGGGGAACACTTTTGCACTACTGGTAGGAATGCGAATTGGGGCAGTCACTCTGGAAACCAGTATGGAGGTTCCTCAAAAAATTAAAAATAGAACTACCCTATGGCCCAGCAATTGCATTACTAGGTATTTATACAAAGGATACAAAAATGCTGATTTGAACAGGGAACATGCAGCCCCAATGTTTACTGCAGCACTATCAATAATAGGAAAATTATGAAAAGAACCCAAATGTCCATCAACTGATGAATGGATAAAGAAGATGTTGTATGTATACATATGTACATAATATTACTCAGCAACTAAAAAGAATTAAATCTTACCATATGCAACAACATGGATGAAATTAGCATGTATTATGCTAAGCAAAATAAGTCCATCAGAGAAAGAAAAATTTCACATGATTTCACTCCTATGTGGAACTTAAGAAACAAAACAGACGAACATAGGGGAAGGGAAGGAAAATGAGAGAGAGAGAGAGAGAGAGAGAGAGAGAGAGAGGTAAACTACAAGAGACTTTTCTTTTTAAATCATGGTATTCTTTTTTTTTAAGTTTATTTATTTATTTTGAAAGAGAGGGAGAAAGAGAGAGAGGGACAGAGGGGGGGAGAGAGAGAGAGACAGAGGGAGAGAAAGAAAGAAAGAATAAGTGGAGGAGGAACAGACAGATCAGGACAGCGGATCTGAAGCAGGCTCTGTGCTGACGGCAAAGAGCCAGATGCAGGGCTCAGAGTCACAAACTGTGACATAATGACCTGAACCAAAATCAGAAGCTTAAATGACTGAGCCACCCAGGTGCCCCAAGAGACTCAAACCTAGAGAAGAAGCTGAGGGTTGCTGGAGGGGTGTTGCGTGGGGGGATGGGCTAAATGGGCGATGGGACATTAGTGAGGGCACTTGTTGGGATGAGCACTGTGTATCATGTGTAAGTGATTAATCACTAAATTCTAATCCTGAAACCGTTATGTTTCTTATATATGTTAACTAACTTGGATTAAAATTAAATTTAAAAAAGACATACAGATTGCCAACAGACGTAGAAAGATGTTTACCAACGCAAATCAGAATCACTCTTTCACCACACACTAGCCAGGATGGCTAGTATGAAAATGACAAGAAAAACGTTAGTGAGAAGGTGGAGAAAAGGGAATCCGTGTGCACTGTTGGTAGGAATGTAAATTGGGGCAACAACTGTGGAAAACAGTATGAAGTTTCCTCAAAAATTTCAAATTAGAAATACCATAGGAGCCAGGAACTCCACGACTAGGTATTGACCCAAAGAAAATGAAAACATTAATTGGAAAAGATACATGCATCCCTATGTTTAATGGAACATTATTTATAATAGCTAAGATATGGAGGCAATCCAAGTGTCCATCCATAGATGAATGGATAAAGATGTGGTATATAAACACATACCACGGATTATTACTCAGGCATAAAAGGAGAATGATATCTTGTCATCTGTGACAACATGGATGGCCTTAGAGGGCACTATGCTAAATGAAATCAGAGAAAGACAAATACCATATGATTTCACTTATATGTGGAATCTAAAAAAAAAACCCAAAATGAATGAACAAAAAGAGTCCTAAATACAGAGAACAAATGGGGGGTTGCCAGAGTGGAGGTGGATAGACTGATGGGCAAAATAGATACAGGGTTTCTATATACAATGGAATACTACATGGCAATGAGAAACAATGAAATTTGGCCATTTGCAACAACGTGGATGGAAGTGGAGGGTGTTATGATAAATGAAATAAGTCAGTCAGAGAAAGACGGATACCATATGTTTTCACTCATATGTGGATCTTGAGAAACTTAACAGAAGAACATGGGGGAGGGGAAGAGGGAAAAAAAGTTACAGAGTGGGAGGGAGCCAAACCATAAGAGCCTCTTAAGTACTGAGAATAAAGAGAAGGTTGATGGGGGGTAGGGGAAAGGGGAATGTGGGTGGTGGACATGGAGGAGGATACTTGTTGGGACGAGCATGGGTGTTGTATGGAAACCAATTTGACAACAAATTACATTAAAGATAGATAAAGGGGATTTAGAGAAAGAAACATCCAGTTACAAAACAAATAAGTTGCAGAAATGAAAAGTTTAGCATAGAAAATGCTGTCAATAATGTTGTACTAAAATTGTACAGTGACAGATGGTGACTACACTTATCATGGTGAGCACTGAATAACAGATAAAATTGTTAAATTCTATCCTGAAACGATTACAACACTGTATGTTAATTATACTTCACTAAAAAATTAAAAATAATGAAAATAAAGAGAAATTTTGAAGTTTTTTCTTTAGTTTGTTTGAGAGAGCACTTGTGGGGGAGGGGCAGAAAGAGAGGGAGAGAAAGAATCCCAAGCAAGTTCCACTTGTCATCACAGGCCCGATATGGGGCTCAATCTCCTGAACCGTGAGATCATGACCTGAGCTGAAATCAAGAGTCAGATGCTTAAATGACTGAGCCTGCCAGGTGCCCCCAAAATAATAAATTTTAAAAGAGAAAGGACTACCTATAGGCTCTAGTATAATTGGAGGAAAATGTGAAGCTATGACATGACAAAGCAAAAGCAAGGTGAACGATCTAAAGCTGGAGAATTTAATGCCAGTCAACAGGTTTGAAATTTAAGATGTCAAGAGAACAGGGAAGCAGCTCCTGCCAGCCAAGAGGCAGCAGACAAGTTCACAGACCTCATTAAGAAAATCACTGAGGAGCAGGGATACTTGTGTGAACAGGCTTTCAATACAGATGAAAGGGTCCTGTTCTAGGAGGAAAAAATGCCACAGAGATTATTAGTAAGGAAGAGAGCACCAGATTAAGGCAGGAATGGAAAGGCTTAACTCTACTATTTTGTACAAATGCAGTCAGCTTTTATGATCAAGACTCTCCTATTTATAAAGCTGTTAACTCCTGAGTCTTGAAGGGAAAAGAGACATACCAGCTACCAGCTTTACAACAGCTGTGCAACAAGAAGATCCGGAGAATAAGAACTCCTTTTCTGGGCTGGTTTTATGGATACTTTGACCTTGAAGTCAGGAAGTACCTTGCCAGTATGGGACTGCCTTTTAAAGTTCCTTTGATATTGACAGTGCCCCTGGCCACTCAGAACCTCATGAATTCAGCGCCAAAGTTGTCAAACTGGTCTACCTGCCCCCAAACACAATGTCTTAGCCTCTAGACCCAGGGAGTCATAAGGACCGTTAAGGCTCATTAAACATGGGACTCTGTGGGATTGTTACGCACTGCAAGAGAACCCCAACAGACCGAACATCATCAAAGTCTGCAAGGATCACACCATCAAAGGTGCCACTGTTAAGAAAAGGCTATAAAAGCCAGCAAACCAAAAAGAATAAATTCCCACCAGAGAAATGATGTCTAGATGTTGTGCAAGACTCCACAGGACTTAGGACAGAGCAGATCAAGGAAATCATGACCATGTGGATATGGCACAAAAGGTAGGGGAAGGGTTTCCAGACGTGAACCTTGGAGAAATTCAAGAGCTGCCAGCGCACTAGAGGAATTAACAGATGATGACTTGATGGGGCTGAGTGCTTCCCAACCAGTGCAGATGATGAGGAAGGAGAGAGAAGCAGCAGAGCCAGAAAACAAACTGACATTAGATGAGCTGCAGACGGTTCCTATTATTCAAAACTGGTTTTTGCCTTCTTTATGACCTGGACCCTTGTATGATTCAGGCACGGAAACTAGAGCAAATGACGGGAGAAGGAATGGTAATGCATGGAAACATTTTAGAGAAAGGAAAAGCCAAAAGTCAGACAGGCATCATGATGTATTTCTGGAATTTACACCAAGTGTGCCCACCTCTCCTGCCTTCTTGTCCACCTGCGCCATCTCTTCTGCCTCTGATCGCCTGAGACAGCCAGACCGACTCCTCACGCTCCTCCTCCGTAGGCTCAACGTCAGGACAAGAGGATGAAGACCTTCATGATGATCCACTTTCACTTCATCAACAGTAAACAACTGTACTTAGAGTTAATATGCTTACCTGTTGTCTATGTGTGTGATTGTCTTCATGTAGAAATCAAGTAACTCTAAGGCAAGAACTGTAGGAGACGTTTTGTGACGTCTTCCTGGCCTGAGCAGTCATCATGTAAAACACCATGTGCAAGACGTGTATGAAGCAGACAGCCTATTCTAACAGAGGCATAACATGAGTGAATATTTCATATAAAATCAATCATGTGTTTTCTGTTTAACTTTGCTTTCAACTACACAAAATGCCTCTCTCTCATAACTGAAGAAACTTCATGTCAGCCTATCATCACAGGTAAGCAGTTTTTAAAAAGAAAAACCTAATCAGTGTCTGGGTGGTTTAGTCGGTTGCTTCTGACTTCAGCTCACGTCATGGAGGCTGCTTCAGATTCTGTGCCTTCCTCTCTCTCTCTCTCTCTCCTCTCATACTCTATCTCTCAAAATAAACAAACATTAAAAAAAGACATCTAAGAATGTTTCCAATATTTTTAATGAATATGACTACCAAACTGTATGCCATAAAAATGTTGTAACAATTCATTCATTAGTGTACAGGCTAGGCTACCATGAGGGAACCATATCAAGTACACTAGACTACAATAAAGTAATTATAGTGCTGCTTTGTTATCAATGCATAAATTCTTACACCTGTAAAAAAAAAAGTATGAATTTCTCATATTATCTTGTTATTTTTTTGATGTTTATTTTTGAGAGAAAGAGAGCACAAGCTGGGAAGGGGCAAAGAGAGTCAAACAGAGGATCTGAAGCAAATGACTAGCAGGATCCATGCTATTAATGTAGAGCTGGACGTAGGGATCCAACTCACAAACTGTGAGATCATGATCTGAGCCCAAGTGAGCCATTTAACCAACTGAGCCACCCACGTGCCTTTTCCTGTCATTTGTGATGTCTAGTGTAAGATGTATAACATATAGAGCACTCTTTATTATATGACAATATCGATGTAGGTACTGATGATTCATCTTGGAAACAGATGATGTAAGTTACAGTATCAATATCAAGCAGTGCTGTAAATGTATTTTCTCTTCCTT
The DNA here is from genome assembly GCA_017311185.1 of Proteles cristata cristata. Lineage (NCBI taxonomy): Eukaryota > Metazoa > Chordata > Mammalia > Carnivora > Hyaenidae > Proteles > Proteles cristata. Next base: position 768,221 of record JAESUZ010001311.1, on the reverse strand, counting down.
AGGATTATAACATTTCTCGTAACCTTTTCTCTAGCTTACTTGTGAGAATATAGTACATAATTCATACAACATATAAAATATGTGTTCACTGATTGTTTATGTTACTGGTAAGGCTTCTGCTCACCAGTGAACTATTAATAGTTAAGTTTTGGAGGAGTCAAAACATTTTTTAAATGTTTATTTATTTTGAGAGCAGGAGAGTGCAAGTCCAGAATTGGGGGAGGAGAGGGAGAGGAGGGAGAGGAGAGAGGGAGGGAGAGGGAGAGAGAGAGAGGGAGGGGGAGAGAGAGAGGGAGAGGAGAGAGAGGGAGGGGGAGAGAGAGAGAGGGGGGGGGAGAGAGGGGGAGAGGGGGAGAGAGAGAGAGAGAGAGAGAGAGAGAGAGAAGAGAGAGAGAGAGAGAGAATCCTAAGTAGGCTCCATGCTCAGTGCCTAGCTCAACATGGGGCTCAGACACAAACCGTGACATCATAACCTGAGCCTATATCCAGTCAGTCACTTAACCAACTGAGCCACTCAGACAGGAGCCCATGGGAAAGTCAAAATTTTAGGTGCATTTTTGTGTGTGGGGTCAGCGCACCCACCCTCCACGCTGATCAAAGATCACCTGTGTTACTCACCTACCTAGTGCTGTGTGAGGCCCCCAGGGAAGAAGACCCTGAAAGCTGCTTGGATGCTCAATGTAGTGGGACAAAACCTGACCAAGTGCTGGGCTCTGTCCTGCAGCTCGTGCAGCAGGGTCTCAGGAAGGACAGAGGCCTGTGGAAGGGACATTCAGCAGGCGGAACGGGATTCCTAAATCCGCCTTTGTATATCTATCTCGGGCCTGGGAGCTAACACTAAAAAGGGGGCCAAGAAGCTGAGCTTTCCAGAGTGAAGGTCCCATGGAGGAAAGCATGTGCTAAGTCCAAGGAGGGAGAGGGACAAGGGGCAAGTACTGGGATTGTAAGTCACCTGGACAGATCTCAGAGGCAATAGGGAACCAGTGGAAGTTTTTAAAATGAAACTAAATGATCTAAGTGCCATCCTGAGAAGATGAATCTGACACCGAGTGGATTGGAAGTGGAGGAGTAGCTTTAAATCAGTGATGCTAGAGAAAGTGAATGTCCTTTTGGAGGAAGAAAAGACAGATCTGAAAGACTGTCATGAATCACACTTTCTTCTCTGAATATGCTAGCAAAAATGCAAATGCTGAAAGCCAAGATTTCTCCAGAGAATCTGATGATTTCCCCACTTGAGGAACCCGATCCTCCCAATGGGAGTTGCAAAGGTCATGCCAGAGTCATTGGTCCCTGCCAAGGAGTTGGAGCTGACAGTCACACTCCAAATGGATGCCCAGCGGAGTCAGTTTTTTATGAGAACAGTAGGGGCTGATTGCGCAAAAATGTACACACAGACAACTCACTTAGGTCTGTGACCCAGCATGGTTAGAACCTTAGCAAAATGTCAAACTTCCCAGGCTACCATCGGTATTTTGAGAATCAAAGGTCAAGGACACTGCCAGCAAAACCAGTTGGCAAGTGTGTTCTGGGCCAGAGATTAGTTTGAACACTAACTAGAGGGGGTAACTCTTCTGCACGGCCCACTCCACCAGGGACGGCAATCACTCTGCTTTGCACCACTGAACCCAGAGGAATGTGACAGTGTCCCAGAAAGTAAAATGCTGGCTCAACTCCAGCTGCTGCATGAGGAGGAAATTCACTATGAACATGAAACAAGGTGGTTTTTTCTTTCATCTCATGGAGAGACACTTGTGTTTTCTGGGGAAAACAAATTTTATATCCCTTCTTTGTAAGCTTACAAATAAGCAGTCAGTATTGTCTACAAAGAACTTTTGAAAGGTTTTTTTCCCCCTAGCACTTTACCCTCTTACTTTAATAGAACCTGAAGAGTTGAGAGGCCCCAAAGGATCTTTACCTCTGGAAGTGCTATTCTGGGCCAGACTTGTATCACCCATTGGCACACATGTCCCAAGCAGATACCCTGCACCGAAGTGCCCTTGCTGTCTACAAGGAGGCTGCCAGTCACCAGCAAAGCCTAGAACCCTGAACACTCTGTTCGGATATTTTAAAGATGCTACAGTTTTAATATTATTTTAAACTCCTAATCCAGAAAATGACTCTGGAGAATGCTGTTAACTTATTTATCAGAATTAAGGCCACATACATGGGTGCCTCCCCCAGTCCCACAATCCTGCAACTCAAGGGCCTGCCACTGCAGCCCATGGAAAGCCTGCATTCACCCTCACATCTGTCTTTCCACAGCGATGAATTCCCCCAGCACAGGCCCAGAGGCTCTCAGGCCCAGAGGAATACCCAGTGGCCACACGGAGGCGTAACAGCCTGTTCTAAGCCAAAAGCTGCCCCTGCCTTAGCCTGGCCAATAGGCACAGCTGGCCATCCCCAGGGCCCACGCTGCTGAAGGCTGTTGCTAGGCTCCTTCCCGGTAACACGGTCCCTTCACTGGCGCTGCAATCTGGGGACATGAAATGGGCACTACCCTGCATGCAGACCACTTACACAGAACACTGTGCTCCTGAGCTAAGGATGGCAGCTGGTTTGCCGCCTCACCAGAGAGGAACAAGACTTGCCATCTCAGCCCTGCGCAGTCACAAGGACGATGATTTAGTGAACATTGCTTTTTAAAAAATAGATATTCTTATGGCCTAAAGGGTGCTATGCTTCAGATTTAAAGTTGAACAGAAAACTTAATAGATCCCATCCACACCATCACTCTCCCTACCAGATCTCATAGCCATGAAACATTGACGTGGAAAAGAAATGGGGGTGAAAAACCCATTAGCTCAAATGGATAAAAGGGTTTGGGATGCAGACAGTGGAGTTAATTTTGTTCCATGTATCCCAAATCTGACTGTAACTGGGAAGTAAAGGACCTTCAGGTCAGGCCCTGCAAACAGAGACGCTCCCATGTCTGGAACGACTCCTAGGGAGAGTGACAACTGTGCAGAACATCACCCACTGTTCAGGAGCACCCCCGACATGCCAGGCTCTGTGCTGGGTGCTTCCTCAGCAAACGGGCAGGGTCTCTCTCCTCACAGAGCCAGCAGAGAAGGCAGTTTTTCCCAGTCGGGCTTCTCCTGTGCCAAGGCCTGTCATAGAAGCCCTTCCTGTGGACTTGCTGCACTCAGAGGCCATGCCATGCTCCGGGCTCCCTAGTCCGGACACGGACTGTGGACAAGCACACACAGGAGCCACTGCTACTACCCCCAACCCCGCAGCTTCTCTTGTCCAGATGCAAACATCACTCCACGCGCATTTTCTGCGTGTCCCCTCAGGGCAAGCTCAGGAGGGACTTATAAAGATGACGAAGACCCGGTCTCACCTCTGGCAGTTCCCACAGTGGCCTGGCCCTCTCTCCGTGAATTACACACACACCATCCTTCCATGTGCCTACCCTTTTGTGGTAATTTAGTCAAACCATACTCCTGTCCTTCCATAATGTCCAGCAGGAAACTTCCCAAGACTAATGTAACCAATCAGGGCAGATCCAAAAAACTCAGGTTTCACTCTGTAGCCTTGTGGGTTCTCAACCTTGACAATACACTGGAATCTCCAGGGGTGGGTGAGGGGCTCTTAGAAATGCTCATGCCCAGCTGCTATCCTAGACCCATTCCATCAGAGACCCTGGGGCCCAGGAATCACTGTTTTGTTTTGTTTTGTTTTGTTTTAAGCCACCAGGTAATTCCAGTGTGCAGCCAGCGCTGGGAAGGACTGCATTAGCATTTCATATTCCTCACCTTTTAGTACAAGAGCTTACAGATGCCATTCCTCTCCAGAGCCAGTGAACAGATGTAAATGGTTCTCCCACGGGGATTTCCATGCCAGAAGTCCTTATGGAGAATAACCTGCTTATTACGAAACCACCTTTTACTTCTTTTGCAACTCCAGGGCCAACACTTTATAATTAGGACTTCAATTGCTTTTGACAGTTCTCATGATCTAACAGCTTTTCACAAAAACTCTATTAGACTCAAAGCCCTCTGAAAGCAGGCTGCACCCGTGGTTTCTCTGCACGATACTGTAGTTATGGTTCATGCTCAGGATGAAAGGTAAACAGGCACTGGAAGAATAAACAGCACCAGCTGGACCCGAGCCCTTTGCTTCCTTCCTTTTACCCCCAGGTACAGATGCCTCACCTGTTCCGTTACCATTCTGCAGCCATCTTGTTTGATTAAGATAATTAGGAAAATATCATTTAACCCACTCCTTACATTGTATTTCTGGGTTTAGGAGAATGGTCAGGAAAAAGAGGAGTAAATGCTGCTTTCTTCAGTCTCCTAGAGCTCAGCTCTGAAATCCCAACCAGAAACTCTGTCCTCAGGAAAACTGGGCAAGGAGTTGACTTTAAGAGACAAATTTCTACTGACTGGAGCAGAGAAAGTTTAATGGAAATCTCTCAAAATTATTCCTCCTCCTCCTTTCTTTTTCCAGCAGTGACATGGAGGAGCCCATCCTTACTGGGATTTTGTTCTTGAAAATAAGGCATCATGTAAGTGAAGGCCCAGAAGCTTGAATAAAATCCTGAGATGAACGCTGCTCTGACTACAATGGAAACAACAGATCCTTTCAGCAAAGATGCTTGAGTTACTATCGTTGGGGTTTAAAAAGAGATAGAGAGAGAAGGGGCAGAGGTAGAGAGAATCTTCAGCAGTCTCCACCCTTAGTATGAAGCCCGATGAGGGACTCGATCCCACAACTCTGGGATCATGACCTGAGCCAAAATGAAGACTTGGACACTCAACCAACTGAGCCACACAGGTGCCCCATGTTGTTTTCAAAAGTAAGCCCTAGTCCCAATGTAGGGCTTGAACTCACAACCCTGAGATCAAGAGTCATGTGTTCTGCCAACCAAGCCAGCGAGGTACCCCAATATGGTTGGGTTTTAAGTTTTGATTGGATGCATACCTCCAAAATGCAATGGAAAGATAAATTTTTATATGCTGCAGTTAGAACTGACAAAATGCAATGTACCCTACTGCATACAGTCATGGAATAAGGGGCTCCAGTGGCCTTAACAAGCAGCAGAGGTCTGACACTCCAGCTTTTCCAAAGAGAGGCCCACAACTCCTCTACAATTTGCTATTTCACCCTCTTAGCAATCTACAAAGACTCCCAAAATGCCTGCTGTGGCTTCTTCCCATGGCACATCAAATGCACATATAAACTTGATTTCATCAGTTGATGGAAGGTGGACTGAGGCAGCAGAGTACATGGTGGAATTTACTCCGTTCCAAACACCTATCAGGACAGCTCTGGACCCTGACACACCTGCAGGAGGGTATAGACTGTCACAGGAATCTAGGAGGCATGGGGGCAGCTGTGCCCCAACTTCTCCCTCACTTCAATCTCCCCCACACTAAAAGACATTAAGGGATCAAGCCAGGTCCAACCATTTTTGCTTCTCTTGTCTCTTTTTTGCTTCTCTAAGGATAAATTCTATCTCACCTAAATCAGCACCATCTCCATTAAGTTCTTGCCCAGCTTCCCAGGTAAGGGTAGCCTTCCTCTCAGGTGACTGCTCAGACATGTACCTAGTACTTCTTTAAAAAAAATTTTTTTTTTAAATGTGCATTTTTGAAAGAGAGAGAGAGAGAGAGGGCAAGCACAAACAGGGGAGGGGCAGACAGAGGGAGGCACAGAATCTGAAACAGGCTCCAGGCTCTGAGCTAGCTGTCAGCACAGAGCCCGACACAGGCCTTGAGCCCATGAACCATGAGATCATGACCTGAGCTGAAGTCATATGCTCAATTGACTGAGCTACCCAGGTGCCCCTATAATTTCTTTTATATATGCTAACTACTTAGAATTTGAATTCTGGTTCTGCCACATATGACCAGTGGGGAACCTGGACAGGTTTCTTAACTACTTCAGGCCTTGGTTTCTTCACTTGTAGAATGGGGATCATAATATCTACTTCACGTAGGTGCAGTGAGGATGACAAGAGTTAAAGTACGAAAAGCACTTGCAAAGGACACAAAGTGTTCAATACATGATACATCTTATGTTTATTAAAATAGTAACATTCTCAGCAAGCTCCACTGACCAAATATTTACTGTGTCTAGTAGCATCAGTGGAAGGGATGGGGATGTAGGGCACTGAGACATGATGTTGCCCTTGATAAGCTGGATCCAGTGTGGGAAGCGCTAGATGCACTATGTAAATGAGAAGAGGACTGAGTGGCCGGGGGGGAAAATCACAGAGAAAGATAACCTGGGTCAGGTGAGCCAGGGTTCCCTGGGTGGGCAGGGGGAATGAAAAGCAGGCAAGATGGATGGAGCAGTACAGTGCCCAGAGGGATGAAAAGGTGTGGTGTGTTGAGAGAAGTACAAAAAGCTCAGTGTGGCAGTGGATGACATAGGCAGTAGATAGACAGCATAATGGAGCACTTCGTGTGCTCTGTAAATTTTTTTTGATGATGATGAGCTATTGTGGGGGATCCTTCAGAATGGGGCTGTGGACTGGATGGCATGCTAGTAAAGATTTAACAACTGGCTCACTGAAAAATGCATAGATATCCATACCTAAATTTATCGTAAATATTACTGATTAAGGGGGTCAGTAAACTATGGTCCAGGGGTTTTGTAAATATAATTTTATCTGGCTGTGTAAATATAATTTTATTTTAACATAGCCGTGCCCATTTATTTATATATCATGATTGGGTTATGGCTGCTTTCCTGCTACGATGGCAGAGTTGAGTAGTTGTGACTGAGACAGTAGGGATTAAAATATATACCATCTGGCCCTTTAAGAAAAAAATTGCCAACCTAAAATAAAAGATGTGTAGCATCTCCTAAGTAATACTAACATAAAAAAATTAACATAAATTCTATATAGCCCAATTTATTCTCACAAAATGCTTCTGCTGACTTTTTGCTGACCTCTTGTATGAATAGCCTGTTTCAATTGGTGGTTTCAACTGGTGAATAAGCAGAGTTTCAACACAAATATGAATTGACATTTTCACTTACATTAAGCAAGAAGATGAAAGCAGTGTAACAGATGGATAGGAATGCCATTCATTTGTTAATGATGTGAGCAACTTCTTTGTTGAATCATATAATAGTTTTTGAATACTGGAGGGGTATTTCTTCAATTTTTCTCTGCCATCCACAATCTAATTGCTATAAACATGATATGCATTTAAAGCTAATCTGTATGATTAATATTTTCTTCCCCACTTTCCTAAGTGTAGAAAATAAATAAATAACCATGGGAATTTTTAGATTCAAGAAGGTGACATTGGAGACTCCAGAACTTACCTCCTCCCACAGACACACTAAGCCTACAGCTACATATGAAACAATCACCTCTGAAAGAAATCCAGAAACAAGTTGAACAACTCCAATATTAAACATTGGAGTTAAATAACTCCAAGTTAAATAACTATTCTTCATTCAGAGATTATGTCCTTCCTTTTTCATTGCTGAAACAACTTTTCTTCCAAAAAATGAGAATGTGGAGGTGTGGTCAGTAGAATTTCAGTATCAGGCACATCTCTCCCACCCCTCCTCACCTATCACCAGGTCTAGAAAGTCCTGTGCAAAATGCAGGTTAGGCTGCTCTCATTATGTTCTCCTTCAGCCTATGTCTCAGAACCTTGATGAACCACAAAGCAGCATGCCACCTCAGAGCCTGATCACGGACCTTCCTTGCTACAACCTAGTAGAACAGGGAATATCTTCTGGAGCTGTTCACTGGGTGTCTGTGCTCCCTGACTTCCTTCTCTCTCTCTCTCTCTCTCTCTCTCTCTCTCTCTCTCTCTCACACACACACACACACACACACACGACCTTCCTCCTACTGGACAGGCAACCTCTGTGCCTCGCTCAGGCTTCTTCATGACATGTGAATCACCCATCCCTGAGAAGAGTGACCAGGTGATCCAGGCCAAAGGACACAAGACAGCCAACTGCACCACCACCCTCTTGCCCGCGGGCTTCCTATACTGTTTGCCAGGGCTCTGTGCCTGCAGCTGGTGTGCTGGCTTTTGGGAGTGCTGGGCTCTCCATATTCTCACGGCCAAGGCTGGGAGGAAAAAGCAAGGATGGGGGACTCCTTAAGGGGGTGGGAACTATAGGGATGCCAGTGGTGAGGCCCCTCTGCTTTGACAAGGACAGCTTAGGAGGAGCTGGTGTGAAGCTGGGATCCTAGAAGTTTCCTTTCCCAACATGAGCTCGACTCCTGGACCATGGTAGCAGGTCCCCACAATTCCACTTTGAGTCATGCATTTGGATTTAGACCTTGTGAAAAGACAAAAGCCTTAAGGGAACAGGTCCTCACATCTTACTGCTACACAGGGTTGGCAGGAGGGGACCATTTTTGGGATCCCAGGCAGAGTGGACCTGGCCTAGGAGAGCCAGAAAAAGAAAAGAAAATTATCTTCTGGAAATGGGGTCGGCAAACTTTCTCTGTCAAGTGCCAGGGAGTAAATATTTTAGGTTCTGTAGGCCACGAGGGGTCTGTTGGAACTTCTCTGCTGTTGTAGCGTGAAAGGAACCACTACATGACATAGTGTGTGGCTGTGGATTCCCACCGAACTTTACAATCACAGCAGACCATATGCGGCCTGTGGGGTGTGGTTTATTGCCTGTGGTCCTAGATGACACCTAAAAAAACTCTAGCCAGTCCCCTTTGGTCCTGTGTTCTTTGCTTCTCCTCCTCTCGGTTCACACCTCTCCAGCATGGTGCTCTAGAAATGTATCCCTTTATCAGTCTGTAACCCCCACAGCTTCTGGGGCAGAGACCATCACTGGCACTAGCACAGGTGTTTAGTACGTGTCCAGGGAGCAAGTGTGTGCAGCGGGAAGGGAGACGGTGTTTACAACAGACAAACCTCACTGAGCACTTCCAGCCTCCTGGCAAGAAGCTACAGGGTTCACACAGGAAAGGGATTTGTGCTGATGACGAGCACTACCAGGAGAGAGCACCCTGGCTTACAATTTCATTCTTTGTTAAAATGCAAACCCACGGGCAGATCTTGACGTCAAGGCTAACATCCCAGAAAGCAGCACAGCCAGAACCACCTTCAGACAGGCTGCTCCCACCTCTGGGGAGCCCTTCCCGTCACAGGCCCATCACCATTCACTCCAGCCTCCTCCGATGAAGAGGAAAAACACTGTGGCCAGCCAGAGACATAAAAATTCTTTGTTATTGGAAAATCTAAGTGTCTCTCCAGGCCTGTGCAGCACCATTAGGTGACGTCAATGGCTCAGGGTATCTGAGCTCTGTGTTTCCACTCTTCTCAGAACAGCAGCTAATTCACGGCAATAAAGATGTTTCTATTTAGAGCATCAGAAAAGAGGTGGCCCTGTGATTCTGTGCCCCTAAGTCATGTACTAAGGGTTTGCCTGCTCTCCCTGGGAAGCAGGAAGGATTTTCAGGTGGCAGGAAGCCAGGACCTAGACATTCAATTCCATTCAAGCTAACCAAAAGCCAAAGGGCTCTCCATGCACCACGCAGCATAGGCCCCAGGGACATGTACAGCCTGGTGACCTCAATGGAGAGGAGAGGGCATTCAGGCACACCAACAGCCATGATGACAGTGGGGGGTGATACATAGCAAAGAAGGTGCTTGGGGGCTTGAGGAGAGGGATGGCATTTGCTGTTCCTTGGGAAGGACCATGAAGGATGGGTAGAACGTGGGCACACGTGGTTGTGGGAAGACTGGTGAAAAGGAGACTGGGGGTCCAGGTGACTGAGAAAGAGAGGAGGGAGGAGGAACAAGTGTTGGCTGGTAGGGGAAGGCCATGCTTGATTCTGCCCATGAACTGTACTTGGCCCACCTCTGGCGTGAGCATGAATTAGCATAGGTGGGCCTGCACTCTGTGCAGTAGCTTCATAACAGGTTGGCTTGCACTATGTGGGGCCAATAGTTTGTCTCTCAAGAGCTACCCGGATGTCTTCCCCCTCCCCCCCCGCTCCCCCCCCCCGCCCCATCACCTCTCACCTAGACCTCACACTTCCTCCTGGAATGTGTAAACTTGACAGTTGAGAGAATTTATTTTTCAGTGGAAATCAGTTCCCCTCCCTTCCCAGAGGTCTCGGTAGTAAATGCATACTTCCTGATTCTAGACGCATTTTATGTTGAACTAAATACTACGAAAAAGCATGATTCCCTTCACTAGTCTAGAATATTTTGGTAGAATAGCCAAATCGCTCTTGAGAAAGAACAAAGCTGGAGGTATCATGATCCCTGATTTCCAACTACATTGCAAAGCTGTAGTAATCATAACAGTATGGCATTGGCATAAAATAAAAAACCACACACATGTATCAGAGGGACAGAAGAGAGAGCCCAGAAATAAACCCACATATATATGGTCAATTAATTTATGACAAGCCAACAATATACAATGGGGAAAACATAGTCTGTTCAATAAATGGTACTAGGAAAACCGGATAGCCACATACAAAAGAATGACATTGGACCACTATCTTAGACCACACACAAAAATCAACTCAAAATGGAAGAAATATTTGAACATATTATCTGAAACCATAAAAGCCCTAGAAGAAAACATAGGGGCTAAGCTCCTTGACATGGGTCCTGGCTATGAATTTTTTGATATAACATCAAAAGCAAATGCAACAAAAGAAAAATAAATAATTCAGATTACCATCATGCCAAAAAGCTTCTGCACAGCAAAGGAAACCACTGACAAAATAAAAAGGCAACTTACCAAATGGGAGAAAATACTTGCAAATCACAGATAAAGGAATAATATCCAAAATATATAAAGAACTCATACAACTCAAAAGCCAAAAAAAATTTCATTTAAACATTGGCAAAAGATCTGAATAGACATTTTTTTCAAAAAAGACATAAAGATGGCCAACAGGTACATGCTCTTACATATGCTCTTACATACATCACTCTTCATCAGGCGAATGCAAATCAAAAACACTGAGTTAATTCACATCTGTGAGGAGGGCTAGCATCAAAAAGATATGAAATGTCAAGTGTTGGTGAAGATGTGGAGAAAAGTCACTATATAAAGCACTATGGGGGTTCCTCAAAAAAAATTAAAAATATAACTACCATATGGTTTAGCAACTTACTCCTGGACATTTACTCAAAGGAAACGAAAACACTAACTCAAAAAGATATATGCATCCCCATGTTCACTGCAGCATGGTTTCCAATAGCCAAGACACAGAAATAATCTAAGTGTCCACTGATGGATGAATGGAGAAGGAAAATGTAGAATATAGATACAATGGAATATGATTCAGCCATCAGAAAAGAAGGAAATCTTGCTATTGCAGCAACATGGATAGACGCTGAGGTCAGTATGCTAAGTGAATTAAGTCAGATGGAGAAAGACAAATACCATACGATATCACTTATATGCAGAATAGAAAACAAAAAACTGAATACACAGATACAGAGAACAAGTTGGCTACCAGAGGAGGGGTGGGGAGATACGTGAAATGGGTGAAAGAGGTTAGTGGTACAAACTTCCACTTATTAAATAAGTCATGGAGATATAATGTACAGCATGGTGAATACTGTTAACAACACTGTGATGTAAAGTGTTGCTAAAAGATTTCAAAGTTGCTAAAAGAATAGGTCTCAAAAGAAGACTTTATCACACAAAAAAATGTTGTAATTATGTGTGGTGATGCATGTTAACTTGACTTAATGGTGGTGAACATTTTGCAATATATACGAGTATCAAATCATTATTAAAAAAGAGAAAGAAACAGGCATGAAGACATGAATATCTTTGATGGACTGAGACACCAGCTGAAAGCCCTCTACAGGCTCACGGCACACAGGCTGGACTCCCCTCCAGGAGCTGTCTCTTTGTGGGGAGGAGCCCAGTCATCAGCAGGTCCTGTCATCCCAAAGCTTCTCTCCTTGCCTGGCCAGCCACCACCACCTGACCCCACACTTCCCAAGTCTCCAACATGCTTCTCTAAAACGGGTCATGCCCCAAAGACCTTCATATCCTTTACAGACATTATCCCTTCTTTTAAAGTCTCCACCTACATCAAAGGCCACATTTTGTGTTTTCAAGAATTGATCACGAGTAATTATGTTTGTCCAGTGCTTTTTAACCAATATACCTTAAAGCATGAATGAAAATACACATAACCCAATATTCAAAGTATAGTTAAAAAAGAAAACACCAATATCAGTGTTGCTCTCTATGATAAAACTCCATTTATACGTTTTAAATATAGCAATTTATTAAAATTATGTTATTCCAGAAGACGAGATTCTAATGTATTGTCCTGCATGATGTAATGGTAAAAATAAACAGTACTAATAGTACTAATTTTTACTAACATGGAATGATTGTATTTGATATGAATTGGTAGGAGTGAAATGCTCAAATACATATATGCTTTTAATTCATTTAAGGAATTAAGATAGAAAAATAGAACATTTTTTGTTTGGAAGAAGAATTTTATGCTCTCGTGAAATACATTAGTCTTGAGGTACACAGCCACAGGCTAAACCATAACTGATGTGCATTACAAACACAGCAGCATAAGCTTGCAGGAAATTTTATTTTCTACCATTTGTCTGTCAAAGGAGCCTAATTGTGCCATAAACCTCCTAAATTGGCAAGTACAGTGAGACATGGAGAAAGACAAGCCGAGAACAGTGGTGAGAACGCAATGTGGGGTCAAGCTGACAAAGCAAAGGAAGGAAAGTGAATACCATACCTGCTTATTATTGTCAGTGGTACAACACAGCTTCTTGAGGGAGACAAAATGCCTAATTTTCCTAATAACATAAATTATCAGTTATTAGTGAGTCAGATAGGAGATGATTCAACAAATCAGCAGATGAAAACATCAACAGATTTTCTTAAAGAAAGCCCCAGGGTCCATTCTAGGGCAGATTTAAATTTCAAACAAACCTAGTCTACGGAAAACACATTTTTCATACACAGCCCACACATGCCGCCAGAAACTGGGCTTCCCTTTTAATCACAGTTGGCTCAGAAACACTTTCCTAATGGGTATTTCATTTTGCAACGGACTCCTGCAGCTAGTCTCCTAGATATCTTCAGTGATAGGATGCAATGTTACTCGAGAAGAAATTGGTTTTAATTCCGTTGACATGAATAATTTTACAGCTTATATAAAAAGCAAAAGACTCATTTGGACAATGACCAAAATTACATGGTCCCTCTTTTTGTATTAATACTCCATATTCTTTCATAGCATGGTCATCACAATAATGGCATTTTTCAGGCAGAGAAAAATCCTCTTATTTCAAGGTTATGGACAGAATCCCAAATCAGCCTACGGTCTTGCTCATTACCACAAGGGAGACCAGAAAAAGGCTATAGCTGCCTCAGCCCTGCACAAAAATCAGCCTGAGGTAGATTTTCCACTGAGAGGGGGGAGCCAGGAATTCTAAAGGGCTATGTGATATTTTATATGAATAGGAATGAGCCTCCTGTTTCTCTTTCTTTGATGCAGTTTTCTCTGGAGGACCCAGAAGAGAGTATAGAAAATACTGGTTATTCTGTAATAAGCCTCATTAAAGAAGAAGAGGTAAAATTTCCCTACTTTAAGTAAGAATTTCCTTTGATAGTGTACTGTTTACAAGTGGGAGGCGGGGGGAATAACACTGTGTCTAAACAAAAGAACTTCCCTCTTATCTGTAAAATTGGAGAGATAAGAAAAACTCATTCTGACAGAAATTACCAAGCAACAGAGTCTCCTCAGCCTTGGTCACCTAAGAATTCTGGTCACACACACAGAGTGAATCTTAGCTTAAGTTTTCTGAGAAGATAGTCTAAGGATGATAAGAGTAGCAATGTGACAGCCATCATGGCCTCTCAGCATGGACTGTTGGTGGAAATGGCCATGCTAAGGCCACCATGCTGGAGGTGGGAGTGGGGGTGGGGTGGGAGGCCTCTCTTTGTGCTCATAACCCTCGTCAGGACTGCCGGCACCCTACCACTGAGAGGGAAGCCACATGTCAGGAAATGTAAGACGGGTGTCTCTGAAATAAGGGGTAACAATTTCAAAACTTAGCAAACAAGTAAAATTGGAGAGGAAACGACCTAAGACATTTAGCTGACTTTGCAGAATGTTTTGTTTCCTAGCCACCCAACAGATTGGAAGGTACTCAGGTAGTCTTAAGAGTCACAGGCAGGACTCGCCACTTCTGGTTACTGGCATGACAACTGCTACCTTCTCTTTCTCCAAAACATCACGTGACAGCATGTGTCCCTTGTAAACTGTGGTACAAAGCTAGTGTTGACCTGCAAGGTAGTTTACTAGAGGCTCCTCAGTGACATACTTGTTCTGGGATCCTGTTTGGCTTTGTAAACCCTCTCACAAAATTGAACTGAGACAAAGAAAAGAAATTATGTATTGACCCTCTCTGATAATCTGAGATTAAATGGTATCCAATCACCTGATTCTGGTCAAACACACCTTTCTCTAGGTCACAGTGACCTCCAGGATTCCCTTTATCTTGTAGAACAGGCCTGGACTCAGCCTGAAGGCAACCAATATAGAGTCAGTGCCTCAAGGAGAGAAGGGTGACTCCCAGGGCAGGGCTGAGACCAGGGAGCCTTGTTGTTTTGTTGTTATTCTTATGACAGGGGAAAGCCTAAACACAGCTCCTTCAGAGGGTAGTGGGGATAATGGAACCACAGACAGTAAGTTGGAGGTGGGCAGCTGGGAAGATGCTTTGTAAAGCCCATAAGCAAGAGAAGAGAGGGGGAGGGAAAGCCACATCTGGCGGCTATTGCTAGCCACATGGGTTTGCCCACAGTATATGCTACGTACAGCCCAACCCCACCATATTTGTGGGTCTAATGCTTACACTGGTATTTTAATATGCAAACCCAATGCCCACATGAGCCCTTCAACTACAAGAGTTCAAGAGTTTGCTCTCACCCTCCTTGGCCAATCACTGGGGTGATCTTCACGTGCTGCTGGATGCTGTCCCCGGATTTCCTTCTGGCATAGTAAACCCCCTGCCACTCCTACATGGACAAAGAGAGCTCTTAAAATCCTTCCACCGAGGCTAATGGCTGCTTCTACAGAGGGTCTCGTCAAGTTGAGCAATAAAGTTCCCACATGCTTTCCTTACATTCCACAAAACATTGCTCTGTCGTTGCACCTATTGTGACACTTATTACCTAAGCCTCGTGGTCACCCTGAACTAAGACCCCAAGACCAATGTGTCCACCTCCAACCAAGACGGCCTCTCAGGGTCCTAGGATGGTCGATGAGTGGGTAGAGTTCCCGCTCTCAGCCCTATGGGTGTAGTGGCACCAGGTCAAGGGACTCTGATGGGGTTTTCCTAAAAATCTTCACAACAACCTATAAACTCGAGGTTATCATCCTTAGTTTACAAATGAGTAAACCAAGGCTCAGAGAGTCTAACTAATTTGCCCACATTCTGAAGTACAAAATGTGGTTCTAAATTCTTGTCTCTTAATTCTCCTTGAAATCTGTCATTTTTCTACTTTCTATGGGGCATCCTACCAAGATTTCTCTGGGATTAGTCTGACTTCCAGCAGTTTCCATGGATGAAGCTAAGGGGAGTGTGAACATTCTTACTGTCTCTGGACCCCAGGGAACTAGCTGATGAAGAGCCTGTGGTACCTCCACCATGTCCGGGAGAACCTGGTTTTCTCTTAGTTTTTCCTGCTCCCTCCGTCACACAAGACCATCACACGTGTGGCAGTACCTCCCATGGCAAAGTTGTCTAGAGTACCGGATAATGTCCTGATTCCTTTTCAGTCTCACTGCCCCTATTTTTTAAAAATTAGCATTGGCTGTCATATATGACCCAAATGTATTTTATTCCTATAAAGCAGTCCCCAATTAAAAGAATACAGTGCTCATATCACTATTTCACATCAGAGAAAGCAAGATGAAAGACATAATATGAGAAAGCATTCTGAATGCTTAAAATAAAATTTCACGGAGTTTCAGCTGCCGGAGCCTCACTCCACCTACAGAAGGGAAGCCTTGAGGGAAGATTCCTGTCACACTGACAGCCCTCCCTTCAGCTGCTGGACGAACTGACATGACAGGAAGAAGTGAGCTCCATGTCTCTACTCAACTGTGATGAGGGAAGAGAACAGGAAAACGGAAACATGACCAAGACCAGGGCCCACGTGGAAATACTGATATACGTACTTTTAGTCCCCCAAACACTGGACACACTCAAAACACGCAACAACCTTTTGGGCAGAACTCTGCTCAGAGGCAGCAATGATACTCCAGCAAAGAGAGTGGGGACAGATTCACCCAAAGGATAAACTCTCCTTATACAAAGTGATGAGGTGCTACATCATCTTAGGTGCTTGATTCGCTCGGGATCTAAAATTTACCCCCAACTTGACCAATTTTGCAAACATAAGAGATCTTTCACTCAATTAGCATGTCATCAGAGGAGCCAATCTTAAAGACATGACATAAAACTCACAGAAATAAAAATGCAGTGGGGAGAGGTTTGCACACTATCTGTTGCACCCACCTTGCCCTTCTTGATGCACGTGTTGATGGTGTCAAGAAGGTCTGCCCGGTTCTTATCACTTTTGGGCAGCTCGGCGAGCTCTTTCCCCAGGAGCTCACCTTTGTGGTAGCCCATCATCCTTTCAAAAGCTGGGTTGACATACTGTGAACAGGACGTGGTTAAAGGTCAGTGTGGGTATGCTGTGTGCCCCCAGGAGTACTTGCTGGGATGCAGAGGAACATGCTGCAATATCAAATACAAAGTTCCCTGGATGAGCACTTTCTGATGCGGGTGCCAACTGGACCCCGTCTCACCAATGAGGCACCTGAAGTTGCTGCCTCGCTCCTCAGCAGCAATGTATTTGATCACCACCCCAGCACCCTAGTTCTCTCCGGGGCACTGGAAGAAATTCCTTAGCAGACAGAGAGCAAGAAGCCTTCATCTAAGAGAGCCACTCTCTTGTGGGCCTTTTTCATCCCCAGTTGGCCAAGAAATAAGAAAACATTCCAAAATTAAAAATGAGTTAGAATAAAAATGAATCGGTTCGACAGGCTGTGGCATCTATCAGTCACATGTCTACAAGGCAGAGATCTCTCTCATGCCTCCTTTCCAATTGCTACTACCTACAAATCAGTGCGATGGCTTGGGGCCACTTCCCATCTAGCCTGAACAATGAAATTTAGTTCAACAGCTTGGGCAGGGAACAGCCCTTTCAGTGCTGGGCAGACACGGGTGTGAGAAGAGGCCACCTTGGCATGTTTGAAGGCCAGCAGACTCAGAGGTTTCTTTCTAAAATTCTGCCCAGGGTCCTAGAATACAGAGCTATTTCCATGTCTGACTCCCAGATCTCATCTCCACCTCCAATTTCTTTTCCAAGAACAATCACTAAATGAGAAGCTGAATAACGGAGACAAGACAAAAAGCATGGGGAAAATGGGACCATACAGCCTCTGGGTCATGGAATTTTTTTTTCTTTTTTGCATCACAGACATCCATCTGCGGCTTCAGAAATATTCTTGCAAAGTATAATCACAATCACTCTTGCCCTGCACTATGACGACAGTTGTAAGGAGCCTGGTGATG
This sequence comes from Proteles cristata cristata, assembly GCA_017311185.1. Classification (NCBI taxonomy): domain Eukaryota; kingdom Metazoa; phylum Chordata; class Mammalia; order Carnivora; family Hyaenidae; genus Proteles; species Proteles cristata. The sequence continues at coordinate 750,669 of JAESUZ010001311.1, read as the reverse complement.
CAGGGACACTTGGGGAACTATTCCCCTGTGATCAAAGTCTCTACTAACGCAATTAAACCTGGGAGATGGAGGGGTTTAGAGGGTGCACTGGAGCCTGAGCATGAGGCCTTATTAGGCGGATGGAAGAGCTGGGGTGGGACAGCGTCTTCAGCCATCTCCCAGCACACACACGTGGTGATCACCACCCTCCTGGGGCCAGGCAGCACAGCCTCTGCTCACCAGGTGGCCTAAGCCTGCGTGCTGAGCTCTCCATATCCCCCCTCATCTGCGGGCTTCTGCCTATGCACTCCTTCTCCTCATAACACCCCTCCTCACCTCCATGCCCTGCCAAGTTGGGTTTGTCCCTTCCTTCTCCTTCCCTTTCAAACCACCCTTGACCCCCTGCCCAGTCTGAGCTGGTGCCACTTCTACGGGCTCCCACTCTCTCCTGTGCAGGCTTCCAGTGACCTTTCACACTCAATCCAAGGTTTTATTTATTTCTCTCTCCCACTAGACATAAAAATCCTCAAAAGAAAGTCCACTTTGGATTCATCTCTGGATACTCAAGACTGTTCAGTAGGTATGTGATGTATGTATTGTTTTCCTTTTTGGTCAAATGCTCATACATTTCCATGTGTGTTTATTCTACTTTCACTATTAAGTTGCAGATATGGGTAGAAGTCATGGCCCTTTGTTCATGGTAGAGTTCCTGTAACCTCTGAATGCAATAGGTACTCGAACATGATCTCTGGAGCCAAAGCACTCAAGGTCAAATCCTGGGTCTGCCAATAACAAGCTCCATGACTGTGGGCAAGTTACCTGTCCTCTCTAGTCCTCAGTTTCCTCATCTGTAAAATGGCTACAGTAGTAGTGCCTGGATCACAAAGTTGTTTTAATATATAAAATGCTCAGTACTGTGCCTGATACATGGCAAGCATTCTGTAAGTGTTTTAAAGCAAATAGTTTAGATGGTAGATCGATGGCTCACTGGCTGGTCAATATTATTCCTAAATTTAAGGGCTATCACCTAACCTCTGAACATGCACAGTCACACAGAAGCATAAACTCTTCAGTGGCAGTGCCCTGAAAAGGACTCTGGTATTAAGAACATGCATGAAATATCCTGTCCGTGAGGACTTTTCTTGAAATACATAACACAAATGTCACTTTATTTTCCCTTTACATATAACATCCTCTATTCAACTTCTTTCTCCTTGCTTTTGGGTTTTATATCCAGATTGCAAGTAGGTCTTTAAAGGGGCAGTCTGTTTCTTCCTGTTCACAGGAAAGGAGGGAATGGGGCGACACCACCACCATGTTGCCTTCTCCAGAGACACAGGGTCTCTAACCACCAGGTGCTCACCATAGAATGAAGGACTCTGTTCCTTCTTCAAGAAATCATCAGACTACAAATGGAGAAGCAAGTGGAGAGCAGGGAGCCCCTTCTCCTCATTACAGAAATCAGTCAGCTGCCCACTGTCAGAGACAGGTGTAAAACAAATGTGTTTCATGAGTGGAATTGTCTGTTCAAGTCTGGACAGAAGGAAGGGGAATGTGAGATTTGTACTTGGTCGGTAGCAAGCATGTCTGGTCTCTCTGCAGTCCAAGGACGCAGACGTGTGCATGCGTAGTTAGGCAGCAACAGGCAGCAACATGAGGAAGCTTTCAGATCCACTGCAAGGAGCAGTCAGAAAAACAAGTTCTAGATATACAGCCGAACAGGGAAACCAGAAGGGAAGGCTTCATCATCGGCAAGACATGGCTACATATTTTGGTTCCAATACTTATCACTGGGACTTTTCTTGGGAAAATTCCCTGACCATGCTGGGCTTCAGTTTCCCCATCAGTATTATGGGGCACTTGTGTCTCTCTCACAGAGTCACTGGATGGAAAGGAAATAACGTTATGAACGTGTTAATGATGGGGCTCAGGCAGCATGGGCTGCTGATGTTACTGGATGGCATGAGAGTGGGGTGTGTCTGTGTGCAGTGCAGGCTCTGTCGTGCGGCCACCATATCTTAAGCACCATCTATGGTTTCCCTGAGGAAACTAAGTGTTCCTTATACTCAGTGCCATTATGGAAACCAGCTTCTGGCAGCCTGGTATCCATCGATGGAAAAGTCCACATTTCAGAATGTTGTTTTAGTAGAAATGTCTTACCTTCCAAGAAATACACTAAGATGACCTTATTTCAACAAAGGTTGGTCTACCATACACATTTCCTTAGGAAGATAACTTTACCATACAAGACTGCTCTACAATTAGAATACCAACCACAGGCAAATAAATGAATACCTTTGAAAATATTTCATTCCCATAAGCACTTACTCTACAATTCTGACATACTTTCACATGATGTAAATGCTGTCTTCACAAATGATCAAAGAATTTACCCTATCTTGGTCACAGGAATCAAAAATTATGATCTAAATAATTTTTTATTCTTAGTGAGTACCTAATTCTTAGATTAAGTCTATCAATTTTCTTTACATATTTTTGATGTCCCTTTCTCCAAAGAAAATACACAGTAATGTGAGGACTGTGGGAAAGTTCCTTGGGAAAGGATGGCTCTAACTTGAAAGGTTCTATTTTGACATCTCTAGAGAAAAAGCGTCTCCATACCTGAATCACATGGTCATCACTTGTAATTTCTATGGCTTCATGACAGTGGTCTAATGCTGTAAACACTGAATTACAGGCCCTGAAAGTTGCAAAAGATCAATGTTAGTACAACTACAAAACCATTAGCGTTTCATATGTTAATTTATCAAAGTAAACAGTTCCCCAAAATTCATTAAAACCATGTTCTTTTTGAAGGAAAAAAATACTGTAGCCTTTCAAACTAAGCTAGTTAGTTTGAATTAACAACAGCATATATTTCTGTGAATATAACAACCAAAGAAGAATTCTAATCAACAAAATCTTCATGGATCATGGAATGAACCACCTACGTGCTGAATGTTGCCTTCCCTGTGTATTCTGTCTCTTTCTCTTCCCAAACTGCTGTGGCTCAGTGTCCTAGGACTTCAGGCCTTCTCTGTTTGAGAGATGGGTGCAGGTGAAATGCACAGAGCTCCCTACTTACCTGCCATCTTGCCTCCACGTGTGCTGAATGAAACCGTAATATAGACACACGAGAACGAGGTAACAGGAGGCCATCTTAGAGGTCTCCTGGACCTATGTCAATGCTGTTCTTTCTGTCTCATTCCTAGTGTGGCCATAGAGGAGGCAAGTGCCCAGCAATGAGAACTGAATTAAACCCAAACTGAATCTGAGGTATTCGGTCTGTCCTTTCTCAACAGACACAGAAATACTTTTTCCTTACTTTCGTCATCTTTGATAACAAGCCTTTATATGGTACTTTGCTTTCAACCTCACTCACTGGCGTGATGAAAGGCAAATATGGCAGGATGCCCCTTGCCTGGTTAACCCTACAGCTCTCGAGGTAGGCACTTTTCTTGGTGGCCTTTCTTGTACATGTGGAATATTGGAAATCATTTCGACTTCTCAACTGGTTAGAATTTTAAGTACCTTCTAAATCTAGGGCAACTCCAAATACAGTAAGTTATTTACTATCTAACACAGAAAGTATGTGGCTAGTTTCTAGAGCTTTTATATTTGTGCTGGCTGTTTCAAGAATCCCAGTGAGGTCTTTCTTACACATTACAAAAATGATTTACTTGATTGATGTTCCTTCTTATAAAATATACTCTTAAGATGTTATTCATTTTTTCCACTCATGAAGGCATCTAAATTTGCCATCCTGTTTTAAACTGTAGACAAGGAAGAGGGGGGAAATAATTGGCTCAAGTCTGGTTCTGTATTTTGCCAGTTGTGGGACTGTGGGCAATTTTTATCTTTGCTGGCCCCAGTTTCCTCATCTATAAATGAGAATAATAACACTTGTTTTATAGGTTGCTGTAAAAATCAACAGTTTATGTGAGGTATTTCTCAAAGTGCTTCAGATAATATAAGAATTCAGCTCATGGTACTTGTTATTACCTGTCAGACCCTGGAGCAGTACTGCCTAAGTCTCTAACACTTTCAAAGGCCATTGGTGAAAATAAAAGTAAATCATAACCTATCTTTTCTCATGAGACTACGTGAACTATCTAACGAATAACTGTATTCAATCATAGCAAGGTAGGGGCACCTGGGTGGCTCCGTTGGTTAAGAATCTGACTTTGGCTCACGTCATGATCTCACAATGCGTGAGTTAGAGCCCTGTGTCAGGCTCTGTACTGACGGCTCAGAGCCTGGAGTCTGCTTCAGATTCTGTGTCTCCCTCTCTCTGTCCCTCCTCTTCTCATGTGCTGTCTCTCTCTCTCAAAAGTAAACATTAAAAAAATTAAAGTAATAGCAAGGTAACCTGCCTGAGGAGTGAAGGATTTTACCCTACTGATGGTGCAGAGATGAAGGCACCCATGTGGGAGGGTAAATAAGTAATTGTGATGGGTGGACAGAGGAGAAGGTAAGCCTAACTCATCTAGGATTCCAGATGGTACAGTAGGGTTTCTCATTTAAACTGCACCAGTCTAATTTCAACCATGTACTATCTTAGTATCACTGTTGCATTTGTAAACAAGATCACTTAAAATAAGAAAAAAAAAGGTTTTTAAATTATTACTAGAGTCACTAGTACCCTGCCTCCCACAAAGAAGCAAGCAACAGCTAGTCTTCTCAGAAGTATTTTCCAGGCATGTGGTCTAGAACCCAGCATGGCAGCACAGTAGTGTTTCCTGTCCCCCAGGAGTCAAACATGGAAGAGCACACTCTGTGTGGACTAAACCTTACATGTGATAGCTAGATAATTAAGCTAGAACACATTTTATCAAATGATAAGTTCATCTCTTGCCCATTTTCTTATCATGCCTGTGCACCTCACCTAAGCATTTAAAAGGGTACTTCAAAGTATTAGTGTTTTTGTCAATTCAAGAGCAGTCTTTATGTAAGATCTTAGCTCCAAATGTCCAAAATTCATCTATTAAACATTCATTGTATGATTATCCACAAAGCATAAAATCTTCAGTATAATGTCCAATGAAACAAAGCAAATTCTCATCAACAGTCAAGGTAGAAGGGCGTGGACAGGGTCAGCAGATGGTTTTCACCCAGTGACGTGCTGGACTGCACTGTTTAGAACTAGGCTTTAAGCCAATTTGGTTGACAGTTCTATTTAAATAAATCTGCAGCAAAATGAAGTAATCAATTTGAATCATGTTCCTAGAGCTTGGGAATTTAATTGCTTGTATTAATTATTAATACTCTTCATGCAGAAGAGCCTTAACGTTATTAATTTCCTGTTCTTAGGAACCATGTAACTGTGCCTCAGATGTATTTTCACATCTTTCGGGTTGAGAAGGTGGAAAATTGGAATGGTAAGAAAGGTAAGAAGAAGTTGAAAAGGAAAGATAACCTCAACATGGAAACCCATGAAGTACAGGCCATGGAACCATGTCCCCTCACCTTTTAAAAAAAATTTTTTTTTAACGTTTTATTTATTTCTGAGGGAGAGAGAGACAGACAGACAGACAGCATGAGCTGGGGAGGGTCAGAGAGAGAAGGAGATACAGAATCTGAAACAGGCTCCAGGCTCTGAGCTGTCAGCACAGAGCCTGATGTGGGGCTTAAACCCACGAACCATGAGATCATGATCCAAGCCGAAGTCAGACGCTTAACCAACTGAGCCACCCAGGCACCCTGTCCCGTCACCTTCTTAAGGAGCCTTTGAAGGTCCAGATGGAAAAGGCAAATATTATAGGGGCCCAAGTATCACATCGACAAGTCTACAAAGAACACAGTGGTGTGATGGGGTGGTGAGTGTATCCGACTGAACAGTGGGATGCCTGGATCCCGCCCCAGCACTGCCACCAACATACTGGGCAGCTGTGATCATGTCAAGAGTCTCCCTGGCTCTTGGTGTTTTCTTCTGTCCATTGGGGCAGGAGTGGTCAGGTTGCATTATCTCCTGTATTCGTACCAAGGATATTCCAGAATCTACTCAAAACACACACACACATATATATATATATACACAAACTGAGGCTGCCTGCAACAAGGTAGGACTGTACAAGGTGGTGGCTTTAGGGAAACCTAAATCTGAACCAAAATCCACATGCCAGCAGGGTCTGGCAGGGGCAGAGAAGGGAGAAGGAAGCACAGGCGGCCAGAGGGTCACGGCCTTGCTCCTGGTCAGCACCAATCCTGGGCAGCGATGCCCTGGGAGCCAGTTACAGTGAGGTTTCACGGCTTGGATCCCACACCTGTGACACTGCCTGTATGCAGGGCCCACATGAGGATAAAGCACTCTACATGACTGTTGCTACCAAGAAGTGTGGTATTCCAGGGAACACAAGTTTTGTTCATCAGGACTTTGACTCCTTCTGAAATGAAGGACTGCTACTGTCTTAAGATATGGAATGAAACAAATGTGATGATTTGGGCGTAAGTCCTGGATAAGAGATATAGGACCTCATTAGTATAAACCGATCAGTTTAAACTCCCGGTAAGCAGCTAAATCCTATCTGCATTTTGGATAACATAATTCTTTTCAGGATAAAGAGGCATAAGAACACGAGAAGAGAAGTGATCATCATTTACCTTCTATTTCCCTAGACAGCCCTCGTTTCATGACTTGTCCTGTTTAATAAAGTAAATTCCTCAAGCATACAGAAATGTGATTTATTTCCTCTCTTTAGAAGTTATTCTTTATACTGAAATTTTAAAATTAAGTATTTTTTCTTTGATCCCATGATCCTTCTCTTTTCTTGGCTAAACATGGTCACCATACACCAGCACCTGGACAAAAGTGTCTACCTTCAACATTTGACATCATCCTTGCAGTACAGACTGTCCTTGCAGAATGCTAGGAATGTCACATATTTAGCTGCAGCTGGGGGCGGAATTGCAGAGAAAAGTATTATATAATTAGACCATAATTATTCTGGCATTGTATAATAAAGAGCCTCATTTTCCCCATCTGCAGCAAATGACAGAGTTGCCTGCCTGACGCTGAGGTCCAGGTGGAGTCTTTAGTCCTAGAACATGGACGGAGCAGGAAGATCATGGAATGGGTCCTCAGCCCCTGACTGCTGCACCTGGATACAGAGTACCCAGGAAGAGTCGAACCATGCACACACCTCCTTCTCTTCCAAAAACAGGGAGGAGGCTGGAGATGCTTGAGGCAGAACTAGCCAAAAACCAAAGGAAGAAAGTGACCACATGGCCCTTCCCTGGCCTTTTGTGGAGAACTCTTGCTTTCTTTTCCCCATTGCTGGGGCTGCTCATGACTGGGAAGAGAGGCTCTTTACCAGTCAACCTGAAGCTGCTGTGGAAAAGGATCTGCACCCTGGGCAAACCTACCTTTCTGAGACCACTGCTTGCCTGGGTCAACTCCATTGACCAGTTTCACACTGATCTGCATTAAGAACTTGAGATTTCTCATTATGACCTGCACAGTGGGCCGAGTTCCTTCAACTGGCTCCAGTCAGTGAGCGGTGAGAAGTTACGGGATTCACATAGAGTTAGGTACTTTGAAACGTGCCAAGTTCAGAAGTGTTCAGTGCCCCCACTCTAAGCAAATTTCATCAGCACAGTAACCTGAAGCCCATTTCTTTTAACCCTTGTGCTGGCTAAGAATGTTTATTTCAAATTGCCAGATCTGCCTTTGCCCTGGGTGACAATAAATGATGCACTTTTTTTTGGACAGAGAGCTAGCAGGGAGAGAGCACGTATGAGCTGGGGAGGGGCAGAGGGAGAGGAAGAGAGACAATCTTAAGGAGGTTCCACAGTCAGCACAGAGCCCAAAACGGGGCTTAATCCTACAACCCTGGGACGATGACCAGAGCTGAAATCAAGAGTCAGATGTTAAACAACTGAGCCACCAGGCATCCCAACCTTCTGACATCCTTCATGTGCCATCACAGTTAATGTTGCCTAAGAAACCTCAAATCTTAGTCATTTAAAATCAAATGAAGGAATTACCTCTCAAAGCAACAAGGGGTCTGCTGTTCATTCTTGCTGTAGATAATGTGCAGTTAAAGAATTAAAACAGAATGAAATCCCTCTCTATCTATGGTGAAAACATCTAAAAGTACAGTCTTTTGGGGGCACCTGGGTGGCTCAGTCAAGTAAGCATTCTACTCATGATTTCAGCTCAGTTCACAATCTCATGGCCATGGGATCAATCCCCATGTCAGGCCCTGTGCTGAGATTGCTTGGGATTCTCTCTCTCCCTCTTCCTCTGCCCCAAACCCTCCCTCCCTCCCTGCCACCCTCCTTTCCCCCCTCCCTCTTTCTCCCCCCCCCAATAAACATAAAAAAAAAAGTACAGTATTTTACCCTCAATTAAAAACAGCAGAGACCCCCAGGAATAAAAACAATGTACAGTACATTGCTGAAGTAAAGGCAGTATGGTTTCCGCAAAAAAGTCTCTTAAGTTCTCTGAAGCTAATAAATATACAGATGCAAAGAAACTAAGGGATTCCACTTATATATTCAAAAATCCTTGGCAATATTCCTCACTAAAGACTTAAAATACCTGAATTTCCACTAGTTTGACTTTAAAAAAATACTTCCCTACCTAAGGAAGTGACTGTTTATCCCCACACTATTTCTTAAAGCTCTCTGTCCACCAAAAAGTAACTTCCCAGGCCAGGATAAACCCCAGAGAAACCTGCCTTTGTGGGTTTATGCCACTTCATTTTACTTCCAAGGATGGTAGACAAAAACTAAGTTTACATAGGGTTTTGTCCTTTTTGATTGCAAATTAAGTAGTCAAGATAATAAGCAACATCATTACAATAAGGCACTATCTTACTTATTTTTCACTAAGCCTGAAAGCATCATGACTTCTGGGGTGGCCAGAGAGAGAAGCCAAGCCAGGGACCTTCTGGCATCCCAAAGCCTGGAGCCGTTAAGGGCTAGCCTGTCGGGGGCTATAGGTTGCCCTCCTGTCTCTATACTTGAGGGGGACAGGTTGAAGAAATCAAGGTCTAAGAGGGTGCTAGAGGGGAGCCTCCACAAAACCAGGCACGAGCTAGGGCCCTGATATCCCAAGATGTCCCAGAAGTTGAACATCGTTCCAGCAGTCGGATGCCTAGACAACCCCATCTCAGAAGTGAGCATCATGAAAAGCCTGCTTTTAAAGCACTATTTGCCTTGAAGGAGACTTAAAGCAAGTTTCCTGAACATACTTCATGCATACTGAGGTAACAAACAGACCTCATGAAATTTCCATAACGGTTATGTAGCAATTATTATAGCTGGCATAATAAATACACCCATGGGTTTGCCCTATTCATAACAATCCAAGGAGGAACTTACAAATGTTAAAAGAGTAGTGAATAGAAAGTAATCCTCATAGGCTACTCTTAATCTCAATTTAATTGTATGAAAATTAAACAGTACTTTTTCTAGAGTATAGTTTTAAAATTGCTGTAATTAGTGGAAAGTACTGTCAAAAAAAGTAATGTTTTCAAATTTATTTCATTGAGTAAAGGGCTCCTAGTTTAGATGCTGCCATTTACCAGCTTCCATCATCTGGGATTCGGCTAAGAATCTGTGAACATCAGTCCAAACACAGAAGCTTTTGAACGGCATTGCTAACCTTGTGTTCTTTCTTACTTTTGCTACCTACCGTAATTTGAACTGCGAGCGAACTTCCCCGTGTTCTATTTGAATCAGTTCATTATAGCAAGCAATTATGCTGCTATTCTCCATAAATCTCTGAAAAGAAAACAAAGATAATATGTAAGACATACAATGACTTAACGAGTTGAATAAAGGAACTTAGTTTTTCCCACCCCAGGTAACTCTGTTACATAAGACAACTTGAGAAACTGAAATGAGTTGAAATGAGGCAAAACAGTTGTCCAACTCTTTGAAATGTTTATATGAGAAACAACAGATGAAGTAACACTGTATGTTTAACTCCCTTGATAGCAAAGGTAGGGAAAAACTTCATTACCAGTATTCACAGGAAAATAAACACACGAGGGCACAGAATGTGTCTCCCATCTTGTTAATTACTGAAACATTTTGGCTTTATTTTGCACTAACAAAAGTCTTTTCAAACCCAGCACTGGACACTCATACTATGTGCCACATTATGAATGATCATTTTCAAGGGAAGAGACCCTTCTTTGCTAACTTCCTCATCTTTTGATTGCCAAATGCAGCCTCCTCCTCTTACACACACACACACACACACACACACACACACACACACACACACACACACACACACACTTCCATGCATCTAGCATGGATGGCTTCTCCCTGGGGAATACTTCTGGTTCCCCACTATTCCTGGGATAGGTTCATAGCGGGTAAGGAAGAGGGGAAAACTGTGAACACAGAACACACACAAAAGGAAAATACTTTCTCCTATTATTACAAAAGCAAAGTTAAACATGGTCAGGCTCAGACTGAGCTTCTGGATGGGTGAAGATTATGTAACAGCCTGTAATCAAGCTCTGAGCATTGTTAGCAGATGCTTCCTAAGATACTAAAAAGGATCTGTGATAAGAATCAGTTTCAGAAGTGTTACAATAAACAGAGTTGGGCAGATTGCTTTTTTTTAAGACAAATTTTAATAGTTAAATTTTGTTGTCTGTTTTTAATTAAATAAGTTATACATATTAACTTAAAAATGTATAAAGAAAGTTACAAAGAAAACAAACCCAAATCACTGATAATGTCCTAAGCTAGAGATATTGTTACATTTGGTTTATTTCTCTTAAGCTCCAATGCTTGTGTGTGTGTGTGTGTGTGTGTGTGTGTGTGTAACATATTAAATACAATATGTAAAGTCATACTGTATTTTCACTTTTTTTTAAAAATTTATTTCTAGGAGAAAGAGAGAGAGAGAGAGAGAGAGAGAGACAGCGTGAGCAGGGGAGGGTCAGAGAGAGAGGGAGTCACAGACTGAAACAGGCTCCAGGCTCTGAGCTGGCAGTCAGCACAGAGCCCGACGCGGGGCTCGAACCCACGAACCGCGAGATCATGACCTAAGTGAAAGTCGGACGCTTAACCGACTAAGCCACCCAGGCACCCCTGTATTTTCACTTTCATCGCAAAGTACTAACTTACTGAGATCTTATTTTTCTTTAGTCCTAAGAACTACCATTGTAGTAAAAAAGAGCTTCCTACAGGTGATGGTTTCTAAACACTGGAGCCCTTGTTTTGCACAGAACTGGTACTTCATGAGTTTTCTGTAGACCAAAGGTACAAGAAGACTTCTCTGGTGGTGTTCTAGGCTATGTTAACTCTTACACTGGAATAATGTGAGGTTATCAAAAATAGTGGGCTTCAAACCTCAATATGCTAAGAATCACCAGGCATTCTGCTAAAAATGCAGATTCAGGGCCCTACATTCAGAGATTTCGGCATGTTTCTTGATGGCAGAACTCAGAGTGTTCAATATGTTCGTGTGCAATGCCCATCGTGTAATGTTGTTAGTGTGCATTGTGGATTTCCAGGGGTGGGAAGAGGAGGAACAGTTCTCACTGATTTCCCAAGCTTATTCAACCACGGATGCCTTTTTTCATGGAACACCTATTAAAAGCTTTTGGAACACTGAAGTGCTCCACAGAACAGTTTGGGATCTACTACTTTCGTGGGCCCATCGTGGAGCTTAGAGTTATGCCTATGAGCTCTGGCAAGCTATTTAGGCATTCTGATCCTGTTTCTTCCTCTGCAAAAATGGAGAAAATATTAAATTTCTCATGTATAGATGAAGATTAAGTAAATTCCCACAGATGGAACATAACAGTCCACCTTAGCTCTCTACTTTCTCCTGCACAGGAAGCCTCCCCAGTGAGTCCAACTGCTGTACCCACAGCCAGGCCTACCCCACCGTATTTCATGTAGTAAGGCTTCATGGACACCTGTTGATCGAATAAGTGTCATTGCAAATAGAAAAAGGGGCACATAAAAGTCGATATAAATGCAGCTGCCAGCTGCTACTATTCTTTGCGAATTAAGATACTGGTTTATAGAATGCAAGCGGACTGAGCACCATGCAGTTTGCTACTTGTACAAGCTACCAAAGCTTCAAGGAGAGATGTTGTGGAATATCTGATGGCACAATTTGTTCCTGGTTCCCCGCTCAAGGACCTACATGCTGACGCACCGGCCAATTAGCTAGCAACACAGAGCTGAGTTTCAGCAGATGATTTAATACAGTCAAAACAACCCAGAGATGAGAAACAACCTCAAGAATAGCCAGCATATTTGGAAGGGTGCTTGGGGAGAAAGTTGCCAAAGAAAAGATTTTACCCAAAAAAGGAGACTAGCCACCTGGGGAGGTTCAGCTGACCCTGAGCCACAGAAACCCAGAAGGTAATGCCTCAGTAGATATGGCGTGCTTCTCAAAGGAGAGCCTGAGCTAAGGGGCCGGGGGCGGGGGGTGCCCTGACCTAGCTGGCAAATGGTGTTGGTCCGATCCAGCACTAAATATTGCCAGATGGTCTCTGACAGGTATTATTTTTCATGATCCCATGAAGGGTATTATCCACAATGTCTGACTGCCAAGAGCAGCACTACAGCCTGAAAAAGGGAAATGTAACCTACTAGAGCAACACGTACAGGTTACCACAGAAATAAAAAGAAAACCAGGGACTATATCTCCTCAATTTACTTAGTGGCATTTGCACTGAAACAGGGCCAGGTGTTTCTCCTGGATGTAATGTGCAATCTCGGTCTTCCAGACAATCTCTAAACCAGTCAGAGGTAGGCTCACTGACCTACAAGCAGAGTATTCCTGAAGGACAGTCAACAGCACCTACGTGGATTCTCAGTGACAGAACCTACAGTGTGTCACGCCATTCTGTCAGCTCTCAGGTAGCGGGGAAAACCTGCCTCCCAACATTCTCAGAGACCCTGCCTCACAGGTGAAGAACAGCAGTGGGATGGGGATCACCATTTAATGTGAGATCTACGAAATTTGCAAATAACTGTTATTTCTTAGGAAGTGCCTAAGGAAAGAAGTCTTAGCCACATGGCTTGACAATTTCTTTTTGCAACTCTCCATTCCCGGACTCAGAAGCACTGTCTTAGGCATTTTCATTAAGACATGACTCCTAAGAATGGCGTTCAGAACCAAATGCCAGCGTTTGAGAGAGGAGATGATGGACAAAGCAGTCAGGAGAGTCCGGGACACTGCTAATTAGAAACATTCATTTCTATTACACAGGTGAACCACTACGCTACGGTGAATATTTTATAGAGAACTGCTACTGCACTCTGAAGCAGACCAAAGCACAAACCCACCACATCACACAGATATTCCTGCTTCTCTGTGCTCTGTGACAAGGAGTGTTCTTTTGACCCAGGGTAGCCAAGCCCCATTACATATTTGGGTTCAACCTATTTGGGGTCCTCTGGGCCTCATGGATCTGGATGTCCATTTCTCTCCCCAGGTCCAGAAATTTTCAGGCATTACTGCTTTAAATGTACAATCCTGTCCATTTTCTACTTCTGCAAATACCTATAATGAGAATATTATAGGTATTGGACTTTTTTTTTTTCCATTGTGTCCCATAATTACTAGAGGCTATCTTCACTCCTTTTCATTCTTTTTCTTTTTTACTCCTCTGGGTAATTTCCAATGTCTTATCTTCCAGATCACAGATTCTCTTTTCAACATGGTCAAATCTACTTCTGAAACTCTCCACTGAGTTCTTCAACTCAGTAATTTTATTTTCCATTTCTATGGAAAATTTTTCTGGGTTTTTTGATGGCTGCTATTTCCTTGTCAAACTTCTCATTATGTTCTTGCATTGTTTTCCTAACTTCATTATTTGTCTGTGCTTTCTTGTAGTTTATTCAACTTCCTTGAGATGATTATTCTGAATTCTCTAACACTTCATAGATCTCCATTTCTTCAGGGTCAGTTTTTGAAGCTTTATTAGTTTCCTTTGGTGTTGTCATATTTACCTGATTTTTCATGATCCTTGACTCCTTCTGTTGGTATCTGTGCCTCTCAGGACCTGGGCTCATCTTACAGATTTTATAGGTTTGCTTTGACAGAGACTTCATCGATTAGCTCAGTCTGGGTTTCCAGGTGTGATTTCTGTTAATGACTTTGGCCAGGTAGGGCCTGCTATTATGATCTTTTTCAGGGCAAGGCAAGTGTTCAAACTCTCAGGACAGGGATAAAGTGGTATGCTACTGGATAGAACTGCCAACTTGGTTCCCTACCCAAGTGAAGCTACAGGATGGGTTCTACAGCTGCCTGAAGTTTCTGGTCAGGCTCACTAAATGGTCAGAACTGAGGATGGCAGTCAGTAGTAGATGAGTCTAGCAACTACCTTCCCAGCCCTGGCAGGGAAGCAGGATGGGACCAACGGACTGCTCTGTTTGTTTTTTAGGAACCCAAATTAGGCCAGAATGTGTACTGAATTTCCTGGTCAGAGGTGCTCTGAAGGCAGGCTGTACTGTCTGTTCAAGTACCACTGCACGCGGGGCTGCCGAGCAGGCTACACAGCTTCCCGCATGCTCTGGTTCCATTTTCTGGTTGGACAGGCTAACACTGTGTTCAGTGACGAGTGGGGCTGTGAATTACATTTCCTGCTTGGGCACAGTGGGAGAAGCAGCTCTAAAGCTAGTAAAACTCTTTGCCTTATCTCTAGCAGACCTGCTTGCCAAGTTCCCTGACAGAACGATGCCAATGGCTTTGTTATGCAAACTATCAGTTCTTCTCTCTTCCTGCCTGACATCAAGTGCTGCTGGGCCACACAGCATCCAGGAGTTATCCTCAGCCCTTCTGGGGTCTTAAGAACACCTGGTCTTCTGGACAGAAGGGGATAGAAGACCCCTTCACAGCCAGTGTGGCTCCCCTGCCTGAAGAAGGGGAAGGGTCACTCCAGGCTACTCTCAATTTCCCAAACAGCCTCTGCAGGGTGGGAGAGGTTGGGAGCTACCCTCAGCCTTAGCTATGAATCAGTCCCTCTGCCTGTGAACAGCGTGTAGCTCAGACATAACGCGTGCCCGGTACGGCTTTTACTCCAGGGACAGTCAGCTCTGCATGCCCCTCTCTCAAGACCCCTGGTGGTATTGCTTCCAGAAGGTGCTGCCAGTCTTTCTGGTCACACAGGGCCTTAAGACACTCCCCACAGAGGCTGGGCAATCCAGCTCTAAGGGAGCAAATCTCCTCCTGTGAGGATCCAAATCTGGTAGATCTGAGCTCTGCCGAGTTCTCTGGTCAGAGTGCGCCTAGGACTGGGTTCTGCAGATGAGCAAAACCACTGGTTGGGGTCACTTCCTGGGCACTGCAGGTATAAACTTGGTCAGCCAAGATCCAGGTATTGGTGTTGCCAGGACCCCCCTCCACTCCCTCACTCAGTCAGTTACATTCCCAGCGGCAGAACCACAAAGACTTCCCTACAATCTCCATGCTGCCAGATCAGAGCATGGGCTCCCACAGAGCAACCCATAATGCTGGGGCCAGGGAGCGGGGAGTCACCTCTGGGTTCCCTTTCCACATCAGGATGAGGGGAGACCTCTCCGTGTGACACTGCACTGGCCTGGGGGAGGGGCAATGTGGTCACTTGGTAACTGCTTCTTCTACCTGGTCTGCTAACACAGCAGGGGTGATCGCACTGTGATGCAGGGGTGCTTCAGCCTCACCTCCAGGTCCTAGGATTCTCTCAGCGGTCTGCTGCTCTTTAACAGCTATGGTTCAAAAAAAATATATTAAAAAAAAAAAAAAAGGGGCGCCTGGGTGGCTTAGTCGGTTAAGCGTCCAACTTTCGCTTAGGTCATGACCTCGCGGTTCGTGGGTTCGAGCCCCGCGTCGGGCTCTATGCTGACTGCCAGCTCGGAGCCTGGAGCCTGTTTCAGTCTGTGACTCCCTCTATCTCTGACCCTCCCCTGCTCACGCTGTCTCTCTCTCTCTCTCCTAGAAATAAATAAAAAATATATATATATTAAAAAAACAAAACAAAAAAAACAGCTATGGTTCTTGTGAGGAGTTAAGTAATGAACAACCTGAGTCTCTATCTTGGTGTCATCACCCGTGGAGTAATCTATCTAAAGCTTCACATTCAACATTAGTGTTATTCGTGGAGTTGTCACTCAAGTAACTTTTCTTTGCTGACATTTATGGTTTAAACCACAAGCTGACAGATGCGAAAGCCATCACGCGTCTGTCCCTAAGGTATAAGCTCTGGCTGGAACATGATGAACACGGAACATAGGTGCCCCAGGACATAGCCATATACCGTACACTATTCACATACATAGACCGGATCTCACTGACTGGACTCGTTTAAGTTAGGTTACTTTGGGGCTACAGAATTTTGACCTGCTAATAATAAGATGTGCTTTAGGTCATTACATTTCTATGATGAAGACACATGAAGTAGTAAGAGAAAAAGCTTGAGTAGCAATCGCTTGTTACCAGCTTGTGAGAAGAGCTACATCCTTTCCCTTACAGTCCTGGAGCTCAGTTCCCTTAAAGGTTATTTGAGGCTGTTTGGCTGTACTGTTAGGTGAGAACTAAGGGTGAAACATGGGTGCAGAACGGAGGTGCTGGGTCACCTCCTACATACATACCCTGTTGAAGCCTGCATGCAGGAGAGGGAGGACCGAGGCCTCTTCGTGGTCGCCCGATCTGCAGCAAAGCAGAAAATGTAGTCACTCAGTAGATACAAACCAGGGTTCCTCACACTGAAACATGGAGAGAGAGCAATGAGGCAAGCATGGAGTTTGTGCTAAGAGTGGCTTCCTGACCAGCATGTGCCCATGGGATGCACCTGCCTTTGAGGACCCAGACTCCCACATCTGCCTTCCAGACAAAAAGAACACACAGAGTAGAGAAAACTGCAGCAGCGGGCCTGACAGCATGGCCACAGGCACACGAGTGGCCACCTCCAAAGCTGGGCTGTCTCTGAAAGCTGGAACACATGGGTGGGACACGGTGGCTGCAATGCTCATCCCAGAGACTATCTTTGATGTTCTCCCCCAAACCTTCTGGAAACACAACTGCCACCCCAACACCTGGTTGGGTCCAACTCTCAATGTGAGGGAGACAAGTGGCATTACAGACTGCAGCACCCCGTAGCCAAATGGAAAAGAAGGTCTTCAAGAATGTCATGGTAGAAGGGAAAAAGAGAAAAAAATACCCTATTGTTGTCCCTCATTTCATGGGAAGGTTTCCTATACTGAGCCTACAGTTGGGTCTCAGAACTTCCACGTGAGTACAATGTGTGCACATGACAAAGACAAGCTATGCTGGGAAATAGGGGAGGACAATGGAATAAAAGACAATGGGCGGAGCAGCAGGTGGAGAAGAAGAGAAATCCTGGTGCTTGTTGGTGGCATTACCTACAGCTCATGCCTTCCCTGTAGGGAAGTGCAGTCCTCTCTTTTCTACCCTGGAACTCCAGACTCTACTTCCCAGTGACAGACTGGGATTGGGAGGGTTGGGGGTGGCGGAGGTGGGGGTGGTGGCTCACAAGAAGAGTCTGAAGGTAGTAATAACATTCTATTTCATAAACTGGGCTGCACAAACTCAGCATTCATTTTATTATTGTTCTCTATCTGTATAAAATATTTTATTTAAAAAATCGGGGTGTGTGTGAAAAATAGCAAGCCACGGCAAATCATTATTTGTCAAGGATCAGTAAATATTTTTAATATGTGACTAGAAAAAAAAAATTAGTGTTTCTCCTTTGGGTCTATGGAATGAGTCAGCCTTGGGGAATATGGCATGTGGCCTAGTAACTCCTGGTATTCATGTCCGAGACTCTAACACCCTGTTAATATCTCACAGTGCCAAGAAGACAAAACACAGGTGAGGGGTTAAAGAAGGCCGAATGTTCATCTTGATTCCCCTCACTCATTCTCCTTGAGACCCTATATCCCACCAGGATAATGAAGTGATAAGGAACCAATGAGGACAGTTTCTTTCCCTTCCTTAGCCCACATCCCACGGTGGGAATCCAAGTGAAGTGACACAGCTCCAAACAACAGAATCAGGGAATACCAGGGAAGGAAGAGTCTATGGTTGGGGTAAAACTCCCGTACCAATATGGCTTTGGAACATAGTATTTCAAACCTCCCTGGGCCAGGCTTGCCTGGGGGACACCTGAACTCTCCGGTCTCCATTGCCGGCTTGTCAGCAACTTTGCTGCAGACTCTGTGACAGTGGCCACAATGGAGCCAAGGGCAGTAGGTGCTAGGTCTTATTCTCTCAGAAGTGAATGATGGCCATTAAGTGAATACAACAATTTGGATACCGCAAGGATTCCAATGTTTGTAGCTTGTACAAACTACTTTTTTCCTTCGATGTCTTTCATTCTAAGTGGTGGCCATTTCAGACAACAAAATCTGCAGAGAACCTTCTCATCCCACCATCTCATACCTGCAGCCCAATCCCCCTTTTTTGCCTTCCAATGTTGGCACGCGTCCTGTTGTCCTGCTTCTAGTCACTGACCAGTCCCAACCCAAACTACACAATCCTTTCCTCCCGAGTATTTAGAGTGCTTCTTTGTTCTCAGGCTGTAATTTGTTTCTCCTTTAGTGAACAACAAGCATTCTCCCACCTCTAAGCTTCAAAGGAAAGGTAAGTGGGAAGAATGTTCTTCCCAGACCTCTTCCTCAGATTTTCTCATTCCTAGTATATAAGGAGTGCTCGTTTTTTCCTAAGGTGCATGAGTATGTGTTAACAGCAATTAAATATGATGGAGAAAAAGCTAAATAGTTCCAGAAACTAGGAAAACAAAGAACACCCCTACAAAGCAAGATCTAAGGTTGGTGTTGTAGAGCCGAGGGCATGCCAACTGTTTTGCTGGCTCGAACACTGGATTCATTCAGACGAATGTTTCAGAATGAACAGTACTACTTCCAGCTGGGGACGGAGGTGAGCTTACGCTTGAGAAACCACTGCCAGGATCACCGTGTGCTCGGAGGGATTTGTGGCACGGATCGACCTGCAATGAGAAGGCTCCAAGTCAAACCAAGTGATCTAGGCTTTGTTACAATGAATCAACGTGGAACTTCACATTGAAAATGGCACAAAACCGTATCAAGACAAAGTCTGAAAACACATGCAAGACAACAAAGAAAGATGCCCTTGTAGATCAGGACACACTCTTTGTTTTACTAGGGAAAAAAAAGCGGATTTTGTTTTTAACGCCAAGGCAATTATCCAATAGGTCAGACCTGCCAATTTTCCACTTCAAAAACTGGCAAATTCCACCTAAATACCATGTTTTCTGACTGAAATTCCACTCTGCAAAAAAAATCTGGCAGTCCTATAGGTCTCCGGTTATCAGTTTGTACTTGGGGAGCTAATTACACTTTTTTTTCTTTTAAAATAGGAGAGCTCAGAAAGATGACCTTATAATAAAAATTAACACACTCACTGGCAGCTGGACATACAAATTCAGATTAAAGCCTATTAAGAGTGGTACAAAGAGACCCCTAATTTTATTGGTTGTACTGTTGTTTGTGCTCAAATACTTGAAACAACTGAACTGTCACCTAGGGCTGAGAAATGCTGCATCTCGCACCTGTCCCTGACGACACCTGTTGTACTGTGTCCACCTGTATGTAGTTTATTCCCTAGGAATTTAATAGGATTAAAATGGGTAAGGATCTAGAATTTTGAGGTCTGTGCATCTTCTTAGAAAATGTGCTATGTCTGTTGCTGCAGTTGAGATTCTGGATTATTCAGGTCAGGGGTGGTGTATTCGGACGAATTTTTAATAAAGGGTCCCATACAAATAAGCAGCAGGCTTCTTTTGACCTGTCTCCCCAGTCTGGACTCTGTTTATTTTGAGATCCCTGGGGAGAGAACCATCATCTCCAAGAACAGAAGGCTCAAGGCTGCTCCTGAGTAATTTGTGCAACAGCATGTATTTGTTTATCTCCCTAGCTATTGGCAATGCAGCTCTTCTCCATTTCAACATGTCTGTACTACTGCTCCTCCAGAAAAAAGCCAGCTTGTATTCCTTCATTTCCTTCAACTCTAAAATGTCCTGACCTTTCTCAAAAAACGTACCTTCCCATTTCCTATTCCTGGAGACCTCAGTCTATGTGGGTGGAAGGCTCAAGAAAATGACCAACGGTCTTCCTGGGAAGGAAAGGTTTCCCTAGTAGATAAATGGTATTTGAGCAAACTTCTGAAGGTCAATGGCTTAACTCACCGTGGAGCAGAAGGAGTAAGTCAATACGCCTTCCAATGCTAGCACAGACTGCTTCCTATTCAGCCATCCCACAGCACAAGCCTTGCTAAGGTGAAGCTACAGTTTTTGTCTACCTATGAGCCTACTGAATTCTCAGCAGCAATATCAGTTAGCACTGAATGAAAAAAAAAATGCACAGCAAGTCAGAGGTGTGCCTTACTCTCTAGGAAACTACTAAGCACTTCTTACCTTTGTTGAGCCTCTTCCACTGCAGTGAGATGTCAAGGTTATACCGCTCAGCTATGTTCTAAGGGATGGGCCTCAAGAGGCTCAAACACCATCAGGAACATAACAGGGCTGGAGCCCATGCTCTCTTAGCTTCTGAAACTGGCTTACATTTTTGGGGTTGCTTCTTGTTGGTATCTCTTTGATTTCATTCCTCCAAAGAAACTGGTATGGTCAGAGACAGCTGGACCTCTTCCTGAATGAGAGCACTAAGGGGGGCTGGAATAGGTGGGCCGCAGGTCCAAGGAAGCACCTTAAGTTACAGTCCAGTCTAGCTCAAAAATCCAGGGACCCTGGACCACAGATGACAGTGAAGACTGTGCATGTGCCAGGAGTGTGTCCCTTACTCATCTGAGGGAACATGTGCAGCCAAGCATTTAGGAATCAGGCTGCCCTTGACATAACCACTAACAGTCAGTAATCACACCCCGAGATACACAACCTGGTTTCTACCTGCACATTTCGCCCACTGTTCTTCTGTGTGACTAAGACAGAAGTATATTTATTAGACATCAAAACTACATTACTTTATATTCAAGGAATATGGTAAAGCTTATCTGTTAACTTTGGTCTTTACCTGAATTAAAAGAATTTTTTCTTTTTACACCCGAATGCTGTCTTCAATCATTCCATGTTTGCACAAAAGATTATGGCGTTTTTACTACAAAATCATGTAAGAAAATTGAGTCACAGCCAAGAAAAAGTAGATCTAGTTACAAAGGATCCAATTCTATCCTGTCGATCATTTAAAAAGAATAAAAAGGGGCGCCTGGGTGGCTTAGTCGGTTAAGCGTCCGACTTTCGCTTAGGTCATGATCTCGCGGTTCGTGGGTTCGAGCCCCGCGTCGGGCTCTGTGCTGACTGCCAGCTTAGAGCCTGGAGCCTGTTTCAGTCTGTTATTCCCTCTCTCTCTGACCCTCCCCTGCTCATGCTGTCTCTCTCTCTCTCTCTCCTAGAAATAAATAAAACATTAAAAAAAAAAAAGAAAAAAATTTCTCATCCAAATTTCCTTGGATGAGAGCATCATCCAAAAATTTTATGATCTATTTATTCACATATATAGTAATTAAATAGGAAAATATTTCTATGCAGAACGCGATGGTAATTTGAGGCCAGTAAGACATTTTAAAATAGGTTCTGTGTAAAAAAAAAAAAAAAAAAAAATTCTTCTTTGGGAAAATGAAAATGGTCAAAAAATAACAAGGCCAGACCTATGATGAGAAATGTCTCTTAATCCAATCATTTCTTGTCAGAGTACCAAAGGATCTAAGAACCCACTTCCTTGTGTTTCATTTCACTTACTAATATTCAAGAAAATTCCAGCTCCATATGTAATTGGAGTCTGTGCTAGTCTAGCATTTAATTAGTGACCTCTTGCCATCTAGCTTCAAAGCATTCCAATTCTGCTAAATGAATCGGTTCATCCACAGCTAACTCTTAGGACTGCATTTATTTATGAACAGGCATGCATTTCTCTCCCCAGAGGGCAAGCGTTTCTGTAAACAAGCGGGGAGTTCGGATCCCTGGAAGATTTTCTGTGGCTGTAAAGTGGCTGCCTCTGCTCCACAACTACTGTACGATCTACCCCATCTGTGTCAGGCAGGGAAAAATGTGTATTTCACACATTTCTGATGTTCACTTTGAGACAGAATAATTAAGATTAAAATATCTGGTTTAAATCCAAACCGTATCTGTATAATAAGAACTGTGTGAATTTTAATGTCTTTAGTGTGTGAATGTGTGAAATATGAGCAATACTCAGGGGGAAAAAAAACCACCTTGACATTTTCAGAGGCACCCAGATCACACCTCTAAATTCAATGGAACTCAAACGTGGAAAAACAGAAAAGGTGAGATAAATTCATTGGAGGACCTATAGCTTTCATCACAGAAATCTGCATATACTGCTTGGAAACATCAACACATATTTTAGAAATACTTGGGATGGAACTGAAGACATTTATAAATGAATTTCATTTTTAGCTACTGGATGAACGTTTAGTGAGCATGTTACATTAGGGAAGGTACCTGCACACAGCTTCTGCATCAAAGTTTCGAGTCTGTCTGTGATCTATTACGATAATTTCATGATGTTTATCTAGAAAGCATTCAAGAGCTGACTCTGGAGTCCGGGCAATATTGCATCTATAACCAGCTCGGTCACAGGCCCACCAGAATCCATCACTCTGACTATCTTCCTTTGCAAAGATCAGCAAAACCTGAAATACATAGAAGAGCATCTTACAAGAAATCATCATCCTTACAGACTGTATTAAAAAACAAGCCTAGGGTAGACTGGTTAAAAATGCGGCGTCTAGAGAGAAGCTACCTGAGTTCAAATCCCAGCTCCTCCAACTGGTTCCAGTGTGTCTTTGAACAAGGTTATTTCCTTCGTTTTTCCGGCAGTCTCTCCTCTGTCAGACATGCCACACCAGCTGGTTGTGAAACTTACAGGATCACCAAGGAGGTGCTCAGTCGTCACTCTGGTGGTGGCTGCTGCTCATTTTTAATATCCCAGTTGGTTTTGTTTTTAAATGTTTAAGCAGTGAAATTATTACCAGGATAATTAACACAGGTTGGTTCACACGTATACCTATCTGGTTCCAGTGCAGGTGGTGTTGGCTTCACAGTACCTGAAGGCCAACTTCTGAGCTTAGAAATTAGATGCTAAGAAGGACACAGGAAAGGGAAAGAACTCAAAGCAACCCCAACAACTAATTTTAATACCCAACCCATGCTGGAATCCGGAAAGAATGACCATGAAGTGTGAAGGTAATGGAGCCATCCTGACGGAAACTTGCCTCTTTTTGCCTCATTGAGAAGTGCAGTGCCACTGGAAAGAAGGTAGCATTACCTCACCCTGTGTCCTTCTCACCAGCCCCTGGGCTCCAGCACCAGATTCTCTGGCAGAAAGCCCGAGATAGCCTTCCCACCACCTGAACTTGTGCATGTATTTGCTTGATTATGCTCTATCCTCCCACTGGAATTGAGCTTCAGGACCGCAAGGGCCTGCCTGCCTGCCTTGTTCCTGGCTCCCCCCCCCACCCCCACCCCCACCCCTGTGCCTGGTACCAAGCTGGTACTTACTAGCTGCTCAGTAAATATTTGGGGAGTTAAAGGCTAACTATCTGTAGAGAGTTCTCTGCAAAACACAAAAAGGGTTTTACTATTATTAGAAATAAGAGGTCTAATAAAGAAACACACAATCATCTCAAGACACGGATAAGGCATTTAATGGGATTTTTTAGCATCCACTTCTCGTTTAAACAGTTACCAACAGAAGGGTTTTTCTTCTCAACATGAAGTGCCTTTAAATCCAAACCAGTATCATTCTTGATGATGAAATATACAACGTGCTTCGTTTAAATTCAGGAAGACACTGTCCAGCCATTACCATTACATTTTAAAAACATTTTGTTAATTAAAAATTGGCAATATGTAGAAAATAGACATAATACTATAATAAACCTAATGCATTTATAATCCAGGTTTAGGAATAACCAACTCCAGGCCAATCTGTCTTCATTTCTACCCTTCCTCACTTTTCAACTCTTGCACTGGTTTGCAGCAAGGCCTACATATCACATCATTTCTTTTTTTTTTTTTTTGAGGGAGAGAGAGAGAGTTAGAGACAGTGTGATCAGGGGAGGGTCAGGGAGAGAGGAAGAGATACAGAATTCGAAGACAGTCTCCAGGCTCTGAGCTAGCTGTCAGCACAAAGCCTGACACGGGGCTCGAACCCACGAACCGTGAGATCATGAGCTGAGCCGAAGTCAGACACTTAACCGACTGAGCCACCCAGGTGCCCCAAATATCACATCATTTCATCCACATGCATCTGTTAAAGACTAAAAAAACAAAAACAAAAAACAAAAAAACTACAACCATTTCATACCTAAACATTCCCAATACCTCCTTACCATCATTAAATAGCTGAATGCATCTTTAAATATCATTTGTTTTACACTAGTTAAGTCATTACCTGTTTTCCCAAATACCACGTTTCCAGAAGAGAATCACTTACAACATGATTTTGATATTTTCTTCTTAGTAAATGGCTTGGTAACCATCACACCCTGGTAACACAGGAGGTAGCCACACTTATTAAGAGCTCACCCTGAGGTAGGGTCTATCACTTTTCAGCCCAGAGTGCTGCTAAAAGTCTTTGACCACAGAGCTACTTCTAGGAAGAAGTGGCAGGTGGCTCTTCCAAGAGAATTAAAGGGCACAGGCTTGTGGATCTGATAATGAAGAGAAAGTCTTCAAATGAAACTATTAACAAGAGAGCTACAATTAACAAGTCAGGTAGAATAAATTGGTTTGTGTGTAAAGTCAATAGCTCTCTGCTTGGGGGCAGCTAAGGTATTAACATGAAAAACCTCATACACAAAGCCTAAAAGTCAGAAAAGATAAGACAATTTCTTTTTTCTTTTTTTTGGAGTTAATTCTTTTTTATTTTTATTTTTTAATTTACATCCAAGTTAGTTAGCATATAGCGCAACAATGATTTCAGGAGCAGACTCCTTGATGCCCCTACCCGTTTTGCCCACCCACCTCCCACAACCCTCTGCTTGTTTGCTGTATTTAAGAGTCTCTTATGCTTTGTCCCCCTCCCTGTTTTTATATTATTTTTGCCTCCCTTCCTGATGTTCGTCTGTTTTGTAAGATGAGAGAACTTCTCAGTCCTCTGTCTGGCTGAACTAGGGATTGCTAAACAAGAATCTCGACACTTTAGAGTTCCTTTATACCATCTGGCTTCAATAACTGACTAATATGAGTACGACTGCATTCCCATGTTGGACACTGAAGATTAACCACATAATACTTGCCTATGTTTGAACAGAGTGCTCCACTTTTGGAAAAATAATGTCGTCATTAAACAAAAATCTCCCAAGCACCTACTACGTTCCAGGCATGGTCTTAATTGCTTAGAGTACAGTAATGAACAGATAAAGATGCTTGTACTATAGAGGAAGAGGGGCAAAGAACATGCAAACTAAGTAAGCAAGTGACACAGAATGTGCAAAGTGCTAAGTACTATGTACAAACGGCAGGAGAGGGTAAGGGGGAGCAAAAGTGGGTACTGGAAGCAGCGTTAAGTAGGGTGTTTAGGGACATAGGCACAAATGCCTGAAGGAAGCAGAGAAGGAAGCCAAGTTGATGTCTGAAGGAAAAACACTCCAAGCAGGAGTGGTTCTACTGGCTCCTAGAGTGGGAAGTGTGCCAGCTACGTTCAATGCAATGGACGGGAGAGGAAGAGGCAAAGTCTAATTTGCAGCAGAGGGCTAGATCATGGTAAGGCCATTTTAGGAACTTATGCTGGATTTCACATGAGAATTCACAAAACTGATTCAAAGTGAGCAACTGTATTAGCCATGTCTTGTTATTTTCTGCAGTTCTAATGCTTTGGCATCTAGAGGCCGGCTGACCCTGCGGAGACTGTGCCTCTAAAGAGGGTTAGCCAATTTCTGGAAACAGCAGAAGACATGCCTGGAAAAGCACCTTTCAAATGCAAAGCAATCCCGAACCCATACTCCTATCACTTCTTTCATCACACTTTAACGCATGGAAGCACTACCCTACTCACTCCAGGGCCAGGTATCAAACAACGAGAGATAACCAGAATGCCCCAGATTCCCGTGAGATGATTCAAGCTGGACAAACCTGTTTACCTTCCCTTATCCATTCCTTCCCACAGAAGCCATAGTGAGACACTTGCCCACACTTTCCTCTTGCTCTGCCTCCTGACCAATCCTGGTGCTACACATGTGGTCACCTGTGGCATGGGGAGAACCCTCCTCTTAATGACAGACTAATCACAGTCATTTCCTGATCTGTTTATTGGCCTCACTCTACCTAAATAATAACATCTACATTTCAAAACAAGACTATTTATATTATAAAAGCACTCATGAGAGAATTTCTTTGGGTAGTATTCAAAATTCTTCCCATTTAAAAATAATGTATAAAATTTACATTATTATATTGTATACCTGAAACTAATATAACACTGTATGTTAACTGGAACTAAAATAAAAACTTAAAAAAATAAAATTCTTCCCATTTATTAAAAAAAGATCAGAAAAACTACTTTTCAATAATTCAACAGCTAAGTGAAAAATTTACAGGAATAAAAATATACATTTTAGAATAACGTGTTACAGTAATTACTTTTTTTTTTATGTACACCTATCTCAGAACATTGTATATTTTCTAGGAAAGTGGTGGGCCCAACAAGTAACTATCATGGCTAGCCTGAGACTCAGTTCCCAGAAATTTGGAATTGGAACAAAAGAGACACAAAGGTCAGGAATTGAGACCTGTCGCATTAATAGTAGACATATTGAAGGAAGAGCTTTCAACTCCTGCTGCCAGAGTATTCAGAGACGGCTCATTGCCACACTTTCTAAGCCATAGCTTTTCAACTCCTTCTTGAATTCTACAAAGAAAAAATTGCACAAATATGTTTTTATTCATTTATTTGCTTTGTCATATAAGGCAACTTTTAACTTAACCAAAGAAAACCAGAAAGACTTTAAGTAATACAGTCCCTCTCCATATTTAACATTCTATGTATTGGGTGCCTAGGTGGCTCAGTTGGTTAACTATCCGACTCTTGATTTCGGCTCAGATCATGATCTCCTGGGTCTTGAAATCAATCCCTGACTCAGGCTCTTGTGCTGGCAGTGTGGAGTCTGCCTTGGATTCTCTCTCTCCCCCTCTATCTCTGCCCCTCCCCCACTCACACTGTCTCCGTCTCTCTCAAAATAAATAAACTTTTAAAAAAAAATTAAAAAACATTCTATGTATCAGTACTTAATTTGCTAGACGTGGCCACTTGTAAATATTTATTGACCCTGAGCCAAATCTCAAAATGCAGTTAAGAAAATAAACCTTCAAAATAATTATTAAAGCCATATAAATAAATTTGATTTGTAAAGAATAAAAGTTAAGTGACCTTTCTATTTGCTTTCAATAATACAGAGAACATTCAATCAAAGACTATGTATTGATGATCTATTATAAAGTGTTAAGAACTGGGAGCAAAAACCTGATAGAGATGGACATAGTCTAGTCACTGCCCCTAGGAAGCAAGCAGGGGAGATGGTCAGGTAAAGGTAGGTACAGTAAACGCGCCACTGAGCGGTGACCACACCAGGATATGGACATGACATCTGAGACAAGAATCTAGGTGCAAGGGAATGGGCAGAAGGAAACAATTTTGTTGTATCTACCGTACTGCACTGCTATAAACACATCAAAAGAGTTGATGAAGGTCAGATCCAGGGTGAAGCTTGGGGCAATGAGACAACACCTTCCTTCTGGGACAGATCTGGGTGGATTTGAGTCCTGTCCAGGGCTAGACCACAACTTGAGGCAATCCTTGCTTCGTACAGTAGGGCTGGACTCTAAAAACAGCTACAAAAAGCAACTCTCAATGATGGCAAAAATGACTATTCTATGACCTTCAGAAATTTTCTTCAAATGTGAAAAATTTTAGTTGCTATTAACTGTAGAACAAAATATAAAAGTAAAACCATAAATTTAAACATCAGAAACACTGAAAATTAAAATGTTTTTGTTTTAAAAAGCTTTAAGAGTAACTTGAACAGTATGTGCCTTTTCCAAGTTGTATAAGCTTAGAATACAGAGTGAGCATCTTTTCTATGACCCGGTGAACTACAAGCTCTAAGCTTGGATCAGCTTGCAGCATTTCATCTGCCCAACTTTCAGGGCCATGAAATACCCTGAGTTCCACCAATTAACATGTAGTTTCTTTATTGGTAACACTTCCTCTGTGACGTTTCATTCTTTTCATCACAAACACTTTCTTCCCAGATTTTGATCACTGTTCCAAGTTTAATGACCTCTGGTTGCAGATCAGGAACATCTCAATGTGACAGTGTGAACATTCCCACCCCAATCAGCTCTCTCTCCCCTGACCCCATTTACATTTTATTTAAACTTCCCGCTGGCATGATCACTTCTCATTTCTTTGATGCACTTTCATCTTTGTTGGCTAATTCCCTTTTTCAAGGATCTATTTGTGTGTAAGAGGTCATGTGTATGATCAAGAAGAGACAAGATGGTGACAACTAACTACACACTCTGCTGTCTGTGCCTGCGTGGAAGATTAGTAGGTGGAGACCAAGCAGGAAGACTTTGAAAAAGGTGACGTGATTGGTCACTGATTGTGCCACACGTCTGTTATTTACACAGTGGTATGTGGACTGCGGTCCTAGCAAGAGAGATCATATTTAAGGCAATTATTCAATGAGAACACTAATGCAATTGCATTCTAACGCATGCTGTGGGGATCCGGTGTGGTTTACCTCAACTCTGAAATCTGTACACACTGTAACTGTGCACAGCTAGGGCAACCTATACTGTTTTTCAAATGTAACTACAAAGAACTCAAACTGCCATGCAGGGCCTCCTTTCTGCAAGGGGACTGCCACTTAAATCTAAAAACCACAAGGTTTTATTCATCTTTCCATCCAAGCTAGAATGATGAACTAAGGGCTGATCCATGGCAGAGCTGAGAGAATCAAGTACAGGGGTCCGGTGGGAGCACCCTCAGAGGGCTAACACAGACTGTGGGTGACTGGAGGAAGGGGGTGTCCTGGGGCCATTATGAGAACAGGGGCCAGGACTCTCAGGACTCCTTGGAGCAGAAAAGGGCTCTAGGGGTGATCCATCAACCCCCTCCCATTCCACAGATGAGGAGGACAGTGCCTTCCCCAAGTTAACAGCAAAAGAGCTGGATCCCCATCTCCCAACTTCTGCTTCAGTGAACTTTCCATGGCTCCAGGGGATGGTCTCTTGCTTTGCTGGAAATCCTTATAACTATTCCTTTAACAAGTTTAATCAAAAAATGCTTACAAATATCTTTGAGGAGAGCAATAATCTGTCTTGGACAGTCAAATCAGTATGAAACTATTTTCTCTGGTGAAGACTAATATGAAAAATATGAAGACAAAACTAACCTTTCCCTAGCCTTAAAACTATAAAAGTTCATTGTTAGTATTTGTTATAAATAAGGATGTGTCTACACATCTCCACATGAATTCCCAATATCTATCACACATCAATTTTCAGAATACTTGGTTTGGCTTTAAGTAAATACTGGGTGACAAAGAGCTTCTAGAATAGACCATATATATAGATTTTATTAGTGGTAGCCATATACTAAACTATTGGCCAATCCAATCAGAGGAGGGGCAAATTCAGAAGGAACAAAATGGTTTGAGAGCTTTCCTTAAATGTGTCTAGGAAAGTCATGCTATTAGAGATGAGAATTTAAGGGCCAGCCACTATACTGAAAGTACTTTAAATATAAGATCTTATTCAATACCTCTTTGACAATTCTTTGGAGGGGGAATTATCTTCAATGTACAGACATGGAAACAAAGTGCTACAAGTGTGAAGAGACTTGCACACAGCTACACAACTAGCAAGATTTGAACTGAGGTCAGCCTGACTCCAGACCCTAAGTCATCATGTTGATTTTTGGTTTTCACCCCCTAAAATATGGGACTAAAACTCCTACCAACTCTGTAGGTGCATGGAACTGGCTGGACTAGGTGGAAGCCAGGATTTCACAGTAAAATGAAGGACAGACGGGATGGGAGATTTTGGCTACAGCAAGTTACCATGTCTAAACCTCTCTAAAACTCAGTCATTTCACTTAATATGTAAGGATAGCCCCCCATGAGGCCATAAGAGCTCCAATAATGAACAGTTCCAGAAAACCTGTGTCCATGCAGCATGGACAAATAAATTTTAAGCCAAGTACTGCCTTGGTGGGAAATGCTTAGGCTGAAGCGGTGCTAAGTATCATTTCCAAATCCATTTGGAAAGCCCAGTGAGAGTGGTGGGGTGGGGAGAGGCAGTGGACAGCACTCTAAGCAGAAGCCTGCCAATTCTACATACTGAACAAGTAAATATCTTCCAGGCAGTGATGAAGCAAAGGCCACTTCATTTTGAAACGCTGATATGAATCTACTGCCTCAAAATATTTCTCCTACTTTTAATTTTCTTGCCAAGACTGGAAAAGAGGACTTTTACTATCGGTCCCAGCCAGTGCCCGCAGGAGAGGCTTCCTCTGTGATACCGTACTGCACTTCTCTCCAATACTTCCACCCATTCCACTTCTCACACTGCTCCTTCCAGTTCATGCGGGGCGTGTAGCCCTGTGACATGTCCTGACATGGGAGCAAGTTCCCCCGCTGAACTGAGAAATGCACCTAAAAGAAACCACATCCTGAAGTATTCTCATCAAGCAAGTATCTTCCAAGCCCTAAGGACTCTCGCAGATCCAACTCTTTAACATTTGCAGGATGCCAGTGAAGTAAAAATAGATATTTTTCCCCAAGTTGGGGGAGAGGGGAGGGAGGGGGGAAAAAACCAATATGAAGGCACTAGGGCATACTATGATTTTTCTAAGACAGTCACATTACCAGTAGCAGAAGCCCAAAAACACTTCACTAGATACCACTCTCTCTTAAGCTAGAGTGTTACAAATGACAGACCTGGCTGAGCAGACCTCTGAGCGTGGTCAGAGAGCAGCACCGCGCACAGCCTCTCTTCCCCTGTACCAATTGTCATACAGCCTTGAACATACAGGTGCTCCGGAGTTGGTCTCTGAGAGGATCAATGAAACTTTGTTTCAAGCAGACCAAGTAGCAATGACATCCTTAGTTCTCAATAGAGTTTGTTATTATTTTTTTTAATGTTTTATTTGTTTCTAGGAGAGAGAGAGAGAGAGAGACAGCGTGAGCAGGGGAGGGTCAGAGAGAGAGGGAGTCACAGACTGAAACAGGCTCCAGGCTCTGAGCTGGCAGTCAGCACAGAGCCCGACGCGGGCTCGAACCCACGAACCGCGAGATCATGACCCAAGCGAAAGTCGGACGCTTAACCGACTAAGCCACCCAGGCGCCCCGAGTTTGTTATTTTTTTAAAAAATAATCTCGATTGCTCTGACCCTCATTCAGAGAGGGACTCTTGACAACTTGCATCTGCAGGCATCTGGGGCCAAACTCATGTGATGGGAATCAAGCAGCGAACACAGGAAGCACTGGAAACATTCCAGCTCTTGCCTGGGTGATGAGTTCACCGTATTCATTTTATTATTTCATAGTTTACGAGTACCAGTTAAAAATAAATCCAAAATTAGAGACCACTGTTTTTCAGTAGTCTCAGCTGTTTATGGGAATTTAAATCCTACCAAGGACTAACTCATGTCTGAGATGACAGAAATACAGTGTATTTGAGACTCTGTTATAAAATCTGACTGCCAATCATGCATACTAAAAAATTACTTACGGGGTGCCTAAGTGGCTCAGTCACTTAGGCATCTGACTTTGGCTCAGGTCATGATCTCACCATTAGTGCGTTTGAGCCCCACATTGGGCTCTGGACTGACAGCTCAGAGTCTAGACCCTGCTTCAGATTCTCATTCTCTGCCTCTCTGTCTCTCTCTCTCTCAAAAATAAACAAACTTTTGGGGCGCCTGGGTGGCTTAGTCGGTTAAGCGTCCGACTTTCTTAGGTCATGATCTCGCGATTTGTGGGTTCGAGCCCTGCGTCGGGCTCTGTGCTGACTGCCAGCTCAGAGCCTGGAGCCTGTTTCAGGTCTGTGACTCCCTCTCTCTCTGACCCTCCCCTGCTCACGCTCTCTCTCTCTCTCTCTCTCTCTCTCTCCTAGAAATCAATAAAAATATTTAATAAATAAATAAATAAACTTTTAATGAAAAAGAAAAATTTTTAATTACTTAAGGGTAACCACTCCACCCCCAAAAAAGAAGAAACACAACCTATAGTTTAAAAAAAATTATGAAAACTGTCAATTTGACATTAAGCAAAAGTATAAAGAAAAAGGGTAAGAAGACAGAAAACAGACTAATCACATCAGTAATCACACTCAGTATAACCAGACTGAATTCACAAGGAAGACAAAAAAAAAAAAAAATCAGAATAGATTTTAGAAAAATAAAAGCTATGTGCTGCCTACAGGATGCATTTATAATAAAAAGTTATAAAGAAAAACTGGAAATGGACAGAGAACATACATACCAGAAACCTTACCAAGAAAAGATGATCTGGCAACATTAGCAACAGATAAAATAGAATGTAAGGCAAAAGTTTAAAGAGACACCTCATAATAAAAAGGAGAGTCACCAAGAATATATAATAATCAAGAACATATATTAACACCACAGATTCACCACAGACCTCTTACCACTGCCATAGAAACTGAGAAATTAGTCAAAAATTAAGAGAGACAGTTTGAACAGTATAAATAAGATTAAATTAATACATGTATATAGACTTGTGTATTCAAATAGAGATACATCTTTAAAGGCTTTGTGTGGAATATTAATTTCAAAACTGGTTACATTACTGTCCAATCAAGTTGCAACAAAGAATCAGTAACAAAGGTATCTAAGAATATTAATGGAGGATCACACAGTCTTTTCTTCAAGTGAAGCTAGAAAAACTGAATACCAATACAAGGATAAAAAATGAGCTTTCACCTCTCTATCACTCTATACCCCAAAATGAATTTCAGATTGATTATAGAACTAAAATTAATTTTTTCCTATAAACTGTTTTAACAAAGAACCTAAGAAATTATCATCTCAAACTGGGAGTAGGTAAAGACTTTTAGAATACAGAAAGTAAGAACTGTAAAAGAATAAGTTAGGCTACATCAAAATTAAATTTTGCTCAAAAGCCAAAGTTAAGATGAGTAGAATGGCAATGAGAAACAATGAAATCTGGCCATGTGTAGCAACATGGATGGACCTTGAGGGTGTTACGCTGAGCGAAATAAGTCAGGCAGAGAAGGACAAATACCATATGTTTGCACATATAGGAGGATTAGGAGGAACTTAATGGAGGACCATGGGGGAGAAGAAGGGGGGAAACGGTGGGGAAGAGGGAGGGAGGCAAACCATGAGAGACTCTTGAATGCTGAGAACAAACTGAGGGCTGATGTGGGAGGGAGGAGGGTGATGGCATGGAGGAGGGCACTTGTGGGGATGAGCACTGGGTGTTATATGGAAACCAACTTGACAATAAACTATTTGTTAAAAAAAAAAAAAGAGTAGAAAAACCAGCTTGGAAGAAAATTTTCACAAAAAAGTTTTTTAAATTTATTTTAAAGGTTTAATTTAAATTCCAGTATAGCTAATATATAGTTTAATATTGGTTTCAGGAGAATTTAGTGATTCATTACTTACATACAATACCCAGTGCTTGTCACACAGGCACCTTTCTTAACACCCATTACCCATTTAGCGCATCCCCCCACCTCCCCTCCAGCAACCCTCAATTTGTTCTTTACAGTTAAGAGTATCTTATGGTTTGCCTTCCTCTTTTTTCTTTTCCCTTCCCCTGGGTTCATTTACTTATTAAATTCTACATATGAGTGAAATCATATGGCATTTGTCTTTCTCTGGCTGATTTATTTCACTTAGCATGATATACTCCATCTCCATCCACATCATTGCAAATGGAAGTACTTCATTCTTTTTGATGACGTAGTAATTAAAATACAATGGAATATTACTCATTTTTCTTTATTCATTCATCAGTCGATGGATGTTTGGGCTCTTTCCATAATTTGGCTAATACTGATAATGCTGCTATAAACATCAGGTGTATGTGCCCCTTCAAATCAGTTTTTTTGTATCCTTTGGGTAAATTCTTAATCATGCGACTGCTGGGTCATAGGGTATCTCTATTCTGACTTTTTGAGGAATCTTCATACTTTTCTCCAGAGTGGCTGCACCAGTTTGCATTCCCACCAACAGTGCAATAGGGCTCCCGTTCTCCACATCCTCACCAACACCTGCTGTTTTCTGTGTTGTTAATTTTAGTCATTCTGACAGGTGTAAGGTGCTTTCTCATTGTGGTTCTGATTTGTATTTCCCTGATGAGGAGTAATACTGAGCATCTTTTCACATCTCTGGATGTCTTCTTTGGAAAAATGTCTAGTCTGGTCTTCTTCCCATTTCTTAACTGACCATTATTTGCTTTTTGGGTGGTGAACTGGTTAAGTACAAATTTTAGATTCTAACTCTCCATCAAATATGTCATTTGCAAATACCTTCTCCCATTCCATAGGGTGCTTTTTAGTTTTGTTGGTTATTTTCTTCTCTGTGCAGAAGCTTTTTATCTTGATGAAGTTTCAACAGTTCAGGTTGGCTTTTGTTTCCCTAGCCTCCAGACACATGTCTAGCAAGAAAGTTGCTATGTCAAAGGTCAAAGAGGTTGTTGCTTATGTTCTTCTCTAGGATTCTGATGGTTTTCTGTCTCACATTTAGGTCTTTCATCCATTTTGAATTAATTTTTTTGTGTGGTGTAAGAAGTGGTCCATTTTCACTCTTCTACATGTTGCTGTCCAGTTTTCCCAACACCATTTGTTGAAGAGACTGTTTTTTTCTCTACTGGATATTCTGTCTTGCCTTGTCAAAGATTAGCTGACCATACAGTTGGGCATCCACTTCTGGGTACTCTATTCTGTTCCACTGATCTGTGTGTCTGTTTTTATGCCAGTACCTACCATACTGTCTTGATGACACATCTTTGAAATAGAGCTTGAAATCTGGAATTCTGATGACTCAGATTTGCTATTCTTTTAAGGTTGCTTTGACTATTCAGGGCCCAATCTATTGGCATATAATTTTTTACAATATTTTCTTATAATTATTTGTATTCTGTGGTATTGGCTGTGATCTCTTTCATTTGTGGTTTAATTTATTTGGGTCCTTTCCTTTTCTTTTTGGTAAGTCTGGCTAGGGGTTATCAATTTTGTTAATTCTTTCCAAGAACCAGCTTCTAGGTTCATTGATCTGTTCTACTGGTTTTTGTTTCTGTATCATTTATGTCTGCTATAATCTTTATTATTTCCCTTCTTCTGCTGGTTTTACACTTTGTTTTTCCTTTTCTAGCTCCTTTACACGTAAGATTAGGTTGGTATTTGAGACTTTTCTTGCTTCTTGAGGTAGGCTTATATTGCTATATACTTCCCTCTTAAGTCTACTTTTGCTGCATCCCAAAGATTTTGGGCTGTTGTGTTTTCATTTTCATTCCTTCCATATACTGTATTTCACCTTTAATTTCCTTGTTAACCCATTCATTCTTCAGTAGGATGTTCTTTAACCTCCATGTATTTGTGGTCTTTCCAAATTTTTTCTTGTGATTGACTTCAAGTTTCATAGTGTTGTGGTATGAAAACATGCAAGGTATGATCTCAATCTTTTTGTACCTGTTAAGGACTGATCTGTGATCCAGTAAGTGATCTATTCTAGAGAATATGTATGTATCCTGATGCTTTAGGATAGAATATTCTGAATATATTGTTAAGTTTATCTGGTCCAGTGTGTCATTCAAAGCCATTGTTTCCTGGTTGATTTACTACTTAGGCAATCTGTTCTTTGCTCTAAGTGAGCTATTAAAGTCACTTACTATTGTTGTGTTGTCAACAATGAGTTTATGTTTGTTATTGACTGATTTATATATTTGGGTGTTTCAAGTTGGGGGTATAAATATTTGTAATTCTTAGATCTTGCGTTATGATATAGTGCCCTTTTTCATCTCTTGTTATATAGTCTTTGGGTTAAAATATAGTTTAAGTATGGTGACTCTGGCTTTTGACATCCTTTAGTATGATAAATGGTTCTTTGTCTCCCCATTTTCAATCTGCAGGTGTCTAAGTCTAAAATGAGTCTGCTATAGGCAGCATAGAGATAGATCTTGTGTTCTTATCCATTCTGATACCCAATGTCTTTTGATTGGAGCAGTTAGTCCACTTATAGTATCTATTATTGATAGATATGAATCTAGTGCCACTGTATTACCAGTAAAGTCATTGTTTCTGGAGACTGTTCCTTTCTAGTCTTTGTTGCTTTTGGCATTTCTTTCCCACTCAAAGAGTCCCCTTTAGTATTTCCTGCAGGGCTGCTTTAGTGGTAAATAACTTCTTTAGTTTTTGTCTGGGAAATTCTTTATTTCTTCTTTTATTGTGAATGACAGCCTTACTGGATAAAATATTCTTGAATGCATATTTTCCCCATTCAGCAACTTGAAAAAATCATGTCACTCCGTTTTGGCCTGCCAAGTTTCTGTGGAGAGATCTGTTGCTAATCGTATTTGTCTTCCCTTTCAGGTTAGGGATTTCTTTTCCCTTACTGCTTTCAGTATTCTTATCTCTGTATTTTGCAAATTTTACTAAGATATGTCTTAGTGTTGGCCTTCTTTTATTCATTTTGATGGGTGTTTTCTGTACCTCCTGGATTTATATGTCTGTTTCCTTTCACAGATGAGGTTATTTTTCAGCTATAATTTGCTCAAATAAAATTTCTGCCCCCTTCTCCCACTCTTCTTCTGGCAAATGTTATTACACTTTATGGAATTATTGAGTTCCCTAAGGCTACGTTTGTGATCCAATATTTTTCTCTCTTCTTTTCAGGTTCATTATTTTCCATAATTTTACCTTCTATATCACTTATTCATTCCTCTGTTTCTTACATCTTTGTGATCATTACACTCAGTTGGTTTTTGTACCTTGGTTATAGCATTTTTTTTCACCCTGACCAGTTTTGAGGTCTATTATCTCTGCAGTAAGGGACTCCCAGGTGTCTTCTATACTTTCCTCAAGCCCAGTTAGTATCTTATGACTATTGGTTTAATTCTGGTTCAAGCATATCTGCTTTGATTAGATCCCTGGCTATGACCTCTTTTTGTTCTTTATTTTGGGGTGAATTCCTCCATCTTGGTATTGTGTCTAGGTCTCTGTCTTCTGTGTGTTAGGAAAACCTATTATGTTTCCTGCTCCTGAGAGTAATGGCTGTATTAAGAAGAATTCCTATACTGTCCAAGACTTGGTGCTTCAGGAAGTGTTTCTGGGGGATACTGTGTGCACTCTGCTATTATGTTTTTGTTGCTCTTTCCCTCAGGTCAGTCCTCTGCAGAGTTGCCATGGTGTGGCAAGTTTTAATGAGGTGTATTTTTGTCTGCTTGTTACAAGAGGCTAGATCCTATATCCCTTAAAGCTAAAACTTTTAGCAGTCTATGATCAGTAGACTTGGTACATGCAGGGGGTTTGTGCTGGTCTTCTAGGGGAGGGGCCTGCTGCGGCTGCTCTGACTCTCAGGCATGCTTGTCTTAGTTCAGAAGCACCTGCAGAGAGCAGAGGGGTGAGGCTTGGTGTAAATGGCTCAAGCCTCCACTGGGGGTGCTATGCTACTCACTGAAGTCATCCACGCTAATGGGCAGGGGTAAAAATGGCATCACCCGGCTCTCTGCTCCCAGAGAGGAGAGTTCATGCCCGCTACTCTTCAGGAAGACCTCACCAGAAGAGACAACAATCTCCTTCAATTTGTTCCAGGCATCCCTCAGATACCTGCCTTCACCCTATGTCCAAGCCATCTGCGCACCCAGAAGTGCAGTGCTCCTGTGTTTTATGTCAGGCATGCCAAATGTGTTTCAATGTCCAAATCTTGGGGACAGGGCATAGCACAGACCTGGATTGATCTTCTGAGGAAGGGTGTTGCTACACTGTGGCTGGTGCCCATCTGTCCCAAAAGGACAGTCATATGAATGAAAAGGGGCTTAGAGTGTATGGTCAAGTGCAACAAAAAGCTGACATCCAATTAGCTGCCCTCAGCAGGTGTCTCTGATTGTATGCTAATGAAAGGGCAGTTCAATGACACCCACTGGCTCTGTGGTCCTTGGAGAGGCAGTGCCATTTCTCCCAAATGCAGTCCAAGAAGATGAACTATCCTCCCAGTGTGACCCAAAGGATCCTGAGACCACTCTGTTCACTTCTGGGCCTCTGCCCTCCCTATTGACAGGAGCACCACTATGCCCACCAGGCTCCACCCAGCAATGGCACAGACTTCTAAGACTTTAGTCTTTGAGCTTGGTGGCTTATAAAAACTCACGATAATCAGCCCCTTTCAGTTTGTCCATCACTGGTTTTAGGGAAGTATTTTTTCTTGTGCAATGCTATGCTCTCTATTCTCTCTTTCTCTCTCACTCTCTCCCTGATCAGGGATCCCTCCCCTCTGCAGCACTGGTGATTCTTTTCTCCCCCAAATCACCTATTTGAATCATCTACCTTCCATGATGTGGCCTCTTTTCTCCTTCTACTTGTACAGTTTGTTCTCTTGGTCCTCAGATCCATCTCCTGGGTATTCAGAATGATTTAATATTCATCTAGCTGTGTTTGAGGGATGAGGCAAGCACAGGGTCCTCCTACTATTCTACTGTCTTAACTTTTCCTCCAATATTCTCAAAATCTGACAAAGGACTTGTGGCTAGAATATATAATGAACTACAGTTCAATGTTTTAGGAGTGCCTGGGTGGCTCATTCAGTAAAGCATTCGACTTTGGCTCAGGTGATGATCTTGCAGTTCATGAGTTTGAGCCTACACAAGGCTCTGTGCTGACAGTTCAAAGCCTGGAGCATGCTTCAGACTCTGTGTCTCCCTCTCTCTCTGTCCCTCCCCCAGGAGTGCTTGATCTCTCTCAGTCTTTCAAAAATAAATAAATATTAAAAAAAATTTTTTTTAAGTCAATCCAATTGGGGTGAATGGGTGGCTCAGTTGGCTAAGTATTTGACTTCGGCTCAGGTCATGATCTCATAATTCATGGGTTTGAGCCCTGCATTTGGCTCTCTGCTGTCAGTGTAGAGCCTGCTTCAGATCCTCTGTCTCCCTCTCTCCCTCTCAAAAATAAAGGGACATTAAAGAAAAAAGTCAATGCAATTAAAAATAAGAAGACTTAACCAAACATTCAGAGAAGGTAAAAGAACAGCTGATAAGCCAATAAAATGCTCAACATTACTAGTCATGGAGGAATAGAAATTTAATTCACAAGATATTAGCTAAAGTTAGGAGACTGAAACACTAATAATTACCAAGGACATGGAATAATTAGAACTCTCATATTGTTTGTAGGAGTATAAAACACTACAGCTTGGGGTGCCTGGGTGGCTCAGTTGGTTAAGTGTCCGACTTCAGCTCAGGTCATGATCTCACGGATCATAGGTTCAAGCCCTGTGTTGGGCTCTGTGCTGACAGCTAGCTCAGAGCCTGGAGCCTGTTCTGTGTCTCCCTCTCTTTCTGACCCTCCCCTGCTCACACTGTCTCTCTCCTCACAGAAATAAAAACACTTAAAAAATTTTTTAAAAACCATTACAACTCACTTTGAGAAGAGATATGAAAGTCTCTTATAAAATTAAACATAACATTGTTTTGGAATTTCTAGCAAAACAACAAGGCAAATAATGAAATAAAGGCATTCCGATTGGAAAGGAAGAAGTAATGGCATGATCTTGTATATAGATAATCCTCAAGAAGCCACAAAACACTCCAAGAGCTAATGAAGGAGCTCATCAAGGTTGTATGAAAAAGATAAAGAAACAAAAATACATTGTATTTCTACATACTATCAATGAATAATGCAAAAATGAAATTAAGGAAATAATTCCATTTGCCAAAGTATCGCAGAATAAATTTATAATACCAAAGACACACTAAACACTATACAATACTATTGAAAGAAGTTAAAGAAAATCTAAATAAATAAACACATCTGTATTAACAAACTGGGAGACAAAATTGTTAACATTGTAATATCCCAAAATAGATTTATAATCCATTGTATGATTTGCAATCATTTAGGGGACTCACACCTCAGATCACAGTAATGAAAATAGTGTGGTATTGGCATAGGACAAACATATATACCAATGGAATAGATGTGAGAATCCAGAATATAACCTTCATAGTTATGGTCAGTTGATTTCTGACAAAGGTGCCAAGACAATTCGATGGGGAAAGAATATTCTTTTTAACAAGTGGCGCTATGACAACTAAATATCTACATGTAAAAGAATGAAGCCCTGCCTCATACCATATATAAAAATTAACTCAAAATGAACCACAGAGCCAAATGTAGGAGGTAAAGCTCCTAATAAAAACCAAAGCTGTCAATCTCTGGGACCTCAGATTGGACAACTGATTCTTACACATGACATCAAATGATGACAAATGAAGAAAAATTTCAGAGCGTTGCCTATAGCCTGACCCCTTTGAAATAAAGCTTTAAAATATTCAAAAGCAAAGTAATTACTATGAATGGACACACACATATATAGAATAAATATACAAATATCTAGTGTAATCAATTTCCAAGTAGTGGTTTTAGGGAAGTGAAGATGGGGGGGGGGTTAGTACAGAAGGATAATTAAGGGTAATCTTTAATTTCTGAAAAAAACTCAGAGAAAATATACTGTTAATATTCAATAAAAGGGTTACAGCTATACTCATGTACCTTTATGAATATCTGAAATACTTTACAATTTGACAAATTATATTTTTAAAAGTCAAGACATCCTTAGTATGATCATTAATTTCCAGTACAACCCAGAGTAAAAATTAAAGTAAATTAAACTAATTGATCCAAAACTATACTAATCTCAAGAAACATTCAGGAAATTGCTTTGGGAATAAACACCATTATTAGATCCTTTGTCATTGCCTTTATTCAAAATGAAGCACAAAGTACACACCCCCAGAATGATTACTGGAATTTTCCATTTGCTTGTATTCTATACAAATAGCTGTGGCTTATGTTTATTTTAGTAAATTCTTTTTTCTGTCTCTACTCCTAAATTTGTTTTCATCAAATTTTCCCAAGCTAAATATCTTCCTTTTGTTTTTTTTCCTTTCCCTAGATTTGTATTTCCTTTCCTAAGCAACAATAAAACATTATTTTCTTTTCCATTTGCTCATAATTCAAACAGTACATTTCCTTGTTTGGTTTTTCACTTTCATCTACATGTTTGGTTTGCTTACATTTTTTCTGCATATGCACTTTTCCCAAGTAATTTCCCCAATGCACAAGCTTCCAGGTATTAACAAGCTACATTTTTCTAGGGAGAAGGCTCACTCATTTAGGCCTATCAGGAAGATATGTATGCAGATGGAGATTTAACAATAACCACTGTTTATTTAAAAGGGTACCTATCCCTCCACTCATGTTCCTCTGAAGGGGCCATTAGACACTGAGGGCTGTGGGGAGAATGGTTGCAAAGCTGCTGCCATTTTTAGAGTGAGGTGAACGCCACAGGCACTGGGCCTTCTCATCCTGTAGCCAGCTCCCACAGTATTACAGAGCCCAGATGAATACCTGGCTCAACTCACAGGGGACCAGAAAGGGGAACCTCTGGTCTTTTCTTCTGGGCCACAAACAGTTGTCATTTACTGAGCCTCTCCACAGCCAAACAGTCTTCTAGGCACTCAGTGCAATTTCATCTAATTCCTAATTCCCCATGAGAGAGGGGAATTATCATCTCTACTTTACACACAGGGCACTGGGTAGAGAAGTCAAGCAACATAAGCAAAGTCACATAGCTTTGAGACCTGGCTGGTGGAGCCAAGATTCACATCCACCTGTGGATCATGGCAAAAGCCCTGACACTTTCCACGTACAGCTTCTTCCCTTTCTGGCTGCTTCAGGGTGCAGAGCAGTCCGGTTTTTTGGTAGAAGAGTTGCCCTCCCTCCCAACCCACCATGCAACCTACCTAATGTATTTATACTCAAGATGGGGCAATGTTAAGTCCTCAAGAAAACAATTTGATTCCTCAAGTATGACATTATGAAAAATAAGCAGTTATACAAATACATAGATAGGCAGGTGTGTTGTAGGGGCAAAGAGGGCTACCTGCTATAGTACTGAAAGAGCCCTTCAGTGGTGCTCATATAACCACATGTTCCAGAAACAAAGCCCAACTGAGTAATGGAAGCATACCTGAATAGGATCCTGCGTCAGTCTCATGGGCCCAATGCGCACCTCTGCAGAAGAGACCTGCTAAATAAAGGACAGCACATGAGATGTGTCAAGTCAAACTACAAGAATTGATAAATCCTTCTGTACTCAGAATATCATGTTATGCCACTTCATAGACACTAACTGTAAGGATTCAATTTATCGATATGGAGAAAGTTTATAAAACATCATATACAGCATAATCCTGGTTTTGTGTAAGAATATATACATTTATACGCACTGAAAATGTCTTGGAGGATATCATCAAATACCTAAGTAGTGGATTTCAGGTTGTTCTTACTTTAAGTATGTGGATTTTTATATTAAACAAGTATTGTTTTATGGGAAAAAAGACATTAATTATCTTCTGAGCACCTACTAGGTGCACAACACCATGTTAGACAGTTATTATTCTGAAATCTTGAGTAAAAGTTTCTCTTAAATGTGAAAGCTACAACATCTGATTTTAAGAGCTGTTCCTTTAGATCTTGATTTTCTTATCTTCATGCTTTCATATGAGGAATAAAGAACTTATTCTTACCCACGTTTACCACGAATAAACTCCTTTCAATTGAATCTCCTCAAATCAACTGAGGAACCCCATATCATGACAAGAGGAAAACCATGTCCCTTATTTCAAAGACGAAAACCATGCCCCACGGTTCACTCCAGGAATGAGCTTGGATGTTCAGTGGCCAAAACCATCTAACTGCTTCAGCTGTACGCAAGAGCAAATATTTGTCTTTAATTA
Source organism: Proteles cristata cristata (assembly GCA_017311185.1). Classification (NCBI taxonomy): domain Eukaryota; kingdom Metazoa; phylum Chordata; class Mammalia; order Carnivora; family Hyaenidae; genus Proteles; species Proteles cristata. Next base: position 707,678 of record JAESUZ010001311.1, on the reverse strand, counting down.
CTGTGCTTGGATTTCTATAAGGGACTTTCCTCTAGATTACTGGATGGAGGGTCTTGGCCTCACCTCCATGGATCTAATTTTGTTTTTCTCCAAGAAGAGGTAGTCATTTTGCCACCACTTGAGAGCTTATCCTGCAGTCTACACACTGGCTCGGTCCCTGTCAATCAGATGGAACACCTTCAGTAAGGATAAAAATTCACAGGGCCGGAGATAACTCAGTAATGAACCAAGAGCCAGAAGAGGCTTTATCGGTTAATAAAAGCAGAACTGTCTTTACATTATAATTTTGAAAACTAAAAATGTCCCTCTCTCCTTTCTTCCTTTTTCTCCATGCTTAATTCCTGGGGGGCACGGTGTGTTATCTTCTCTAAAACGTGACCGAACTGCTGACACTCCTCTGTTTACGGTCGATCCCTAAGCCCTGGTGTCACCGTGTGAAGCAAACCTGCTGGGCACTTTGGCCTCTTACCACACTAGTCAGCATAAAACTCAAAGCCCTCTGATGATGGCTCAGCTGAGGTTCTTGGTTCTCTGTGGTGGGTTCTGCTTGGTGAGGCAGCTTCTGAACAGTGGGTCCATCCAGTGAGCCTGGCACAACTCATGCCAACTCAGGGCCTTGAGTCCCGGAGCCCATGGACCAGGAACAAGTCCCTCCAGTGTTTTGGTGCTGCCTTCAGGTCAAAGAACATGGGGCCTTATGCTTCTTCCCATTAAACCAAACAATATTCTATAAAGCATTATTGCTGATACCAGCACCCAGCATATATGCAGACCCCAAGAATGATGCCACTGAAAAAGGAATAGCAGCAGACCTCTGTGTCACTGGGATTCTGCAGCCCACCAGCCCCCAGCTCTACTCTAAAAACAATTTTTAGGGGGCACCTAAAGCCGCTCAGTTGGTTAAGCGTCCAACTTTGGCTTAGGTCATGATCTAACAGTTTGTGAGTTCAAGTCCCACATCAGGTTCTGTGCAGGAAGATTCTGTGTCTCTCTCTCTTTCTGCTCCTCCCTCATTTACACTTTGTCTCTCGCTCTCTCTCAAAAACAAACACTAAAAAAATTTATTTTAAAAAAAGTTTTTATTGCTGAACCAGACATGGCCCTTCAAAAGCAGTGCAACTACTAGAATTTTACTTAAAAGCTAATAATTGAAAAGTGAAATCAATTTGGTACAGTAAGATAAATTTGACTGATAATCTAGGTATCTTTTCACTCTCTGTGACCTCTCTCGGGTTCACTGCACCCACCACATACATAAGCTCTCCTCTAACAAGGCCACCTATGAATGGTTTCTCCAGCTAAACTGGCTCCCAAAGGGGTCGTCCAGGGACAGAAACTAAATGAGACATGTAGTATAAAGTTTAAAAGGAATAAAATAGTAAGTGACTCACTTTGGAAGGCTAAGGGATAGGGGAAGGATCCTTACTTCAAGGGCACAGACTGTCCAAAAAATAATTCACTCTTAAGCCATACATTTCTGTATAACTTTGTAAATAATGACCACGTGCATGAAGTACTTATACAGGGAGCCTTTTTTTTTTCCCTGTTTACTAAGAGCTTACAATAGATTCCTGATGAAATCACTCTAGAACAAATTCTGTGGAACAGTATAATGACTGTTGGCACACAAATAACTAGATTCTCTTCGAGGAAATTATTCTCATTATTGTCTCCTATTCATTTAGGCCCAGAGGACCCAATTACGTTTCAGCTTTTTATGTTACTGAATTTAGACATGACACGGGTCAAGTCACTTTTTACATAGGTCTCTTGGTGGGATAAAAGCCCTGAGAGGTGGCATTTGTGGGCTTTTAGTATCAACATCAAAAAGGAAGTAAATTACATTTTCTTTATAGGTAAGGAAATAATGACTCGTTTGGAGTAATTCTGAAATAAGGCCCTTGCATTATTATCCACACTGGCAAATCTTTTAAACTATGATCATTTCTGCCATGCATTTTATGTCTGTAGAAAACATGATGCTTTTGCTGGAACTATCAAATAAGCTCAGTATGTTACCTCCAGGGGACTTCAAGGTTAAAATGTAGAGGAAGAAGAGTTCTAAGAGGAGGAGAAAGACCTTCTCAATGACTTCTGATCACAACTCAGAAGAAGAAGGAAGGAAAAAACCCTGCAAGTTTTATTACCTCATTGGCACATGGTAAAATTTTTCATGTACTTTATTTCCTTTAATTTGGGGAGGTAAGTATTACTTTATTTACTTATTTTTGGCACTAATGAGGTAACAGGCTCAGGGTGGAGAAGATGGTGATAAACTGACATGTCAAAATGCCTATCATGTTAGGTACAGTGGTAGGAGCTTACCAGGCATTTTCGCATTTAATCCTCAAAATCCATTTCATTTTCTAGCCATGGGAATTACAATAGGTACTGTGGTATCAAGAGACCCAAAATCTCAGTGGCTTAATATTATAAAGGTTTATTTTTTATTCAGACCACATTCACTATGGTGTCAGATGACTTTCCAAGGCAATTCCTCCTTGTAGTTACTTAGTGGTCCAGGCCAAGAGAAAGGCAGGGGGAAAGTCACAGAAGACTAGGGCATGGGTCTGTAAGGTCTCAGCCTGCAAGTTACACAGTGCTCTCCCTCAGCCCATTGGTTGGACCTGGTCACATGGTCCCACTTCACCCTAAGGAGGTCGGAAATTAAGGAAGCAAATGGGTATGAGTTACATAGACCTTTGTAAATTTTGCCAGGAGAACATCTGAGAATTACGTGAAAACTCAAGTCCCCCCTCTCCGAACGACTCTACTAGGTGTTTTTATAGAATTGACCTTAGCGGGGAGACAGACAATGGTCACTGAGTAACAGCATGTAATTTTCAAAGCAACATGCGACCTAGAGCATATCTTTTTCCCCTCATGACAGGAAAGGCCCCACAATCTTCTTCTACAGCCACAAGAGCCCTCGACCTGCATCCAACAACATTTTAACCTCTGCCTGACCCAGCTCACCAGGAAGCTGCCAACTGAGGCAGAGCCCAGGGGAGGTACCCCAAATCTGGTCGACCTTCAAGACCCCTGCCTGTCACATCTCTACCCAAGTCCTCACAGCCCCACTTCACTGTAGCACACTCCACCTCCACTGCCAGCTTATGGCCTCAGTCTACCAGCTCCCTTAGTCCTGACATACACTTAGTCTCTTGGCTTGCTTTTTCCTTCTTAATCTGTGCTCCCAGTCATCTGACCTTGGCTTCCCTGTCCAAGACAGGTCAACTAGCCCAACAGAATGGCAGCACATCTCCTTGCTGGCTCTGAGGGCTGGCGCAAGGGAGCAACGAGTAGAGGCAAACCTGCTGCAGGCATATTCACAGCAGCAGCAGTTTGTAGAGTCTGTTTCTGACACAGGGGACTTACTGCCTACATTTCACCAGTATGCCTAGGAGTATTTATGAACATCAACAGGAGACCATTGACTGATGACTCTGCAACCGAGCCAAGATTCTCTACTTCAGAGAATGACCTCTGAGCAAGTGCAGAAGCACACATCCTCAGTTAGTGTACTAGTTCTCATTCCAGGCAGTGAAGAAGTTTGCCAAGTTCACAAAGCAAGGAAAGGATAGAGTCACAGGGAACATAAAGCCAGCACCCAGGAGGAGAGGAGGACGGGGCAAGATGCAAAGAGACCCATTTCCTAGCCACTCTGACCACATGGCTTTCCCCAAGAGCCCAGGGAGGAAGGACTGCTGGCTGACAGTGCAGATTTAACCGTCCATTGTTTATAATGTGTCAAACACTTGTGTGTACACACATCCACACACGGCAGCATACACATGCAAATACATGTAGCAGGCTAACCAATTCACAGTCAGTGGAGTTGGCTCTCTAGGAAAAAAAAAAGTTCTATTTTGTGGCATTAGTTGATTCTGGGGTATAAATGCTTACACTGGAGTTCACCTCACGCTAGCACCATTGGCCGCTGAATGTGCAGCTGGGACTGTATCTTTTCACTGTGAATGAAAAGGGTGTATGACTGGCAAACTCATTGAGTTTTTGTTGGTCTACACATGTCTGTCACTTGTTTTGTCTGATAATTTAATGACATACAGAATTCTGGTGGACAGATAATTTCCCTCAAACTCGGAAGTTAAGAGAAAGGAGAAAGTACTTCTGGCTTTCGAGGTGGAGAGGTCAAGGGAGGCAATCAGGTCATGAAAACCAAGAGGATGATAGGACTGGGTTGCGAGAAGAAATTCCAGATACGGAGCAAGAGAAGCAAAGGCATAGAGGCCAGAACACAAAGTACAATGGCAGAGAAAGTGAAGAAAGGCAGGGCTGGGTTCAGTTCCTCAGAAGATCCCAGAAAAAATGTGCCCTTCCCCGCCCCCTGCTTTTTTCCATTGTGGGTTTCTGAATGGAGAATTCACATGATCAGATTTAGGACTTGGGAAAACAAAAATCTAACATCTTGTTTGTCTACTTTCTGGATAGATAAGAAGAACAGATTTAGCAAAACCAAAACAAAGCCACTGCGGTGAGTAGCAACTAGAGCAGGGAAAACAAGTGGGAAACATATGTCACGATGAACAGGAGAAAAATGACCAAAACCCCCCACACAGCTTGGCCTCATTTCAATGGAGAACAAACTCTATGATGAAAGCCAGCTGGTACAGGTCAGGCAGATGGAAGACATAATCTGGAGAGAAATCACGTCAGTTGAGGCTGGCTAATTTGCCTGTCACTGTACCCTGTGCCCTGCTGCTGACTGCCACACCACTATGTACTTTCAGCTTCAGGAGTTTTGTTAGAAAACCTGCACTTGAGTTTTAGAGCTTCCTTCAAACAGGAAGGAAGTGAGAGGTCAGGAAGAAAAGCAGCTGACCTGAAAAGCCCTGGCTACCCCACCTGCCCAGCACAGCTGCTCCTGTGCCCCCACCTGTGTGCCCCCACCTCGTGGGCCCAGCTGTATCCAAGCCCAGCTGCACTCCTGCACCCCTAACGGCTCTCCTCAGCACCCTTCCCTACTGCATAGCACTTACTGTATTACTCGTTTCTCCTTGGCAAGACCGCGTTTCCTGAGGACAGAGTCTATCTTCCTCACAAGTTTTCCCCCAGGATCTAGAAGGTACTCAATAAATAAATGGCACTGAATCAAACTGCCTAAAATCACACAGATTTTAAGTAACAGAGTCAGGAGTGAGGCTTGATTTGTCCCCTGGAACACTGAGTGCCATGTTCTACCATTATGCTCCAGAACTTAGAGAATTCTGACTGCACTTTTCTGTCATGAGTTTCTGGGCTTCGTTGTGATTTTGCAAAACACATGACCCAGTCCCCAGCGATCCCTGCTTGGGTCCTGGCCATCTGTACTAGCAGGGCTGCCACCGGGACTAAGAAGAAAAAGGTCAAGCTTGTGTATAGGTGAGTGTCTGGGCCACTGTACGGGGCTTCCGTAAGCCCCTTCCAAAAAACAAGCTCAAAGTCTGAATCTTCCTTCACTTTGATGACTTCGTATTTGGAATCCCCTCGTCCCTGCTATCATCAGTACTGAGCGTTCACACAGGTGCACACACACGCACAGCACAGGGCAAATAAGACTTCGCTTCTGTGGGGAGGAGGGGTGACTCCATGGTAAAGATCGCTTCAATCACCAGAGTGAGCTGTGGGCTCAGGAAGACTCATTTTTAAATGCCCTTAATCAACTCTGCCTGCTGCCCTGTGGGCTCTGACTTTAGTATTGAACCCTCTCAAGGTGTTCCTTGTCCACCCTCCAATCCCAGGCCAAATTCTTTCTTTATTGACAGCAAGCAAAGGTTGCGCATCACTTTTGCCTTTAGTAGGCCCATGCCTGCCCTCTGGCTTTCAGTCCTAAAGGCACCAGCGCCGACTCTGAGGCCACGCATGCCAGCCTCATCCTGCTCTCCACTCCTCGGGCCCCCCTTCCTCAACGCATCCAGCATGCTTCCTCTTTCTCTGTTAGCCAAGCAGCTGTCACTGTGGGCTCTGCCCACACACCAGCCTCCAGCCCTCCCCTTGCTTTGTTTCCAGACACCCTAGAGCACCTCCTGGCAACTCTGCTGCCCAGACCTTTCAAGGCCCAGGAGGTGGATCTGACCCTCCTCTCAACTTCCTGCTGCCAGTTCTGAGATCTAGAAGTTCTCCTGTGCTTTGCATTACAAGTACCTGAGACTTATTAAACATATATATGTCTGGGCCCTACTTCAAACCAAGAGAATCAGAATCTCTAAGGATGGGGTCCAGGCATCAGCATTTTTTTATTTTTATTTTTTTTATTTTTTATTTTTTTTTAATGTTTTTTTTTTTTAATTTAGTTTTAGGAGAGAGACAGAGAGAGAGCGTGAGCAGGGGAGGGTCAGAGAGAGAGGGAGTCACAAACTGAAACAGGCTCCAGGCTCTGAACTGGCAGTCAGCACAGAGCCCGACGCGGGGCTTGAACCCACGAACCACGAGATCATGACCTAAGTGAAAGTCGGACGCTTAACCGACTAAGCCACCCAGGCGCCCCCATCAGCATTTTTTAAAATCTCAGGTGCTGAGCTAGGGTTTAGAACCACCGGTCTATTCTGAGCAAACATGTCGGCAGTCAACAGTGGACATACTAATTTATTCAACAAGTATCAACCGAGCAATTACCTCATCAAAGGCACCAAAATCTACCCCGACACCCCCCTTCAAAATCACAAGCTCACTTAGGCAGGAGCAAGTCCTTCACATCTGACAATTTTCCCAAACTAATTATCTCTAAATTAGAAAAAAAAATTCTTTCTTATGTCTGTGTTACAAACACATATATGGAAGATCACACTCATAGTCATGAGATAGACTGGGTGACATATCGACTGACCTTTTTTATGCTCTGCTTTGTGGTCTCTTAGAATAGTACATTAATTTGGCAGCATGAATATTTCATTGCAAAAACAGATAACTACTAATCAAAATATACCACTATAAAAAGAAATCGAGTTGACTTTGAAATTTAAAACTTCTATTCACTAAAAACTAAAGTCAAAAAATATTACTAAAAAGGGAAAAAGGGGAGAGCCCAAAAGATAGAAACATAAAATACATGCAACAACCAAATATTAGTAACCAGAACACAACAAAAATCTCTAAAAACAATCAATGAAAAGATAACCAGAAATAAAGTTGGGCAAAATATTTGAAAAAGAAACTTGCAAAGAAGGAAATATAAGCATGAAGAGATGCTCAATCTTTAGTAATAGGAAAATACTTCTCAATTACAAAGAGATACTATGTCACACTCAGTCATTTTTTAAAAGCAACATAATGGAGAATTAGGAAGTCAAATAGTATTATAGGTCAGAATACTGACCCACAGGAACACATACTTTGTTGGTGGGTGTGACAATTGGTCCAGCCACTATGAAAACTATTTCGGGGGGTTTCTAATAAAGGTGTAGAAATGTATATGTTGTATAATTCAACTCCTGTGTGATTTCGGTGGGTTTCTCTGGTGGTATACAGAGAGGAGGAATTTACACAAATATTTGGAGCAAATTTTTAACAAAAATTTGGAGTCAGCATAATTCAAAGTCCATTAGCATCCATCACCAGAAAAAATATTTTGAGTAACAGTCATACAATGGAATATTATATAATGAAAATATCTCTAAGAGCTAGCTACTGGATTCAAAATGGATGAATCTCACAAACCTCGAGTAAAAAAATAAAATCTTAGAACACCACTTCAAGTCTTAAAATATTTAAAATACTGACTATAGTTTAGGAATATTTTACCAGTACAGAGAAAGGCTTTTAAATTCCCAGTTAAGGCAAGTGGTCCTACTGGTGGAAAGGGGAATGTATGTAGGGAAGGGAGGACCAGAGGCTTAGGAGTGACTACCTAGGTGTTCAATGAATTATATTTTCTAGTTTGTCTATCTTAAATACTGTAAAATAAATTTGTAATATATTTTATTTTATTGGAAAAGATTTTATTTTTGAGTTAACAGCAGGAAGCCCTATACAAATAGCCTATATATACTACTTCTTTCCTTCTGAAATCTTTATTTGGTAATATAAGGTATTGTGTGTAAAATTCCTCAGAATCGAGATGAAATTTCTTTGAAACAGTGAAATGAAATCCTGGAAAACTGGGCTGGGACTCAGGTGGCCTTGCTCAACATAACTGCTCTGTGTCTCAGTATGAAGGGGCTGATGAAGAATCCCCCCAAAACATTAGCTCACAGAATTTAAAGCTTCCTAAAGGTTAAGCAACTCACTCAAAGGACTAGTGAGCCCAGATCCATCTTAGTTAGAAGGCCATGCTATTACTTATATATTCACTTATATTTGGATTTGTTCTAGGAAAGTCTTCAGATGATATGCAACAGAGCTAACAAAACAAAACAAAACACCCTTTTAAAATGATTTACAATTATATGAAAGACCTGAGGGTGCCTGGGTTGCTCAGTCGGTTAACCCTCTGACTCTTGATCTCAAGTCAAGTCTTGATCTCAGAGTCAAGGCTCTTGAACTCTCTTGAGTTCAAGCCTCATGTCTGGGCTCCATGCTGGGTGTGAAGCCTACTGGAAGGAAGGAAAGAAGGCAAGAGGAAAGATGGGAGAGAAGGAGGGAGGGAGAGCTGGCCAATAAATAATGAGCATGAGGCAGATCAAGAGGGGAGGTCTTTATGAATAAGATACCTCACAGCCACCACAGCTGCCAGTGAAAGACAGAGACCTGGCCCTCAGCCACCACCATGTACAAGGTGAGACAGTGATGGGCTTTCCAGCACCATGTCTTACAATGCCCCCACCTATGCCTTCTTCTCCATTCCCCAGACACTGGTGTTAACAAGGCTGTTGTTTCTTACAAAGTAAAACAGCTCCCCTCAGCCAAGTGGAAAGAGAATCATCTACCGTACTATGCCTGGACAACACTGCTGCAAGAAAGAACAGAGGCCACTGAGGCGAGCCTCATGTTACCGCCGAGGCAGTAAAAATCAATGCTGAAGATGCCTGGATGCCATCAGATCCTAACACAGAAAATGTGGCCAGCATAGTCTGATGGAGGAGACTTTCTCCACCACTACACACCTCACAAATCAGATGACAGAAATTGTTTTTTTTTAAATTTATTTTTATTTGTTTGTTTTGAGAGAGAGCGTGTGTGTGAGCAAGGGAGGAGCAAAGGGGAGAGAGAGAGAGAGAGAGAGAGAGAGAGAGAGAGAGAGAATCCCAAGGAGGTTCCACACTGTAAGCATGGACACCAACACATGCAGGGCTCAAACCCACAAACGACGAGATCATGACCTGAGCATCCCAAGTTGAGTCAGATGCTTAACCCACTAAGCTATTCAGATGCCCCCAATTAGATGACAGGAATTATTTAGATATTGCCACTTCATCTACAGCTATGAGAAAAGAGGTCCACTTGATAACAATTACATGTTAAAATAAAAAGAAGAAAAATGGTCAAGAATACAATCCATGAAATGGTGAATGCCCCAAAGAGGCTAGTACAAGGAAACTTTACAAAAAATTAGCTTTGGAGGACAAAAAAAACCTAACCATACTTAGATATGATTATGTCAAAAGGCTTTACATTATACATGCAGTCCAAGAATCAAAGCCTTCACAAACGTAAAAATTCTGCTAGTATCACTGGACTTAGTGTGTATAAACTTAACACTATTCCCAGATTTCAAAGGTCAAACCCAGAGTCTGACTTGGAAAGCAGAGGAATTTACAGGCAACCGCAAACTGTGACATCTCTCAACTAACTTCCTTTTATTAGGGATATTACTGATAATGGACACTGCCTGATGGCTTGAAGCATTTACAGTGACATTGTATAATAGAGGATGAACAAAGCACAGTCGATCTCTAATTATTCAGGAGGCAGTCATCCAGATTGTGGAAAAACCCAAGCGTTTCTCATGCTCTTCCAGCTTACTCTGTGCCTTCTCTGGAACATTAAATGAAGGCAGGAAAAAGTGAAGGGGTATGATATTCAAATCAGCCAATTCTGCTACATGGTCAGTTTTGGTAAAAAGATCTGATGGGCAAGGGAAGAGAAACCATATGCTAAAAATGAGTTTGAGATTTCCTGTGGATTTCAAATATCCATACTGCCTCTGTCCTCAGTTTCGTCACTGATAAGCCAGAGATGCCTTCGAGAACCAATACTGCAATGTCTGTTTTGCCTGGCTCCAAGAAAATCTCATGCTAAGGACCCACTGACCCTGAAACGACTCTGTATTTTTCACCACACCTAGTACTGCCCTCAAAATTCATCCACAAGTGATGGATGAATGGATGGATGGAAGCCACCAGTGCCTGGGTGGCTTAGTCAGTTAAGCGTCCGACTTTCACTTAGGTCATGATCTCGCGGTTCGTGGGTTCGAGCCCCGCGTCGGGCTCTGTGCTGACTGCCAGCTCAGAGCCTGGAGCCTGTTTCAGTCTGTGACTCCCTCTCTCTCTGACCCTCCCCTGCTCACACGGTCTCTCTCTCTCTCTCTCTCCTAGAAATAAATTTAAAAAAACATTAAAAAAAAATCATCCACAAGTGTTCTCCTCACTCTGGTGCATCAGGGCCACTCACACTGAGGTAAATTGCAAACTTCAGTCCCCAAGTCCATGAATCATCTGAACACAGGTTAATCAATCAGTATCAAACTCTGATTTCCCATTAAAAATAAATCACACTTAAAAGTAAGTAATTACGGTGCCTGGGTGGCTTAGGTCATGATTCCACAATTCAGGGGTTTGAGCCCACTTCGGGCTCTGTGCTGACAGGTCAGAGCCTAGAGCCTGCTTCAGAATCTATGTTTCCCTCTCTCTTTCTGCCCTTCTACCATATGTGCTCTGCTTCTCTCTCTCCCTCAAAAATAAACACTAAAAAATATTTTTTAAAAACTATGTAATTCTTGGGGGCCTGGTGGCTCAGTTAGTTAGCGTCCAATTTCAACTGAGGTCATTATCTACAGTTTGTGAGTTCAAGCCCTGCGTCGGGCTCTGTGCTGACAGTTCAGAGCCTGGAGCCTGCTTCAGATTCTGTGTCTCCCCTTCTCTCTGCCCCTCTCCTGCTCATGCTCTGTCTCTGTTTCGTAGTAATTAATAAATGTTAAAAAAAATTTTTTTAAAGGAATTAATTCTTGAGAAGTTACCTACAAAATGCAAAAGTACAGTTTTTTGAAAAAAAGTTTTACTTATTTGGTAAAAACAATGGTTTCTAAACAGTTATTCATAAAAAGCACAGTTCACATCCTAAAGATACACGACTTAGGTGAAACACTATACCATTAAAACCTCAATATGTTTTAGAAAGTTAGCAAGTGCGACAGCCACCCTGAGATAGCATTCCAAGGTCCCTGTGACCACTCCTCCTTACGGAAGGTTGCACAGAGCAGGAGTCAAGTCCCCAGTGAGCCCTGGCCCTGTGGTTTCACAGGGCTTATGTCAAATGCCAACGGGACAACACTCAAAATCTTAATTCTTGTTTTCTAAAAATATTGTTGTTTTAGATTCAGAGATAAGGACAAGGAAGCACCTTGGGGATGGAAGCAGCTTTTTTTTTTTTTTAATTTTTTTTTAATGTTTTATTTATTTTTAGGAGAGAGAGACAGCGTGAGCAGGGGAGGGTCAGAGAGAGAGGGAGTCACAGGCTGAAACAGGCTCCAGGCTCTGAGCTGTCAGTCAGCACAGAGCCTGACGTGGGGCTTGAACCCACGAACCGCGAGATCATGACCTAAGCGAAAGTCGGATGCTTAACCGACTAAGCCACGGAAGCAGCTTCTTTACAGGGATGTGGCTAAGCCAAGGAAGGCCCCTATGGAGCACTTTCTTTTCTCCCAGAGCTTTAGAGCTTTAGAATCAAAGACCACTTTTGGCTTAATCAAAGTACGTTTCTTTTAAAAGGTAGTTCAGGGGCACCTGGGTGGCTCAGTCACTTAAGCATCTGACTCCTGGTTTCAGCTCAGCTCATGATCTCACAATTCTTATGTTCAAGACCCACACTGGGCTCTGTACTGACAGCACAGAGCCTGCTTGAGATTCATTGTCTCTCTCTCTCTCTCTCTCTCTCTCTCTCCCACACACACACACAAAATAAACTTATTTTTTAAAAAATAAAATAAAAAAGTAGTTCAAAGTAACAACCTATCTTATATGCCTTCCATCTGGAACCCATGTAGAAGAAAAACTACCAGTAACTGACTGATAAAATTATAAAGAACAAGTTAGGAGTATTTTGGTCTGAGAGATTTAACAACAGACTTCAAAGATATAAGTAACAGAACAGCATGGTTCTAGCAGAGAGAAAAATGAAGATAACAGAAAGCTTAGGAACATACACACATGCATGCCAACATGAATATGTATATATATAAAATTTTGTTCCTAAGCTTTCCCTTATCTTTCATTCATCTCTCTGCTAGAATCATGCCATTTTGGAAGTATGACTGTAGTAAACAGGACAAGTGTGGATTGATATCAGTGAAGAAGAAGTGAATAATTCAGTAACTTCACTAATGATAGGATAATTGGTTAATATGTGGAGAAAAATTGGGTTAGCTCCACACTTTATAACATATGGTGTTTATTTATGGGGGGTGAGCAGGAGCAGAGAGAGACAGAGAGAGATAGAAGAACCAAAGTAGGCTCTGCAATGACAACACAGAACATGATGCCGGGCTCACACTCAGGAACCCGTGAGATAGTGACTTGAGCTGAAGTTGGACACTTAACTGAACCACCCAGGTGCCCCCAGATAGTTTAAAATTTTAAGTGGTTTAAATAGCAGTTTAAAATAAACCCTTAAGAACATCGAAGAAAGGGGTGCCTGGGTGGCTTAGTCGGTTAAGCGTCCGACTTTTGCTTAGGTCATGATCTCGCGGTTCGTGGGTTCGAGCCCCACATCGGGCTCTGTGCTGACAGCCAGCTCAGAGCCTGGAGCCTGTTTCAGAGTCTGTCACTCCCTCTCTCTCTCTGACCCTCCCCTGCTCACGCTGTCTCTCTCTCTCTCTCCTAGAAATAAAAACATTTTAAAAAATTAAAAATAAAAAAAAGAACACTGAAGAAAATAAATAGGTGAATACTTCTATCATTCAAGAGCCTGGAAGGCCTTGCTGAGAATAAGATCAAAGACATCAACAGTGAAAGAAATGACTGTTAGATTTTCACTAATAATGGCACAAAAACAGACACACAGACCAATATAATAGAGAACTATGGCCAACTAATCTTTGACAAAACCCTAGAGGAGAAAGCAGGAAACAACCTCCTTGACCTCAACTGCAGCCATTTCTTACTTGACACATCCCCAAAGGCAAAGGAATCAAGAGCAAAAATGAACTACTGGGACCTCATCAAGATAAAAAGCTTCTGCATGGTAAAGGAAACAATCAATAAAACTAATAGGCACTGTCAGAATGGGAAAAGATAGTTGCAAATGACATAGCAGATAAAGGGCTAGTATCCAAAATCTATAAGGAACTCACCAAACTCCACACCCAAAAAACAAATAATCCAGTGAAGAAATGGGCAGAAGACATGAACAGACATTTCTGCAAAGAGGACATCCAGATGGCCAACAGACACATGAAACGATGCTCAGTGTCCCTCCTCATCAGGGAAATGCAGATCAAAAGCACACTGAGATACCACCTCACGCTGGTCAGAGTGGCTAAAACAAATCAGAAGACTCTAGAGGCTGGCAAGGATGTGGAGAAACAGGCACCCTCCTACATTACTAGTGAAAATATAAACTGGTGCGGCCCCTCTAGAAAACAGTGAGGAGGTTCCTCAAAAAACTAATAATAGAACTTCCTTATGACCCAGCAATAGCACTGCTAGGAATTTACCCAAGGGACACAGAAGTACTGATGTATAGGGGCACATGTACCCCAAAGTTCAAAGCAGCACTCTCAACAATAGCCAAAACATGGAAAGAGCCTAAGTGTCCATCAACAGATGAATGGATCAAGAACATGTGGTTTAGCTATACGCTGGAATACTCCATGGCAATGAGAAACAATGAAATCTGGCCATGTGTAGCAACATGGATGGACCTTGAGGGTGTTATGCTGAGCGAAATAAGTCAGGCAGAGAAGGACAGATACCATATTTTTGCACGTATAAGGATTACGAAGAACGTAACAGGACTATGGGGGAGGAGAAGGGGAAAATAGTTGGGGAGAGGGAGGGAGGCAAACCATGAGAGACTCTTGAATGCTGAGAACAAACTGAGGGCTGATGTGGGAGGGCAAAGGAGAAGGGGGGTGACAGACAAGGAGGAGGGCACTTGTTGGGATGTGCACTGTTATATGGAATCCAACTTGACAGTAAACTATTTATAAAAAAAAGATTTTCGTTAATAAAAATATATAAAAGTATAATAAATACAAAATTATAAAAAGAAACTGAGAAAAGGTATTAGTAATATACAGTAGAAAAGAAAGTGTTATACTTATCAGAGTTCCTTAAAATTCAATAGGATAACTGTTTAAAAGCAAGCATCCCCAGGGGCGCCTGGGTGGCTTAGTCGGTTAAGCGTCCAACTTTTGCTTAGGTCATGATCTCGCGGTTCGTGGGTTCGAGCCCCGCGTCGGGCTCTGTGCTGACTGCCAGCTCAGAGCCTGGAGCCTTTTTCAGAGTCTGTGTCTCCCTCTCTCTCTGACCCTTCCCTGCTCACACTGTCTCTCTCTCTCCTAGAAATAAATAAAAATATTAAAAAAAAGAAAAAAAGCAAGCATCCCCATCAAAAATGGGACAATAAAGGACAGACAAGTCACAAAACATACACACAAACAGGCTGTAAAGGTCATGCAATGATGCTCAGCCTCTCCAGCAATCCAAAAATGGAACTCAAAGCTAGATTCCACTTTTGTTTGACAAATTCCAAAGATTTTACAATAATGATGCCCAATCCTGTTGAAGGTATGAGGAAATAAGTATTTTCTTTGCTGGAGGGGAGGAAAACTGTCCCAGTGACACTGCACCCCTTATCACACACCAAATGCCTTCCTGGGCTACAGTAACCGAAATGGTTACAACTTCCAAATGTGTTTGAGACTTCTTCCATTGCTAACCCCTTTCCTCTGTTTATACATCCACCATGGTATTTGTCATGTAATAACTTTGCCACCATAACCAATAGCTGTCAGGAGCAGAAGGATCCTAGGAGACAAACGGCTACTCCATCCAACCCCAGACAGAGAACCAACAAATGATCAGCTGTGACAGGTGCATCCCAGCACCCAACACCCATTTCCATCTGCTACAACCAGGACTCACAGCTTTTGGTGAGTGGGTGTTTAATACATCATTAAAAAGCCAAACAAGTCCTTCATAAATGAAAGATTATTCTACTCTGTGGCACAAAATGCAGAAAGCTACCAATGTTGCTATTCGGTAAAAGGTTTTCAATGTAACACCAAATCTGAAATCCTTTTCCCCATGTGTAACTAAGGGGCAATACCACATGCCCCCTTGGAGGGCAGATGCTAAGTCTGTATTAATCATGGATGGATCTCTTGTGCTTGGCACAGCAGACAATCAATAAATGACAGATAGTATGATCATACCTCATTCATTCTTTTGGAAAAATTCTTACTGAGTGCCACAGTGAGCCAGAAACTTAAAAGATGCCTGACACTTATAAACTAACTTCATAAACTGGATCATCAAAGCATAAGCTCTTTCTTTACACTGCATAAAAATGGAGTCCCCAAATATCTGACTGGCTTACATGAAAACACAAATGTCAACCTGTGGATTAGCTAACTTTACCTAACTTTCCCCCACTACTGCAGAAAATCAAGAATTGCTTTACATTCTAACCTGTATTATGACAAAACATTCTTCCAGATACTGCCTCCTGGTAAATGATAGTTGCCAAGAGTTTGGGAATTGGAAGGCTCCCGAGGGATCACTTTCCTTAGCCTTTTTCATTTTACAGACTGCCCAGTAAGGCCTAAGAGGCTATGTGGTATGCTCAAAATCATATACAAGCGAGATGTCGCACTAGGATACAACTTAAGTCTCGAGGATTGTAGGCCAGTGATACTTCCACCCTGCCCCACTGTTTCTTCCTGGTACTCACCAAAATGCTTTCCCTTTAATAACAGAACCATAGAATACCGCATTTTTAGGCCTTGCAAAGCAAAGATTTTAGAATAGATTTACTTGTGGTCAGCTTTATTCCCAATCCCAAACTCATGACTGAATATAATTTAAGAATCTATAAATATATACCATGTACGTGAGCAGACTAACCACAAAGGTTAAAAGCCTTTACTAGCCATCCTCAAAGAGATTATGAATTATTCTTAAAAGAAAAGGCTAATCATGACTTTAAAAATATCCTCAAGGGGCATCTGGGCGACTCAGTCGTTTAAGCCTCTGATTCTTGATTTCAGCTCAGATCATGATCTCAAAGTCGTGAGATCAAGCCCCACACCCACATCAGGCTCAGTGCCAAGCATGGAACCTGCTTGGGATACTCTCTGTCCCTCTCCTGCTCGTGCACACACACGTGCTCTCTCTCTTTCTCAGTATTCTTGCTTAAAGAGAAAAACCTTTCTTTGAATCATCTAAATCTTTGATTAAATTGTCACCTGCCCCTTGTCCTGCAGCCAACTAGATGCAAAAGTAAATTCTGTCTGAAGGAATATGCCGTCCCATAGAGCCTCAAATTATCTCTAAAATTGCTCAAATATATTGTCCAATACTCAGTAAAAATAAGTAGGTCATAATGGAAAAAAAAAAGAAAAAAGAAACCAAAAATTAAAAAGGGAACATCATTAGACAAATAGAAGATTCAGATAGTGGAGTTATCATACACAGACCTTAAAATAACCACAGTTACTACGTTCAAAGAATTAAAAGACAGATATAAAATTTTGGCAAAGAGCTAGAAGCTATTAAGAAAATCAAGTGACAATTTCCATACTGAAAAATACAATAATTAAAAACAGCCACCTACTGGGTGGGTATATAAGGCTACAAGGCACAGGGAAGAGAAAGAAGTGGGATACATGTCAGAAAAAAGATACAGACTAAGGTACAGGGAGACAAAAGAATAGAAAATATAGGAAGGAGTTTAAAAGACATCTGGCACACAGAGGAAAGGTGTCATATACATGTAATGTCATTTCTGGTAAACTGAGAGAGAATGGGGCAAAAATATCTGAAGAGAAAATAGCTGAGATTTTCCAATACTGAAAAAATAAATCAAGCCACAAATTTAAGAAGTATGATAAACCCTAGAAATAAAAAATACAATGAAAACAACATCTACTCATATTATTAAAGAATAATTAAGAGTAGGGGCGCCTGGGTGGCTTAGTCGGTTAAGCGTCCGACTTTCGCTTAGGTCATGATCTCGCGGTTCGTGGGTTCGAGCCCCGCATCGGGTTCTGTGCTGACTGCCAGCTCAGAGCCTGGAGCCTGTTTCAGAATCTGTGACTCCCTCTCTCTCTGACCCTCCCCTGCTCACGCTGTCTCTCTCTCTCTCTCCTAGAAATAAATAAAAAAACATTTAAAAAAAAAAGAAGAAGAATTAAGAGTAAAATACAAAGTGAAAAATGTTTTAAAATAGCCAAGTGAAAAGACACAGTGCCTTAAAGGAGCAACAGTACTAAGACTGACATCTAACTTCTTGATGGAAATAACAGGAGGCAGAATACAATGACATGGTGTCTTCAAACTGCTGAAATAAATTCCAGGCCAGTCTAGAACTCTATCTCCAGCAGCAATATACTTCAAAAATAACAATAAAACTTTTATAAATATACAAATATAAAATACATATTAAATATATCTATTTTTTATAATATATATAAAATATAAAATAAGATAAAACCTGAGAGAATTTGCCATCAGGTGTGTGGCACTAATGAAAAGACTAAAGGGGGATCTTTAGTTAAAATGCATATGATCTAAGATGAAAGCTCACAGAGAAAATAAACAGTAGCACTGGGAAAGGTAAACATGTAAGTAAATCTAAACAAATATTGAGGGTAGAAAACAGTAATGTCTTCAATTTTAAAAATATAAATGATTAAAACACCCTACAAGACAATGAGAACAAAAATTAGTAAAATTAGTAGGGAAATTTATTCTAAGTTCCTTCTATGGTCTGGAAGAGGGGGTAGAGGTATTAACATTAGACTACTAAGAATAATTTTGTAATTTCTGTGAGTTTCCAAAGAATATTAAACGGAGTGTGTAGCTAACAAGGTACTAGAGTGGAGAGAGAGAATAAAACATATAAACTAGTAGAAACCAAGAGAAGAAAAATATGAAGAGTGGAACAGGGGAGGAAAACAAAGCAAATAGTAAAATAATAGCATTAAATGACAATATATTGCTAATTGTATTTAATATAAATAAACTTAAGTTCCACTTCCAGTAAGGAAGTGTTAACTCCTCAATCTCTAACCCTCTCAACGGATAACAGTGATGAACTCTAGAGAAAAGTGACAACCTTAGGGCTCTGGGGAGTGAACAAAAGGAGGAAGACTCATGAAGGTGACTATCAACTTAGAGAAAGAACCCAATGCCTGTTGAATTTACCAGCTTCTCATTTTTGCCTTGAAGGCAGGCCATAGTCAACAGCAGGGCATGGGCAGATCAAAATGACAGACACCATCAAGCTTGCTGAAGGAACCAGAAGATGGAGTGTGGGGCCACAGGAGTGCTGGACAGTGAAGGGAGAGTTCCACCACAGAGGGAACCAGAGAGGGACAATTCTAAACTCTGCCCAAATCTCTGAAACTTGAACCACATATGCAGGAATCATATTCCAAGGAGCCCTGCTCAAGGTCAAATAGCTCACCTGGTATTTGAATTGCCTCCACCTCAGATGGCAATAGTATTTACAGTGTGTGTCTAGTAAACTCAATCATCTGCTAAAACAAACCCACTAAATCAACACTCTTCATCAGAATCTGGAGTCTTCCCAACACATCATCCACAATGTCCCGGATACAATCCCCAAACACTGCACATAAGAAAAATGACCCAGATGTTGGAATGAGCAGACAAGGATTCTGAAGCTGCTATTATAATTGTGCTCGATGAGGTAAAGAAGTATACGCTCATAACAAATGAAAAAAGAAGAAATGTCAGCCCTAAAATGTCAATATGAAAAAGAAGAAATGGAATATTTAGAACTGAAAAATAAATTATCAGAACTAAACATTCCCTAAATGAGATAAGTATCAGAATAGCCATTACAGAGGAAAGAATCCATGAACATGAAAGTAGATGCATGGAAATTATCCAATCTGAAGAAGAATAAAAATAAACAGAGACCTAGGGATCTGTGGGCAATATAAAAAGGCAATTGGATTCTGGGGTGGAGAAAGAGAGAATGAGAGATAAAAGTATTGGGGAAAAAATAGGCTGAAACATTTCCAAGTTTGCAGAAAGACCTATGTTTACAGATTTAAGAATTCAACAAAATCGCAACCAAGATAGACATGAGGAAAGCTACACTTAGGTACATTCTAATCAATCTGGTAGAAGTTCAAGATAAAAGCAGCCACTCGAAACTATACACCGTGCACAGTGGGCAGTCCCAACAAATGCCTAATATTCATGACAAATGACAAAGTGGAGACAGATGACCAAGGAACCCTGAAGTTAAGACAGTTCTCAACAAAGAAAAACTAGACAATCGCTGCCCACAGACCTGCAATACAAGAAATGGTAAAATAGTCATTTCAGGTTCAAGGGCATGACGGAAGGAGACAATCCTGTTGAGGAGTAAATAAAGATCATCAGAAATAATACATATAAAGATTATTTTAGGGTGTGCCTGGATGGTTCAATCAGGTGAGCATCCAACTCTTGGTTTTGGATGAGGTCATGATCCCAGGGTTGTGGGATGGAGCCCCACATCAGGCTCCATGCTGAGCATGAAACCTGTTTGAGATTCTCTCTCCCTTTGTTCTTCATCTCTGCTCATTCTCTCTCTCTTTAAAAAAAAAAAAAAAAAAAGGTTATTTTAGTTTATCTGAATTAATAGGTGAAAATGACAACTCTTCTACGAGATAACATAGGAGACCACCTTCATGGCCCTGAGGGTAAGTAGAGATTTTGTCAACTGCACTAAGCTTCTATTCATCAAAAGACACTTATTTATTGTCAAACAGGGATGATTTTGAGAAAGAAAAGCAGCACAATCATTACTCTAGAAGACTATGCATAAATTGGGAAGACTAATCACAAAATTAAAATACAGTGACACTACCTACCTACTCATAGGTAAATAAGCAATAAGACTGTGCCTTTGGGTGCATCAAAGATATGCACAGGAGCATTATTTATAATAGCCCTAACTGGAAACATCCCAGATGTCCATTAACATTAGAATAAATAGTAGTACGATTAAGTGATGAAATACTACAAAGAGTGAAAATATATTAAATAATGCAATGCACAGTAACATAGATTTATCTCTGAAATATAATACTAAGCAAAGGAAGCTGGACATAAAACAATACATGCTATATGATTTCATTTACATAGGATTCAAAAATAGACAAAAATTACTGTATAGTTTTACAGATCAAACTAACAAGATAGGCAGTAATGACTGAGAGGTATTTTCCAGAGTACTGGTTCTATTTCTTAGCCTGTGTGAAAATTACAAATATGTTTATGATAATGCATCAAATAGTATGTTTATGATTTTTAAACTTTTTGGTCTGTATCCAGTTCTTCAATTAAAAAGTTTATTTAAACAAGTAAACTAGACCTAAATGTAAAATTCAATGTTCTTAAACTCCTAGAAGATAACATAGGGGAAAATGTACATGACTTTGGGTTTGAAAGCATCTTTTTACACACAACACCAAAGGCATAACCCCGGAAAGAAATAATTGACAGGATGGGCTTCACTAAAATTAAAAATGTCTGCTCTGCTCTTCATTAAAATTCAAATTTCTGCTCTGCAAAAGACAATGTCAAGAGAATGAGAAGACAAACTACAGACAGGGAGAAAATATTTGCAAAAGACACTAATAAAGGACTGTTATCCAAAATATAGAAAGAACTCTTCAAACTCAACAGTAAGAAAACATCCTGAGTAAAAAATGGACCAAATACTTTAACAGATAACTCACTAAAGATATATGGATGGTTAACAAGAGACTCTTAAATACTGAGAACTGAGAGTTGATGGGGGTGGGGGAGTAGGGAAAATGGGTAATGGGCATGGAGAAGGGCACTTCTTGGGATGAGCACTGGGTTATATGGAAACCAACTTGACAATAAACTGTATTTTTAAAAAAAGACATACATATGGTTAATAAGCACATGAAAAGATGTCATACCTCATATGTCATTATTGCAAATTAAAACAATGATACACACATCTATGAGAATGCTGAAAATCCAAAACCCTGACAACACCAAATGCTGGTGAGGATGTGGACAACATCAACTTTCATTTATTGCTGGTGAAAATGCAAAATGGTAGAGTCATTTTGGAAGACCGCTTGGTGGTTTTTTTGCCAAACTAAATATACTCTTACTATATGATCCAGCAATCATGCTCCTTGGTGTTTACCTAAAGGAGTTGAGAATTTATGGCCACATAAACGCTCCTGGATCTTTACGGCAGTTTTATTCATTGCCAACATCTGGAAGCAAGATGTCCTTTGGGTGGTGAATGGATAAGTAAATTGTGGTACATCTAGACAGTGGAATATCACTCAGTGCAAAGCCAAAAAAAAAAAGGAGCTCTCAAACCATGAAAAGACCTGTAGGAAACTTGAAAACTCACACGCATATTACTAAGTGAAAGAAACCAGCGTGAAAAGACTACATACTGTATGATTCCAACTATATTATACAAAAGGCCAAACCACTGAGACAGTGAAACAATGAATGACAACCAGGGCTGGAAGGAAGATGGAAGGAAGAACAGACAGCACAGTTAAGTTTTAGGGCAGTGAAACTCTTCTGTATGATGCTATGAGGGAGGACACATGTCAGAACACATCTGTCTGACCCATAAAATACACAAAACCAAGAGTGAACGTTACTGTAAACTATGAACTTTGGGTGATTAGGATGTATCAATGCAGGTTCATCAACTGTAACAAATACACTACTCTGGTGCAGGATACTGGCCACGGAAAATAAAATGAGAAATCTCTGTATTTTTGGCTCAATTTTTCTGTGAATCTAAAACTGCTCTAAAAATAAAGTCTACTAAAAAAATAAAGTACTTCAGTGCTTACATATATAACGTACAAGATATGCAAAATTCTTGTACTCTCATAAACAACACGTCCACATTTTATTATTAAAACATATTTAAATTTTAGGAATTTAATAACCTCCTAGGGTGGGAGAATGCAGTGTATCTGTGGCTTCCTGGTGGTGCAGGCCCAGCTTGGACCATCCTGGAGGGGATACCTCCCCACAAAGGAAGCCCCAGGGAGCACTCCCTGAGGTCAGTCCAAGGTTTCCAAGACATATTCCTTTGCTTGGCATTTTACGGTTCCATCAAGGGGGATTCAAAACAGCCTTATCCAAGAAGCTTTCTGATGGAGCTCAGGTCATCTGCTTCGTCGGGCTCCTCCCTTGGGCCACCAGACAGAGAATTCTTGACTTCCAACTTTCCAGAGTCTGCTGGACATTGCACCACCAGAATTCAGAATTTGCTGTCAGAAAAAACAGACTGGAGGGGCTGAAAGGACTTAACATCAAGAACATCACGAGGGAAAAATACCACATAATATAAAAGTAACTGACATGGGAACAGCAGCTCTTGCTCATGTCACACCTCACATTTTGTTTTTTTGTTTTTAATTTTTTTAATGTTTATTTTTGAGAGACAGACAGAGTGGGAGTGGCGTAAGGGCAGAGAGAGAGGGAGACACGGAATCTGAAGAAGGCTCCAGGCTCTGAGCTGTCAGCACAGAGCCCAACGCGGGGCTCCAATCCATAAACTGTGGGATCATGACCTGAGCCAAAGTCGCACAGTCAACGGACTGAGCCACCCAGGTGCCTCTCATACTTCACCATTTGTAAACAATATAAAAAATTATGCTGTTGATAACCACATCCTCAAAGAATTGGAGATTTGGAATTAAACATGTGTTTCTTTGGTGGTGTCCCTCCTGAACCTAAATTCCCTCTTCCTATTTTTATTACATAGACACACTCACCAGAACTCCACATAATCACCTGCAGTTCATGAGATGTAACATAAAAATATACTTATGGATGGAACAAAACCATTTAAGAAAGCAATTAAAATGATTTCACAAGCTGGTTTATATTTATTTCATTTCAGAAGTTTCTAATAATTAAGGTACAATGCTAAACACTGTCACAGTCAAGAGTACCAGGAGCCACAAAGCTTCCCCAAACAGTGAACGAACCTGGAGCGTTTTTTCAAATACTGACTTGAACTAGTACTTACTAGCAAGAAAGAAAGTGAAATGATGAAGATTGATTTTATACTGTTTTCAGTGTTAGTATTAATATTCATAGCTATCCCCTGAGATATGTGAAAATTTTATCTCTCTTTAAAATAACCTGGAGTCATCGTATGATGTCATGTAGAATTCTCCAGAGACTTGTCCCTGTGGTTTCCATCTCAGGGGAACACGGGAGTTGAAAACTGAAACAGATAGCCTTGAGCGAGGCCATCATTAGGGCTAGGGATGTTCAATGACAACCTAGGATGACATCACACTCCTTTCTTAGCTGTCAGTCAGGTTCCTACCTACCAGAACCTACCCAGAGCATGAAGGGCCAGACAGTGGCCCAAGTACTGAACAGGGGACTTTTTTCTTTAGAAGAAGGGGAGGTATACTTGGGCTCTAACTTGGGTGATTATATTTACAGTGAGGACAAGATCAGAAGTCACAAAGTCCCAGGGATGGTCCTAGGAAATGGTGCAGAGTGGTAGATGGAGGCAGAAACCTAAGAGCATGTGGTGCCCAGGAAAACTCTGGTGACCTCAGTCTCCAAAGCATGGCTTTCTGGCCTCAGAGAATAATGGAGGTTTACTAGGCTGCCCTGGACTCCGTGAGGATGTGTTCTGCATAGTTTAAGAAATGAGGAACTGTGAACTGTATTTCCAAAGTGATTAAAATGATGCTAATTATTTTTAAAAAAAATTTTTAATGTTCATTTTTGAGAGAGAGAAAAAGAGATACAGAGTATGAGCAGAGGAGGGTCAGAGAGAGAGGGAGACACAGAATCTGAAACAGGCTCCAGGCTCTGAGCGGTCAGCACAGAGCCTGGTGCAGGGCTCAAGCCCAGGAACCGTGGGATCATGACCTGAGCCCAAGTCAGATGCTTAACGGACTGAGCCATTCAGGTGCCCCAATGATAATTATTTTTAAAGTTGTAATGGTTAGTGGAGTAAGTCTCACCTACGTGGAAAAAGTGCTCGCTGGGGGTCTTTAGTGTCTGACCACAATGAGTACAAGGAGGAGAGGGCTGGGAGGCAGGGGGCGCTGCACTGCTAGCTCAGCGCCTCTGATCTCCATTTCCCATAAAATGGATGAAACAGAATAAGAAGAAAGAGCAGATAAAATGCCAGGTGTGTTAAAAACTAGACACAAAGTTCAAAAATAGAGCTGCCTGAAAGTAAGCCTAAATTCTGGATAAGAAGAAAAATGTGCTTTTCTTATCAAGAGGAATAAATCCAGAAGTAAAATCCCAGCAAATACACATAGGAAATTCTGCCACATTTGATGCTACCACTATTAGAAGATCCCCTCTGACTGGAGTTACGGTGGAAACACAGACATGATAAGCACAAAAAGAACCGAGAGAAGAGCTTCCTGCGTTGAAGATGGCTTGAGTTTTTGCATTCTGACAATCCCAGGCACAGATAATAGGTGTTTCCTAGAAATGCACTGATGAAGGCTGTCTGAGAAATACCATGTTAATATAAATCTCATTTCACAAAGATGACTTTATAAAAGCAAAATACACAAGTGTATTGCTACCACCTGGCCCTGGGAGAATCAGAGTCTTCTTGGGATAACTTCAGTCCCTCACAGGCTATAGGAAAATTGGGATGGCAGGGTCATGGTGAGAAGAGCCACTGTAACTATCTTGCTCTGGATCAGGAGATGAGTGATAGCACTCCTGTATCTAGAGACCGGGAAGGAGCTGCCACTGGAACAACAGTTCACCTGTGGCAGAGGAAGTGCCATTCCCGTGGACTCAGAGAAAAACTATAACACATGTAAGAAACTATGCTGTATGGGCACTTCACAATGACAACTATGACATAAAAAGAATAGGTCTTTTTTTTTAATGTTTTTATTTTTGAGAGACCCAGAGACAGAGTGTGAGCGGAGGATGGTCAGAGAGACGGACACACAGAGGCTGAAGCAGGCTCCAGGCTCCGAGCTGTTAGCACAGAGCCCAACGCAGGACTCGAACCCACAAACTGTGAGATCATGACTTGAAATGAATTTGGACACTCACCCGACTGAGCTACCCAGGCGCCCCAAGACTAGGTCTTTCTACTGAAGAAAGAGATGTACACATCATGTATTTAAAGATTATTAAAGAGACACCTGGGAGGTTCAGTCAGTTAAGCCTCCGACTTTGGTGCAGGTCATGATCTCATGGCTCCTGAGTTCGAGCCCCATATCAGGGTCTGTGCTGACAGCTCAGAGTCCAGAGTGTCTCCGCCTCTCTGTGTCCCTCCCCAATCATGCACACACTCTCTCTCTCTCAAAAATAAGCATTAAAGATTATCATCCAACATCTTACAGCTTTAGCATTCATTCATCATTCATTCACTCATTCATTTATTTCCAATATTTACTTTTAATTTTGGTATCTGAGGGATTAAGCATTGATTATCTAAAAGATGTGTGTCAAGGAAGGAGTGAATGAATGATAGAAGAATGACAGAAACCCTTTATTCATTTAACAGGTATTTACTGAGGAGTCAACTATGTGCCAAGGCAAAGGAGTTAGCACATGAACCTGATAATGACAGACTGACAAGTGCCATGAAGGAAATAAATGTGATACTAACACAGAAAGTAACTGAAGGGAGAAGATGCTCTACATAAGGTGATTCTGGGATACTTCCTGAGGAGGAGGCTTTTGAGCTGAGACCTGAAATCTAAGAAGACATTATTCTGCCTTGAGGTGGTAGGGGAGTGTTAGTAGTAAAGCAAAGATAACAATAGGTGCAAAGGCCCTGGGGCTAGAAAAGACTTGAGTTATTTACAAAACAGAAGAGACCAATGTAATACCACATTTTAAATGCTGGATAGAGCAATACACACAGAAATGTTATATCTGAGAAATCACTTTCAGATAATTTTACAAAGCTCTTAAGAAGGCTATGAATGAAGTAGAGGCTTAAAGAAAATTCATCATAGCATTACTGTACCCTATTTTAGACTTTATTATTTTACATAATTAATTCAACCCAAACATAATATAAACAAACACATGATACTTGCTTCAGTTTAAAGGAAAATAATATAGGTATTTTTACCCCATTTTATATCATATTTAAGTTCCCTTTGGTGTGTATCCCATAGGATAATGATGACTTTTAAGCTTTCCAATCTCAGGTGGTTAGGGTTTTTTTCCCTTGTTCATACATAAATGAAATTCATCATGGTCCACACAGCTAACGGGTGGTACGCTCCTGGGCACTCAGGTATACCAACTGCTAAAATCCTAAAATACGAATGTTTTCATACAATACGTAAGTTATACTTTTTCCAACTAAGGCATTTAAAAAAATATCTTAGAAGTACTCTGCACTTGGGAGACAAAGAATTGTAATCCTCATAACCATTTCTCACAATTTGTCAAATCTGACTTTTAGTGTGGGTGGATCCTTACCCGTTCACAGAGTAAAGAAGAATTCCACAGCAATTGGAAAGCAAATACACAGCTTCTTCAGAGTCTCTGGTAGTATTTTAGCCAAGCTATTTCTCGTACTCCAAGGCTTCATGCACGGAAGAATGTTGCCCCCAAATTGACTACTGATCACCTTTACAGGTGTTCCTATGACCTGCTGACCCTACTGGTGTTCGTGCCCTAATCAGAGCAACTTTAAGACATTCTCTTAAAAGTCAAAGATAAGTTGGTGGGGTACTTGGGTGGCTCAGTCCCTTGATTTTGGCTCAGGTAATAATCTCACGGTTGTGGGATTGAATCCCATATCAGGCTCCATGATAAGCATGGAGCCTGCTTGAAATTCTCTCTCCGCTCCTCTTCCCTGCTCCTGCACTCATTCTCTCTCTGATTTAAAAAAAAAAAAAAAGTCAAAGACAGAATGGGAGTAGATATTTGCAAATGACATTATCACATAAAGGATTAGTATCCAAAATCTATGAAGAACTTACCAAACTCAACACCCGAAAAACAAATAATCCAGTGAAGAAATGGGCAGAAGACATGAATAGACACTTCTCCAAAGAGGACATACAGATGGCCACACGAAACATCCAGACACATGAAAAGATGCTCAACATCTCTCATCATCAGGGAAATACAAACCAAAATCTCACTGAAATACCACCTCATGCTAGTCAGAGTGGCTAAAATTACCAACTCAGGAAACAACAGATGTTGGTGGAGATGTGAAGAAACGAGAACCTTCTTGCACTGTTGGTGAGAATGCAAACTGGTACAGCCACTCTGGAAAACAGTGTGGAGGTTCCTAAAAAATTAAAAATAGAACTCCCCTACAACCTACCAATAGCGCTACTAGGAATTTATCCAAGAGATACAGGAGTGCTGATGCACAGGGGAACATGTACCCCAATGTTCATAGTAGCACTTTCAACAATAGCTAAAACATGGAAAGAGCCCAAATGTCCATCAACTGATGAATGGATAAAGATGTGGTTTATATACACAATGGAACACTACTTGGCAATGACAAAGAATGAAATCCTGTCATTTGCAGCAACGTGGATGGAACTGAAAGGTATTACACTAAGTGAAGTAAGTCAGTCAGAGAAAGACAGGTATCATGTTTTCACTCATATTTGGAACTTGATAAACTTAACAGAGGGCCATGGGGGAATGGAAGGGGAAAAAACAGTTTCACAGACAGAGAGGCAAACGATAAGAGACACTTATATACTGACAACAAACTGAGGTTTGACAGGGGGGATGTGGGGTGGGCAGGGGAAAGGAGGAAGTTGGTGATGGGCACTTGTTGGAATGACCACTGGGTGTTATATGTAAGCAATGAATCATGGAAACCTACCCCCAAAACCAAGAGCACACTATACACTGTAAGTTAGCTAACGTGACAATAAACTACATAAATAAATGAATGAATATTTTAGCATTTCAAAAAAAATTCAAAGATAAATTAAATAATAGGCCTAGAGCTCTATTAAATTTACATAGAGCAAATGGCAGAAAAGTTAAAGTAATGGCCCTATTTTTGTAAAAACTCAAATGAAGACTGTATATAAAAACTTAAAGAAATCCACCTGTCACTATGAGTAAGAAGTAAATATGAGTCACCATTCAGTAAAGGAGAAACTACATTGCTAAGAGGGGTCACCTCTGGGTGGTGCTGGAGGAGTAGGCTCTGAGGGAGACACACTTTCATATATATATATATGTGTGTATATATACACACACACAGGACAAATGGAGAAACAATTATGTCGATAAAGATACAGATATGGAAATAGATTATATTTTCTGACCAAATAACTATCTAGTTGTCAACAAAATCTCTCAAATGTGTATGTGGATTTTTTTTTTAGTATCTCTTTTTTGGGAGAGTACAAGGCGGGGAGGGGCAGAGAAGTGGGACAGAGACTCTGAAGCGGGCTCTGCACTGACAAGCTGGCAGCAGCAAGCCCAACGCAGGGGTCAAACTCAGGAACCACGAGGCAATGACCTGAGGTGAAGTCAGACACTCAGGTGCCTCTATTTATATGGACTTTTATACGTATCATAACTTGCATGACTCTGGTGAAGTATGCTATTAAGCACTCAGCTCTATCAACTGGTAAAATATTGTAATATTAATATTTCTAAAAAATATTTGAGTTGTAGGTTTCCAACCATGACACATAAATATTCCCTATTTTTCCATCTATTATTTCTCAGTGAGCACTGTGCCTTGTCCAATTATTAGATGAGGGTAATCAATTAAGATATGTGATGAGATCAACTAAGCAAATTAGTCCTCTAAATTTAAGCTTAATTGGAAACCTTAATGTCCCAGAAATGTCAAGATGTTATTTGTTTCTCCACGTGTCCCATACATTTAGCAGGAAACACGACACAGCATAGCAGTGTTACCAGGGAACCTACAACTTAGCTCAGGGCAGAAACCCCAGTGTCTAGCACAGTCCCTGGAACATGCTAGACATTCAATAAATATTTATGGAATGAATAAATGAATAATTGTCAATGAATGAACTGGCCCACAGGCAACAGGAAGTAGTAGAAAAAGCATGAACTTTGGAATCAGACCAATCTGTTTGAATCCCAGCCCTGCCACACAGCTATTTGACCTTAAGCAAAATGATTAACTGCTCTGAACCTCACTTTCCTTACCTATTAATGGGGATAAAGACCTTCTACGTCATCACATTTTTGTGCCAACTGATTGCGAAGATATTCGTGTACATGTACCTAAACATTAGTAGTCATTAAATGGTAGTTCCTTTTTGTGGATAAAAGTTTGTCTAAAAATGAAACCATGTCCTCTCTTTCCACCAGTGTGTTTGTGAAAAATAAAATTTTATTTTTATATACTATTTTGTCTACTTAGAATGCTATTTAACCTATTTATTCCTGTCAAACATAGTTTCAACCTCAAGGTCAAGTTGAACATCAACCTCTGCCTCAAAGCTTTTATCACCTACTCCCAGGCCTAAGCCAAAAGCAATCAATATTATCCCACCTCTCTTATAACATTTCTACCTGGGATATCTCCCCTCCTAGGCTGTCAGCTCCCTAAAGGACAAGGGTAATTTCTGCTTCATACTGCATCCCTCAAATCCATTGGTTCATAGTGCTTTCCAGGTAAGAGATGTTTAGGGAATTTTTAAAAACTAATTTAAGAAACTTGATTATATTTTCCCATGGGAAGAATGATATAATAAGCTATTACATGCCTGTTCAAGAAATTGATTTGAAATAAATTACAGATAGAATTAACAGGATAGAAGCCCAGATTTAGTAACTATAAAAATAACTATACAACTGTTAAATTGGGCTTTGGGTGCTATGAAATGTACATAAATGGAAGCTGTGTACAGTACACTGATTACAAAAGCTTCAAGACAGCACAAAAACATATATCGGGTAGCTTAAAAAGAAAACTCTACCATGTCATAATTTGTCCTGACTCCTGAATTTGCTTTAACAAATACAAAGCTCTCTTAAAAGTAGGATACGTCAGATGAGCTGGTTTCTTTAAATGGATGCCTTTTGTCTTTTTCACCTTGTAACTGACCTTGCAGCAAGCAGAGCCATTCAAAACCTGCCTTCTCGCCCTTCTCTTCTCAGCACAGAAAACTTAGTCACCACATCAGAATGGCTCTTGCTAGAACCTTTGGTCATTTTTGCCCCCTTTATATGGTGCCATTTTATCCTAACCACATATTCTTCTGGAAGACTCTCAACTACCTTCATGCCTTTACCTGGACCAATAGCAGATGCTTCTTGAGCACTGTGTTCCAGAGGACATGCTAAGTTCTCCAGAGATCACACACCAACCACAGCCTTGAAGTCTGGTAAATGGGACCATGGACAGTGGAACGCTTCAAATCCCACTAGGGCTGGGGTGGTCAAAGGATGCTTTTCAGAAGAGACAGCACTCAAATGGAGGCTTTAAAGGACGCCTTCAGACAAAGAAGAAAGAGAAGGAAGTGTATGTGCAAAGGGTACCGAATGGTGAAAAAGCAGGGTATGCTCATTGCCCTGCAAGTTCTTTCAAAACAGATCATCCAGCTGTGGTAGGATACTCCCCAGAGACCAGTAGCTGGGACTGTTAGAACAAGCACAGGCAGCTGACGTTATCTGGGCATCCTCTCTGGAAGGCACAGTTGTACCAACGTATTTGAAGCCGATGCGCAGCAAAACTTTAATCTGTGAATTAACAGGCATCATAGCCTTCTAGAAAGAAGTTTTCTTGTAACACAGTCCATCACGTTCCTGTAACTGCTGTTCCAATCTGTCCTTTGGCTTCTGACCTCATCCTGTTCCCGTGACTTTGCCATAAGCAGATAGCCAAACCAGCATCCTCTACTCCAGCGTCAGCAAGGGATGGAGGTGCAGACCACAGGGTTCTCCTGGCAATCCTGTTAAGATGCAGGCTGGTTTCAGAAGGTTTGAGGATGGGGCCTAAGAATCTGCATTTACATTTTTTTTTAATGTTTATTTTTTAGATAGAAAGAGAAAGCACGCATGAGCAGGGGAGGGGCAGACACAGGGAGACAAAGGACCTCAAGTGGATCATGACCTGAGCTGAAGTCAGATTGCCTAACCAACAAAGCCACTGGGGGCAACTGAAGACTGCATTTCTAACAGGCTTCCAGATGCTGCCGTTCCTAGGACCACACTGGGAGATCCCTTGGTCCTTGGATTCTCCAAGTCACAAGGAATGGATTGACATTCCTCCTTCCCAACAGCACCCACCTGAATGACCTACTCTAAGCTCTAGATTTCTCACCTTAAAGCAGCTGCTGTAAAAAATTAGATGACAATGTGTAAGAGGCACTTGGCACCTATTCAGCCTTCAACAAACAGTGGCTTTCATTGGTAGTAGTGAATACCTTTGGGAACTGTCCAGATGTCCACCTGCAGATCCTAAAAAATAAACTGTCCCTGTGACTTGGTCACCACCTTCTTGTTCCAGAGTTCAACTTGAAATCTGAAGGATTTCTCTCCACGCCTTTAGTTGCCCCATCTACACGTACCCCAACCCATAATCTCAACTGCCCACCATTGATCTGGGAATAGGTAAAGCCTATGGTCTCTTGTAAATCGTCATTCTCCTTTACTGCTTGATACTGGTGGCCCAACACTTGAGGGAATCAGGAAGCAGCAAGACAAAAGTAGGGCCTGGCCATCGAATGCAGTTATAGCACACCCTCGTACATTTCATAGTCACCTCTAATGGGAGTTTGATCACTGTTCCTACAAGGTCCTCACCTCAGGAATTCCATGAATAGTGATATTCACCAGGGCAGACTTTATTCCTGAGCAAATGGGAGGGTTGAGCTTCCACTCTACACTAGGAAGGGCACTGTTTTCAGGAGATTTTTGACTTCCTATTTGACTCGGGAGTATACCTAACTTGGGTCCAGCTGGTGAAGAAGCCAGGCCAAGAATGGTAGCTGCTCCCAGAGAAAGCGTGGAGCCCACCAGCCCTGCCACACATCTCAGCCAGGAGCGGGATCTCTGGTTGGCTCTTCCTTCTGTCAGAGGAGTTCTCTGCATAGTCCAGTGGAGAGAACTCTCCTGGTCCCACATTTGGATGAGGAACCGAGGTTTAACATCAAGAGCCATCAACAATCTCTACCCTATGTGCACATGCTTCCTGGGGACCTCACCGCACAGGGTAACTAATTAGGATCAAGATTCAGAAGCTCCAAGACCCCTTGTCCAAA
This sequence comes from Proteles cristata cristata, assembly GCA_017311185.1. Taxonomy (NCBI): domain Eukaryota; kingdom Metazoa; phylum Chordata; class Mammalia; order Carnivora; family Hyaenidae; genus Proteles; species Proteles cristata. The sequence goes on along the minus strand of JAESUZ010001311.1, from coordinate 675,115 downwards.
GACCATCATCATGTCAGCCAGTCTCTTGGCAGGTACTAGCACCGGTGCAAAGAACACAAATGAAGATTTAAGAGGGAACAGGGAGGAAGTGAGACACAGAAAGCACAAAAACCAATGAGAGGGTTTCATAGTCAGTGGCAGTCACTCTCCTTTAGCCAAATAGTCTCTCCCACCTCTAAGGCACAGCCACTGTTCCACCGGTTTGGTTTGGTTTTTCTTAACCTGGTAAACAAGGACAATCACTAAGCCAATTTGGCATGCAAACACACACCATTCCATAAGGAGATCTCTTCAAAGAATCTGCTCACTGTTCCGTGTTTCAGGAAACATTCTAATCTCAAACTAAACAATTTCCCAATCCACCTGTAGACAATTCATTTGCTCACTAAAGGCACTGCCCTCACCTGAACTCTTCCTTTTAACTGCACTTGTAAGGGATCTCTCTGTGTCAGGTCATTTGTTTCAACGTCAAAGAAGAAATCCCTTGAAAGTTGGGGTGGGGCCCCACTTGTCTGGATGATGACTGATGAGGCTTTGGTGGGAAACCTGATTACGATCTTGGCTAGGATCAAGAACAGGGAACAGTACAAGTTAGACAGGGATGAGACTCAGGGCAGCGGCTTTCAAGTTGGGCAGACACAATAAGGGCTGAACCACCTGCTTCCACCTCCAGAAGAAAGATTCATCCCATCACCCCTGCTGAGATCTGCTGGGGTGGGGGGGGGTGATGCTTATGGCAGCACCACACCCCCACCAGCTCAGCTAAGGGAGGAACAGAGAGAAGGGAGCTGCAAACTCAAAAATGAGGCAATGCCCTCACTGCTATTCAATGTTTCCCTGCTATTTCTAACAATGGTGCTAAACCTCCATGAAGTGAGAATGATGGACAAGTACATCAGAATGCAAGAAAAATGCACCAGATAGGCTCATGAGATACAGAATAATGAAATACTGCAGTTATTTTTCAAAAAACTCATGAGTATTTATAGTTTGACATTTTATTTTTTCACCAACATTTTGTAATTATTATTAATGCCTACCAAACTTTCTTGTTCAGGAAGACTCTTTGGAGAGAAAACAAAGTAAGAACTAAGAGTACTAATGGCGCTATTGAAATTTGTGAGTGAATATTACACACTCTTTTACAGCACATTCAAAGGCACCTACATTGGAGACTGAAATGATTTGTTTGCATGAAGTAAGTTCACTAAATACTACATTTCAGCATTTAAAGTTTTATTAATAATCTTCTCTAGATGCCCAATAAATCATTCTTTTCTAGGTTCTACAGTGGTATGTATTTTTCCATATTATGAAAGTCCCAGATACAAAAAGAAACACATCCTATACTTACCACATCCTATGAAAACATTACAGAGAGAGAAGCTTGAGCCAGGCTGCATTCTCCATTTGATTAAAGAATAGCTCAATGTTTGGAATGAAGACCTCACAGATGACTTTGATAAGATTTTCAAAAGCTCAATTTAACACTATATAATATTTATAATGTGTCAAGTAGAATTCTCCAGAGAAAAAAATCAACAGATCTAAGAAATAAGAAGCCCTATAGTTGGTTTCCCCTGGAGGGCCGAAGGCAAGGTCTCACAAAATTGAAAAACTATGAGGATAGGAAGAGAGATAGTTGATTCTCATTATTCACAGTAGCTATGTTCTACAAAGTCAACAACAAACTAATAAATACCAAACCATTGTGCCTAGGAGAAATATAGGGCTAGGTTCCTGAAAGCCACTTTTTGTCAACTCATCTATGTATAACCTTGTTTAACGTATGTTTTCTATGGAAAGACATCTCGTTTAGAGGCACCTGGAGAGCTCAGTCAGTTGAGCATCCAACTCCTGATTTCAGCTCCCCAATATCACAGGATCAAGCCCTGCATCATGCTCCAGACTGAGCACGGAGCCTGCTTGACATTCTCCGTCTCTCTCCCTCTGCCCCTCTACCCAGCTTGCGAGCTCTCTCTAAAAAAGTTTAGGGGAACCTGAGTGGCTCAATCTAAGCATCTGACTTTGGTTCAGGTCATGTTCTCACAGTTTCTGGGTTCAAGCCCCGTGTCGGGCTCTGTGCTGACAGCTCAGAGTCTGGAACCTGCCTGGGATTCTGTGCCCCTCTCTCTCTGCCCCTCCTCTGGTAATGCTCTGACTCTATCTCAAAAATAAACATTAAAAAGAATTTTTTTAAGTTTAAAAAATTAAAAATAAATGAATAAATAAAATACATCTCATTTAACACACTGTTGATGCATTAACAGTGAACTCATGGTCACAACACTATAACTCATGCCTAAATAAAGCTAATCTAACACATATATTTTCTTCATAAGGCACATGACAGCTTTCTTGCACATAGGAACACTACACACTACTTCAGCATTACGCTTGAGGACTATTTTAAATAATGAAATCAACAATGAAGAGCACAAAAATGTAAAAATCGTGACACTAAATAGACTGTGAGACAAGGACATGTATTCACAGTGTGAGCTGAAACCAGAAAGCAGAGTGTCACCGTGTTCAGCCGCAGATGAGGACGTACACGGGGCATGACTCCCAAGTTTTCACTGCTCTGCCCATGTCCACAAATGACCACAAAAGCACTATATTGATCTTGTGGTTACAAATAAATTTTAGAGAGTAGGCAAATTCTCAAGTACACAGATAATGAGGACTCACTGTACTCTCTTCTGCCTTGGGGACCACAATGCCATGCAGCAGGCTGCCAAAAGACAAGATGCCCTTCCAAGCCCCCGTTCCCCCCCACCCCCCCAGGCAAGGGTGAGGTCCCTTTGTTTCCTGAGCAGCCTGGTCAACTCAGAGTTTGACCTGAGCTCTCCAAAAGGCCTTAGAAGCAGGGCAGCCCTGACTCCACTCTCAGAGGATGGACTCTCACCTGCTCCCTAGAAAAGAAGAAAAAAATAGCCTACTCCCTATCTATACATCTTTATCAAGGACAATTTGAATTATCTCAGAAGGGCTTGTAGTTTAAACTTCAGCCCATTTTCCCTACAGGATATTTAATCTTGAGAGAAGTACCTTTTTATCAAGCATTTTGCCTTTTCTAATTAAATTCTGGGCAAACACTCAATAGAGTTATTCTCCTTCCACGTCCCTAGCACAAACAAATAAGAAGTGACCTCAGATAGTAAAGAGCCCAGAGAAGGCAGGCACCTCTTCCAAGAGCCACTCGACTAAATCAAATCAGGAGATTTTCAAGAGGCCTATCATTCTGGAAAGAAAAGACAGTGATACTTCATGGTAAGAATTTTTTTTAACTCAAAAACAGCTTATAATGTTTTTTAAAAACATGTAAGATTAGAACAATTAAAAATATAATTTAAAAATGGGAAGAAGAGGGGAGCCTAGGTGGCTCAGTCAGTTAAATGTCCAACTTCGGCTCAGGTCATGATCTCACCGTTTGAGTTCAAACCCCACATCAGGCTCTGTGCTGACAGCTCAGAGCCTGGAGCCTGCTTCAGATTCTGTGTCTCTTTCTCTCTCTGCCACTTGTGCTCTGTCTCTCTTAAAAATAAATGTAAAGAAATTTTTTCAAAAACTGGAAGAAGAACTGTAAATATATGAGAGACACTGGTGAATTAAGTTAATATGGTTAAACAAAACAAACCTCTCTGCCCTAAGCTTTCTGGCAGCACATGAGAAAAGGCAGCATTTTGATAGATAGTTTTCATCAATAGATAAAGGCTAACCTAGCAGATCATCTTATCTAGAAAGAATACTTTCTATGGGTACTCAAGTCCAGTCTGTATTTACTGGGCCAACACCACCACTATTTATGATGTCTCAGTTTCTGGGCCAGCTGATGCTCAAAACACATTGCCACAGCCAGCCCACAGGAGAGCTACAAGCTACTGCCAGCCCAAGAAGTCCACTGCCAGAGTGACAGAGAAGAGGGCTAGTGGCCCCCACACAAGGCATCTTCTAAGAATACTATCAGCTGGTCTCTAAAAAAGAAGTAAGTTGACAAAAAACCAGTAAAATCTGAAGATCTAATGACCTGCATAAACAGCCAGGAGAGGCCCAGGAGAAGGACACACTTCAATGTCAAAGAAATGTCCCTGGTAACAAACTACACTCAGAGTAAAGGTCTGATTCGATTTCCTGTTACTGGAGTTCCTGAAGCCAATTCTGGATAAAACAGCTTACAGTTGGTTCACCTGGGTGGGGCTGTTTCACCTACTGAATGGAGTTAATCTACCACTGTATCTTACTATAACATAAATAACATAACAATAATAACATAATTGGGGCGCCTCAATTGATTAAGTGTCCGACTTCAGCTCAGGTCATGGGCTTGCAGTTCATGAGTTTGAGCCCCACATCAGGCTCTGTGTTGACAGTTCAGAGCCTAGTGCCTGCTTCGGATTCTGTGTTTCCCCCTCTCTCTGCTCCTCTCCTACTCACACTCTGTGTCTCTCCAAAATAAACAAACATAAAAAAAAATTTTTTAAATAACCTAATAGTACCCCATAAAAATGATTTTAAGGGCCTTGATTCCTTTCAAAATAAATGTAGGTTTGATCGTTACAAACAGTAATAGCTACCCTCAGGACAATATGATAAACCTGGACGTGTCCTTCTTGTTGACTATATCCAATCGCTATTACTCCCTGGTGTTCATCTCTATTCCCCTGAAATGTCCCTCTACTTGACTCTATCCTACTCCTCTGAACAGATCTTGCATTCTCAAGAATTTTAGAATAATAAACTGGTTAGCTTGGGATAGATTGTCACACCTGGGCCATACCTGTTGTAATTAGTAAGCACTTTCACTTTCAAAACTGTCTCCACTCTAAGAAAAAATATAGGACAAATGTTGGAAAAAAATGTGGAGATTTTGTAACCCATATATACTGATTTGTATAAAAACTTGTACAGCTGCTTTACAAAAACAGTCTGGCAGTTCTTCAGAAGGTTAAGCATAGAACCAAGCAATGCACCCAGCACTTCACCCAGAATTTCCACTTCTAGCTATATACACAACAGAAATTAAAATACATGAATATATAAGCTTGTGCATGAAAGTTCTTATCATTTTTCATAATAGCTATAAAGTGGAAACAATCCAAGTCCCATCAACTGATCAAGGGATAAATTACATGGCCTATCCATACAATGGAATATAATTCAGTCATATAAAGGAGAGACATATTGAGATGTACAACATGTATGAACCTTGAAAACATTAGGGTAAGTGAAAGAAGCCAGTCACAAAAGGTCACATATTGTATTGGGCCATTTATATGAAATATCCAGAATAGGTAAATTTACAGAGAAAAATTTCTGTTTCTCTGGGGCTGGGAGGTGGCAGTGAAAGCGAATATGATAGTGATGGCTAATGCATCTAAAACTGATTATAGTGATGGTTATGCAACTCTGGAAATGTAATGCCATTGAACTGTACATATTAAAGGAGTGAACTGCACGGTAGGTAAATTAAATCTCAATAAAGTTGCTATAAAAAGTAATAATAAAAGAGTCAAATAATAACTCCCATCAGAAAATTAGTTATTTAGTCACTCTATACAGCACCAAATACCAGATACTCATAGAGGACTTGGAAACCTTAAGCAATGACCTGGTAAAACCCACTCAACTTTAATAAACCATGTGAATAAACTAATTATGATATTTTCAAATCATCCTATCTTAATGGGGACGGAAGGGGAGCAGGATGATGAGTTCCTGTAATTTAGTCTTTCCATACAAAAGCACCAAATTTGTTCTCTAGGAAAAATTACTTAACAGAATATTCAACAGCATTTCAGAGACCATGTATCAAACATAAAGCTGTTAGTACTAAAGAGTAAAAACTGTTATTCATTTAAATATGATCCAAGAAACAAAGGTTTTTATTTATAAATCTGTTCCAAGAAATATGTTTCACTGAGACATAAAACTATATGAACTCACTGCAAAATCAGCATTTGAGTAAATATCACCTTACTTTTAACTCACTATTTACAAAACATTACCTATTCCCTGGACCAAAAGTTATTCCGCCCTCAACTCTGAGGGTTTGTCTTCCTATTCTACTTGCCACTAATCACTCCCAAATTCTCTTTGATGGCCTCTGTATGATCCACTGATCATTTTGCTTTGTTTTCTCCATTTTGCTTCTATTTTGGTGAAAACTTACAACACTGTCTACAAAGCACATTTTTTTTTTTTTTTTTTTTACAAATAGTTTATTGTCAAATTAGTTTCCACATAACACCCAGTGCTCATCCCCACAAGTGCCCTCCTCCATGCCCACCCCTCCTCCCCGCCACATCCACCAGTCCTCAGTTTTTGTCAGCATTCAAGAGTCTCTCATGGTTTGCCTCTCCCCCTTTCCCCCACCATTTCCGCCCTTCTTCTCCCCCTTGGTCCTCTGGAAAGCACATGTTATAGTCAGCTCCATCGATGTCCATGAAGTGACAACCATGCCCATTTCAATTATTCTTCAGGACAACCTTTAAAAATTATGATTACACCAAAAATAAAAAGAGGGAAGTCTTCTGTTGAGGAGATTCTATCACATGACAAGTGAAATAAAAAATGGATGAGTACTAATCCTTGTGAAATCAGGTGAGAGGGCCTAAGTGCATGGAGAGGGCACCTAACTTCTAAACAAAGAGGGTCCGTAAGTCCTGTGATTCATAAAACAAATTCTGGGAAAGAAATAAAGTGTCTCCTTCAAGTCCATCTGGCCTTCTCTAAGGACTGGTCCTGATGGTGACAGAATACAAAAAGTGCAGTAAAGACAAAAGTAGAAAACCAGAGGGTAAAACTAATTTCTTATATGGAGTAAGAAAAAAATAATGCAAGGTGCCAAATTAAATATAATGAAAGAAATGTATTTTGTGTACAATACTGGATACACACAATACACATACCTGATAATAAGGTATAAAGTACCTAAAAATTGGAAATCAATTTCTGCGTAAGGGGTATGTAATCAACCTTGTTACTTTCTACTCTCATACAATCATGTGTTTTACAAATGAACAACAGCAGGATGCCTTCAGCACAGATGAGTTCTTCAATATTTCAGTAGGGGTATAAAGTGATAGGGACACCTGTTTTCCTCTCAGTTCTATTTTTGAAAAGTAATAGTGATTATGCTTAATAACCACATGGGGAGATTAGAGACAAGCAAATCAATGACCACTTTAATACTACAGAAACATGTTAAAGAACACAGGGAGGCTCCGCTGTTTTCCTTCGCCTCCATGCGCACTTTGTTCTCTCTGTCCTATTTCTCTTCCTTTTCTGCTCTTGGCCCTTGCTTCTCACCAGATGTTTTTACTAGTCACTCCCCTTTCCACACGCACGATTTCTTCATCTTAACCCACCCCAAAGTAGACATGAAGTATACTGTTACTATTCATTACGCAGATAAAGGTACGCATTTCCTGCTGCTATTTGTAAAGCATACAGCATTCTGATAAAAAAAAAAATGTTTTTCATGTACAAAAAATACAGCCCAGCTTATTTTTCCTGAACAAAGGTGCAGAGAGGAAAAATGGAAAACACAAGACTGTTGGTAAGCTGCAGAAGAATGCCCTCAAAAGTTACATAAGAATAAAAATTATTTCACTGTGAACACAAGATACTTCTCTGAATCCCTGCAGGGAAAACCCCCTTTGCTGATGAAGCAAAGTCAGGGAAAACTTGTAAAAACTAAGTGCAAGGCACAGCCAAGCATCTGGATTCAGAAGGACACCAAGACAGTCTCTGTTCATCTTGCATATTCTTGGAAAGGGCATCACTACAATCTCTAATGTATCTACTAGCACTTTACAGATCTAGCTGTGTAGAATAAGCCCACTGGCCAACAACCTGGGCTGCTCCCATGAAACAGACGGTGCATATATACATCCTCTGAGGTGAGGAGAAGATTGAAAGTCTAGCTGAGTTATCAGTTATGCTATTTTGTTAAAAAGCTAACAAATAACTAGAAACAAAATGGCATACAAATTATGGAAGAGCTTAAATGTTCATCAACTGATGAATGGATAAAGAAGATGTGATTTACATATGCAATGGAATACTACATGGCAATGAGAAAGAATGAAATCATGCCATTTGCAGCAGTGTGGATGGAACTGGAAGGTATTATGTTAAGTGAAATAAGTCAGTCAGAGAAAGACCGCTAGCGTATGTTTTCACTCATATGTGATCTTGAGAAACTTAATAGAAGACTATGGGGGAAGAGAAGGGAAAAAAATAGTTACCAACAGAAAGGGAAGGAGGCAAACCATAAGAGATTCTTAAATACAGAGAACTGAGGGTTGATGGTGGGAGGGAAGAAGGGAAAATGGGTGATGGGCATTGAGGAGGGCACTTGTTGGGATGAGCAATGAGTGCTGTATGTAAGCAATGAACCACGGGAATCTACCCCAAAATCAATTTGGGATAGCCAATTGTTAGCCAATTTCATAATAAATTATATTAAAAAAAGAAAAGAAGCAAAATGGCATAACTGAGAGCAAAACACGGAGAAGTGTGGTTCCCAGAGACTTGCTAAAATGTTATCAACTGCTTAATTTCATCATGTTGGTTTCCAATACATCTATCTAGGTTAAAGAGACACATTTAACAACCTATTTCACTTCCAGCTCTCGGGCTTCCACCCGAGAACTTCTAAGGGATTAGAGTTCCATCCCAGCATTTTTCTCCTCTTCATGGAGATGACCTTCCTCATCATGACATCTGTACGTATTTTATGGTGAAGTCCCTGCTTGAGGACTACAGGCTGGTTTTATTACCTCCACAGGAGAATTCTAACAGAAGGGCTTCTTTCTTTTTTACGCCATTAGATTTTTTCTTAACATTAACTTTTAACATTTTGATTTTTGGACATTTAAAAGCAATAGAACACATACAACTATCTTTCAAATTGTCTTCATCAATGGTCTCTTCACAATCCCATAGAATTAGAGGGTGGCCTTGATCAGTATCTCCAAATGTATTTCTCCATCTACAGTCAGTATTAGAATAGTCATAATCTGGGACACCTGGGTGGCTCAGTCAGTTAAGGGTCTGACTTCGGCTCAGGTCATGATCTCCTGGTTGTCAGGTTGGAGCCCTGCATCGGGCTCTGTGCTGACAGTTCAGAGGCTGGAGCCTGCTTCAAAGTCTGTGTCTCCCTCTCTCTCTACCCTTCTCCCACTCATGCTCTGTTCGTGTCTCTCTCTCTCTCAAAAATGCATAAATATTTTAAAAAAAAATTTTTTTTTTAAAAGAACAGTCATGATCTTATTTTTTTCATCACTTTTCTGGTAAAGAAACAGGGTACTTTAGGAAAATGGACCAACAATTAAGAAGTAAGCCTCAGTGGAAAATATCAATGATATACTTTTAATTAATATTCAAATTCTTTGAAACTGATGTCTATGGATGTACTTAACATTTCCTAATTTACCAAGTAATTAAAGGGTACATAAAATTTTTCAAGAAACATTTACATAAATGGTAGCTAATTTTTAAATATCACTTTTTAAAATGCCCCTTCCAGGAAGAACCCTCTTCCTTTCCAAACCGGCCTGTAAACGGATGAGCTGATCTCCAAAAAACACTTTTAATTCAACAAGATCTTCAATTTCTACTGCTATATTAAGGCTTTTCAAAGTAATTTTGAATGACTAAATGAGCTGGTCCTTTACATTTCATAAGTACAATTAAATGTAATTGATAGCTTTATATATATACTCAAACACTTTTCCACACATGACAAGTATTAAATGGCCAAAAGCTGAATTAAGGGTCACTACACCATAAAGACTGCTAGGATAGGGGTATGCACTGCCACCACTCTGAGCTCATCTCCCACCTCCACCCTGTTTGAGAGGAGGCTAGTGATTTGCTGGCTGAATGAGGAATAAAGTTTAAACAGTTGTTGGCTTGGTAGGGACTACAGTGGAGCTCCCCCTTCTTCTTAGAACATGAAGGGAGGGAGGAGAACATTCACCCTCCAAGGAGGGCAGCAGCAAAAGAACTCCCTTAAGATAGGGGAGGTGCAGAAGGGAATCAGGTATCCCCCTCCCTGGCAGAATTATTGCTGAGCTGCAGAAGGAAATGCACAGGCTTTCTATGCTACCACCAGAAAAGCTGTAGAAAGGCAAGGGCATACATGATAGAGACAAGGGTTGCCTAGAACCGTACTCAGTGGGAGAGGGTAAGAGGACAGTGGGTGAAGTCTACATTTCCAGAGTTTGGTGGAGCAAGGATTTATTATGTGTCCTGTGAGCCAAGTGGATAATAGGGACCTTAAAAGGACCCTATCCAAGAAGGCCACCTGCACCTGTGGGGAGATGGTATCAGTAGAAGGATGCAGGAGCTATATCCCTAGAAGCAGGATCCAAGAGAGAAGGCATGATAAAAGGTCAGCTAGAGAGTACATTCCCCAAGGCAAAAAAAAAAAACAGGAAAAGGGGGGGAGCGTGTTAGAGGGTAAGACAAAAAAATCCACCAGTATTTATTCCAATATATTTTGAAGTCCTATTATTATAGGCATATTTTAGTATTATATAGTCTTGATTCAATGACTCATTTTTGTCTTTTTTTTTTTTTTAATGTTTTATTTATTTCCGATAGAGAGAGAGAGACAGCATGAGCAGGGGAGGGTCAGAGAGAGAGGGAGACACAGAATCTGAAGCAGGCTCCAGGCTCTAAGCTAGCTGTCAGCACAGAGCCTGATGTGGGGCTCGAACCCACGAACCGTGAGATCATGACCTGAGCCGAAGTCGGATGCTTAACCAGCTGAGCCACCCAGGTGCCCCTAAATGACTCATTTTTTATTATGAAATGGTAATATTTGTCACTGCTCATATTCCCAGTTCCAAATTTAATTATTTGACATTACTATATTCACTTCAGCTTTCTTTTCATGACTATTAGCATGGTGCATCTTCTTCCATCATTTGACTTCTAATCTATTTGTGCCTTTATATTTAAGGTAGGTAACTTGATGACAGCATGTAGTTTTCTATATTCTTTTCTTTTAACAAGTCTGATAATCTGTCTTTCAAGGTATTTAGATCATTTATATTTAATATAATTATTGATATTGTTAGGTTTTAATCTATCAACTTACTCTTTTCCACTCATCTCCTCTGTTCTTGGTTGTCATTTTCCCTCTTTTTCTGCCTTCTTTTGGATTTACCAAGTATTTTAAAACTATTTAATGAACTTTATTTTCTGTGTTGTTTTATGAGGTATATCTTTCTTGCGGAGGGTGGTTGCTTTAACTTAGCATATTCTATGTTCACTATCATTCATTTCACTTTTATTACCCTGGCAACTGTAAAAATACCTCAAATCTACTTGAGGTTCAGTAATTTGTTGCAGAATAAATAAATAACAGAGCTAAGCAAAATCCAATTAAACAAAATGCTCAAAATATGGAATATTCTTGGGGTGCCCAGGTGGCTCAGTCAGTTGAATGTCTGACTCTTGACATTCTTGGTTCATGATATCATGGTTCATGGGATCAAGCCTTTGCTTGATCAGGGTCTGCACTAACAGCTTAGAGTCTGCTTGAGATTCTCTCTCTGACCTTCTCCCTCTCTCTCAAATATAAACTTTAAAAAAATGGAATATTCTTGTTAACCAAATTTCTCATCAAATGAGGGCTGTTGAGAAAACTGTATGTTTCTACTATTTTTGTTTGTTTTTCTAAAATGTAATAGTTGGCATTCAGTCCTTACGAGTTTGGTGTACTGGAAATAATTTTGGAGTATCTCATTCTCATTCTTTTTTTTCTTTCCTTATGTCTTTATTTTATTTTGAGAAAGAGACAGAGTGCAAGAGGGGGGAGGGGCAGAGAGAGAGGGAGACATAGAATATGAAGCAGGCTTCAGGCTCTGAGCTGTCAGCACAGAGCCCAACCTGGGGCTTGAGGTCACAAACCAGAAGATCATGACCTGATCCAAAGTCAGACATTTAACCAACTGAGCCACCCAGGCGCTCCACAGTCTCATCTTCTTAGCAGTAGTGATACCGATGTCTGAACACAGAGATGGAAGAGAAGGAACAGAATAAATCTGTACGCAGCTCAGGATACAGCCTAGAAGTCATTTATTTAGTTTCTATTTGTTTGAAGAAAATTGTAAGGTGGAATGTTCTCTCTGATCTGACCTTGTCCTTAACACAAAGAAGGGGAAAAATTCTTCTCATTGCTGAAGACTAAAGGAGCATATTTTATGCAGGGTTCAATAGAGTAAAAGAGGAAGTCATTTCTACACCAGACTCACAGAAACCACTGTAGAATTTTAAAACTGAAATTAAATCAAATGAGATTACAATAAGAATAATAATGTACTAGTAAACGTTGAATGCATAATAAACTTGCCTACACGTTTAAATCTAGTCAGAACATGATAAGTAAACTAAACAGTGCATTAGAACAGCTCCCAGCTCCCACAAAGGTTACATTTCTTTTGTGGTACATAAAAATACAACCCTATCATTGCTTTCACATGGTATTTCCAGTTCGCAATCCTGTAGGGCAAAAACTATCCTGAAGATGTGAAAAGAAATTTGTTACTGTAAATAATAATTAAATGATGATAAATGGAAAATAATTGTAAATAAGCATTCCTAAAGAGATAAAGGATACTCGCGAATTTAAATTACACCCTGTCCGAAACGAAGCTTTTAAATAATGATTAATAACAAATACAGATCACATTCTAAATCTGTAAATCCTTGTTATAAAAAGAAACCTCCATAAGCTGAAAAAGCTCAAGTAGTCAGCTGAACTAGCATTTTCTCTGTAAACCACAGCAATGATAAACATCCATTAGCCAGTGAGTATTCTCATGCAACTTCTAGAAGACGGCACAAAGGGTTATCAAACAGGGTTCTTGAACGCTGGTTTCTTTGGAGTTTATTTCTGCTTCATGATTGACTCTGTTGGTGGGACTATATGCAGTACTTGCACTATTATATTTACTTTACAATCAACATTGGGCCTGTGATGTGTGTGAAGGGGTATACATGTGTATATGTACATATATATACACACACGTGTACGTGTGTGTGTGTGTGTGTGTGTGTGTGTGTATACACATAACATACAGGATGTAGTCCTTCGCTTGCAAATGGGAATATAGAAACCCTGCAGTACCACTAAACTCCTGGGCAAACACATGTCAGGTCCCAACTTGATCTATACTATAAGCACCCATATCACCTATTCCTTCCCAGCACAGTCAGGCAAAAGAATAAAGCATGCGCCCAAATTAGAAATCAACAAGGAGGTCTTCCAACTTCCTATGTCTGAAGTCACTGACTCTAAAACCAGAAAACAGGAATAAGCCTTTTGCTGAGGCCTGGAAAGGATGAGGCAGCTGAGGCAACCTGTGGTAGACAGCATATGGGGATAACACTTGGCCTCCCAAGAAAGCCAAGAAGGCAGAAGATGTGCATGTCCACATGCATGGATGTACCCGCAGGCATGTGTTCTGCACAGAGGTGCTCACCTCTCAGATTACTGTGAAAGGCCCTATGGATGGAGGTCCCACAACCCCACCAGATCTGAAGAACTGAAACTTTCTTAATCCTTACAGGCTGGAAAAGGCTGGTTCATGGCCACCCACTGCATGTCAAGGTTGGAGAATTAAGACCTTCCTCAATCATCAATGGAACTGGTACAGTTCCTTCTTTTTCGACCAGGGGCTGCCCCTAGCAAGGACTGCCAGGTCCTCTATCCCCTCCCATTGTGACATGGCCTGAGGGATTCCACAGCCTCAGTGTGTTGGTGCTGAGGGCATCCAACCCAGGAACAGGCAAAGAAAATCTACAACCCTTAAAAGGGACCTGGTCCTGGAGGTAGGGGAGTATAAACTAAAATGAGATCAGTCTCACCAACAGAAGAGACAAAAAAAAAGATAAATTAATGGACAAAGAAATGCAAATCTTCAAGATGATCTAATTAGGACACAAAAAATATCTTCTGAAATGAAAAAGATTTGGGAAAAAAATTTAATCCCATAACCTACTTAAGGAGAACAAAATAGGTGGTCTGGAACATGACATGGCAAATTTTTTGTAAAGATCAAGCTAGTATTTTTGACTTTATGGGCCATATGTTCTCTGTTGAAATTGCCCAACGTTGCCACTGTAGCATGAAAGCAGCCATAGATAATACATAGATAAATGTGTTTGGCTGTGTTCCAATAAAACTTTATTTATAGAAACAGGCAGCAGGATGGATTTGGCAAGCAGTCTCAAGCTTGTAAATCCCTGGTCTAGAAGGTTAAATAAAAAAAAAATCTATCACAACACAGAAGAAAAAAGGAAAAGAAATAGATCTAGAATATTTAAAATGCAAAATCAGTAACTCTAGAAGAAAAAAAGGTCCAGCTGAAAAACACAGTAACTGAAGAACAAACACAAGAAAACTTTCCTCAGAAATCCTTAAACCTTCTGGGACGCCGGGGTGGCAGCCCCACCTCGGGCTTGCTGCTGTCAGCCCAGAGCCCACTTGGGATCTCTGTTCTTCTCTCTCCCTGTCCCTCCCCTTTGCACTCTCTCTTTAAAATAAACATAAAAAAAAAAAAACAGCCTTGGATCCTCAGGCTTAACCAGCCATACCCTGCTGAAGTATCTTAATGACCAGAATAAAGACAAAATTTTATTAACTCACATGAAGAAAGAGAAGGTTACCTAAGAGAAAAGAGAGAAAAGAGAAAATTAGTATCAGATTTCTCATGAATATCAACACTGAAAGCTATAAAATGGAGGAACAATTTCTAACAAAGTGATGATACAAAGTAAACATATTAAAAAATGGTCTCTTTCTATACTAACATTAATCTGTAAGAAACAGAAGAACAATTTCATACATGATGTCAACAAAAGCTATAAAACCAAGTAAGGAAACAGGGAAATATTTTTCATTACTTATTTTAAAATTATACTCAAACTTTATTATATAAAATTATGATCCAAAACCCCAAGTTTTTTGAGTAAACAGGAACAGTCATTTTATTTTATTTTTAATGTTTTATTTACTTCTGAGAGAAAGAGAGACAGCATGAGCAGAGGACGGTCAGAGAGAGAGGGAGATACAGAATCTGAAACAGGCTCCAGGCTCTGAGCTAGCTGTCAGCACAGAGCCCGACGCAGGGCTCGAACCCACGAACCGTGAGATCATGACCTGAGCCGAAGTCAAACGCTTAACTGACTGAGCCACCCAGGTGCCCGGGAACAATCATTTTAAAGTTCATATGAAAGAGTATATTAGAATTAATAAGAAACTTTTGTAAAATATAGAAGAAATAAAGTGAGAGAAGATGTTCTTCACCAAATACAATATTATAAAACCATTAAATTTAAAACATTATATCATTGGCAAGGGAATACACAAATGCATTAGCAGAAAAGAACTGAAAATCTAAAAACAGATCCAAATGTATGGTGAAACATAATAAGTGATGAAAAATGGAAATGAAGGAATTGTTTCATAAATGGTACTGGCTACAATAGTGATCTGAAAGGAAACAAAAATTATATGATATGAAATAAACAGAGTTCAAGTGGATTCAAAATATTTTTTAACTGTAAGAAACTTAGGAGAGAGATTATGTTATAACCTCAGCATTAAAGAGAATTTCTCAAACAAGTCACAAAATACAAAACCAGAAAGGAAACATTTAACTTTGGTAATTTTACGGCAAAGACATCAAGTCAAATGACAAATAGTAACTGAGTTAAAATCTTACCCGACAGATGAAACAGTAGGCTCATATTACCCATAAACAAAACTCTTTCAAAATGGATAGGAAAAAGTATAACAGAAAAAAAATATATATATACAGGGGATGAATAGGAAGTTCACAGAAGAGGAAGTGCTAGTGGCTAATATATGAGAAGATACTTATTTGCTGTCTTGTTTATAGCACTAAAAAACTGACGACAACTTAAACATTCATCATGATGAGACTAACAAATGAATTATGGCAAATCTACATGATGAATATAGAATACTATACGTTATCAAAGAGGAGTTGGTCCAATATGTATTGAAAATAGATGGACTTTCAGGGTATCAAGATTTTAGCCTTTTTGCCATTCCTCAAAAAGCTCCACATGGTACGGAGTGAGTATGTTTGTTATATAATCGTGAATAAAAGGTTGAGACAATCACACATATACAGCCATTGTGAACACCGGTTACACTGGGAAAGGGGAGACAGAATGTTGACTTTTACTCTGTATACATTTATGTTGTCTGTTTTGCTGCCAAAACTATTAACTGCTTTTATAATTTGAAAAAATTTCAATAAAGCAAATTAAAAGAAATCAGGAGCTTCTGGTTTCCCAGGAGATAATGACAGTTGACTAAGTGACAGTTCTATGTCTCCAAAAACCATAGAGAGAACAAATGAAATCACCCATAACTAATGTCCAGAGCCAAGGCTCAAAAAAAAAAAAAGAAAAGAAAAGAAAAGGAAAAAGAAAAAGAAAAGGAAGAATTGGCAGGGCCCAGCACAAAACGAAAAGGCGGGGCCCCAGCCAGGCAGAGATAGCCATCTCCCCTCCCCAGGGGCCCATCACTGCCAGTAAGCCAGGACTGGCCACCTGCCAGAATTCCGACTCCTGTGCTAGGATACACTGTGCACCCGGATCAGTGGGAGATGACAGGCCCCTGCTGAGTCACCTGCTGAATGTACTGTGACAGTGACAAACGGGGACAAGGACAGCCACTGCTTTGCCCTGATGATCCCAACCCCTCCTGCACATGCTTCTCTGGTGGGTCTAGAGGACTGGACAGAGCACAGGCCTCACTGGGCCACCCCAGCCAGAGAGAGGCAGTGGTCACAGAGGAGGGGCAGGAACAGGTGGCTGACCTGATCCAGGAGAGGCAGAGAGGTGAGGTGGAGGAAGAACGAAAGTGGGAGTCTTCAGGGCCCTGATGCATGTCCATCATGCCATCAAATTTCACTTACAAAACATAAACCCAAAGATTAAATTATTAAGAATGTCAAGACAGTGATGATAGAGTATTCAACTCCAAGTGAGAGGCCCTTCTGAGAAGCGGGCCCTGTGGAAGTACATGGCAACTTGCCCATGAAGCCAGCCTGCCTACAGCGTAACCAGGGGACGGAGGATTCTAGAAACTTCAATAAAGGGAGGTAACCAACATCTGAGATCATCAGAAACCTGCCCAGAGAAGAGTGTCAGGTGGCAGCATGGGGTGGCAGAGAAGATGAAAATCACCTCCAGAAAGAGCTTCCCACCTTGAACATGGAAATACTGACAAGCTTGATGCTTCTACTTCCAGGACGACAGTAAGCTGGAGGGCCACAGCCCCCCGATGCCTGATGGTTAAGGGGAAAAAATAGGAAGGACACAATTGAAATGAAGGGCCCTTTGGAAAGAAAAGAGATTCCCAAAACCAGAAGGCACATCAACCCTCCTTTTCTCTCCCCAAAAGGCGCTATTTATGAAAGAAGCTATACTTCCCTGTCCAGGCACACACAAACTAAGAAACCTAGTGGACTCTCACCATTGACGGCACAGAATCACCAGTTATTGTTCGACTAGCCCGGAAAACAGAAGACATTTCCAGATGAACAGAAAATGGCAGACACGAAAGAAGTCAGTCAACCTTGAAGGACTAACAGTGAGAAAAAGAAAAATTAATTCCAATTATGTTTCTTTTCATTTCAAGTTACAATGAATGTTCCAAACATTATTCAGCTGTATTTCAGAAGTAGCATCTTGATAGAAAAGAAGAACAAAGAACCCAAAATACAAAGACTGGAAGATCAGCCCCTTTCTGAGCAAGGCAGAAGGAAGCAAAGTGGGCGCATCACTCCACACCTGGCATTGAGGGCTTGGAGTTCCAATACAATGACTGCAGAAAAGAGGCAGTGAAAAAAAAAAAAAACCCATTAGAGATGGGAATCTTGAAAGACACCACCAACCTATCATTCTCCAGGGCAATTATTTCAATTTTTTTTAGTGACTAAATTTTCTACATTGAAAAGCATTTATTCAAATAGCTCAGAGATCTTTTCTGCCTACTTTTGAGACTGTTTTTCACTGTGGTTCTTTTCTGTGCACAACTCATATCTACTTTAAGAGATTCACAGGGTCCAAGGTATCTCTCAGTTTCTAAAGAGTTAACACTTAAAGTTCTTTGGAAGACTCCCAGTGTATGTAATCCGGTTGCTAAGCAACAGGAATCTTTTGGAACCATGACCCACAGTAGATATGGAATGGATCTGAAAGGTGTATTGCAAAATTCTCCAAGTAAAGATAAAATCATAAAGATCATTCTCTTTACTGATTCCACACCAGTTTCCAATGCCGTATTTCTGTTTAGTAACCCTTTAGGCCACATTAATGAGGACAATATGAAAGCACACTTCATATCGACAGAAACAAAAACACATAAAATATTTAATACTCAAATGTCCTTTTAGTCCATTCTACAATGATATTAAATCCATCCACTTAGCAGTTATAGATGCATCAATTAAGAGAAAAACACTTTCTTATTGCATAGTATATTTGTGACCAATGAGGTCACCCAAGATTGCCCTTCTGTAAGGTTCAATTTCAAGTTTCACCTCAGGGCTGTAAAATTAAAACTGCAGGTACAGGTTTCCCTCAATATCTGAAAGTGGAGCTTTTCTATAAAACCTTTAGCAAGAAGCAATGGCATAAAGAAGCAATTACCACTCATTATATGGAAAAAATTTTTAACATCTCCAGACCTCAACAATAACCTCTCTTGGGCTTTTCTGATACCTCAGAACACATCTTGCTAACAGATGAAGTAAGTCACAAAAAACCACAGATCTCACAGACACAGTTCAAAGCCATGGCGGCTTGATGCTGAGATGCTGACTGTAACTCCCAGGAGAGATGTTCGGTGACACCACTCTCGTGGCTCAAGGTGCGCACTGCCTCTCTGAGGGCCAGCTGCAAAACAAACACTGGATGCTATTTTTGCTTTCCACCTTTCTCCATAAAAGCGAAATCCTTTTCGGATTTCTTTTGTTTATTGAACACAGGTACTAATGTAGGTCCTTCATAAAAGTGAAGTGGCATACAGCAAACTTTCAAAAAGGAGAGATGCCCATATCCCAAGCTTTTACTCCAAAACTTGTGCTCCAGTTTTCTAGGCTGCCTTTGGAGAATAATGTCAAATAAAGAATGCTGAAAAATAACAATATTCAGTGTAAGTGGTATTCATGGCAACAAAATTCCAAATGAAGAGAACAGATACATGGGGCAATTTTCTATTTCTTTTCCTCTGAAGTTTCTAGAAGAAGCAGAATAAAAATGTTAATGCTTTAAGTGGCTTTTACCAATCATCTTGAAGGCCAATGCTTCAGAAATAGCAGTTTGGAAACTAAGGATGTAAAGGGGAAAACTACTAAAAAAATACATTAATAACATGAAAAGGCACTTCTCACAGTCAACTCTTTTTCTCTGCAACTTCACATGCACTAACAATTATGTGTCTCCAGGTAAAGACCATGTTTTTCAAACACTACCTGATTACTGCAATGACTTACCCCATAAAATGTATACCCATGCAAAAATAATAGTAATAAAATAAAATACATACCCATTCATACTAACATTACAACATACTTGGAACACGGTTTTCTTCATAATTGTTTTGAGCCAATATATTTATATATGAACATACAAACTGCCTTCAGAAGAGTGCCTGATGTTGCTAAAACAAGTGTTCCCTGTACACTGGTTAATGTTCTTGCTGCTTCTTTACTGAGGTGCATTTACAGGGAAAAAAATCAGTTCTATCACATAAATGGTATTCGCTCTCCAAAAATATAAGGCTTTATAATAGGATGTGACGTCATGATGGAGAGACTAAACTGGTAAAATGTAAAGTGGAGAGGCCTAAAAGGGAATTATCTACCCAAACTCTGTGAAAGAAAAATTAATGGAAATATTCACCTGAAACCTTTTTTGCAAAGCACCGGTTATTAACCACCCAAAAACCTTCTTGCACCTCCAAGGCTCTCTGCCAGAAGGAAAGATCAGGTAGCAATAACTTCCCTTTCAGAGTATCAACGCCTTTGCATTCATTCCCAGAAGAGGAAATGGGCAGATACCAAAGTATCTCCCTCAAACAAACACAACTAGCAGGGCCACCAATACTGTTGCATCGTAAGTCAGAATAGGGATTCGCACATCTAATCGTGGGACATTGGGAAATGAGGACCAATTCCCAATAAGGACAAGGAAAAACACTGAATAAGGTATCTTAAAATATCCTCTCAAAGGCTTCAGAGAAGTACCAATATAGTGAGGAATTACCAGGCCAAATTCTAGAAGATCAGAACCCAGGTGGGTAAAGGTATTATCCAGGAGTATTTCCTAATTTAAAAGAAAAAGTTGTGAAACTGAGCTTTTTTTAAAAAAAAGAGTCAAAGAGAAAAGGAAACTAAAGCCAGAGCTAGGGGTCACCAAAGGTAGAGAATGTGGGGAAACACCCAAGGGTTCGTCTGTGGCCCCAAAGGAGAAAAGAGTGAGCTGAAGTGAACCAGTCGTTGGGCATGCTCCAAGCATGCTTTTACCAGCTAGGTCATCCAGGGAACCTGCAGTCTTGAGCTCAGATTAAGCCAGTTAGTGCAACCACAGAAGCAAAAGAAAAAGAAGACCAGGCACATGTGATGACATAAATGAGTACCAAAAGAAACAATAGAAAGAGAGACAGCCTTCATATTCTCAGTCGCAGACTGTAACAAAACTATACGTACAACACTCAAAGATATTGAAACCAAAGCCTGAAATTTTCAGAAGAGAAGTGAAAATCGTATTTTAAAACTGAGTGGGTCAACTTCAAAAAGAACCAAATAAAGCTTCGAGAACTAAAAAGTAATAATCCAAATTAATAAATCAATGGCAAATTTAACTGCAGATAAGCTATAGCTGAAAAGATAATTACTAAACCTAAAGATAGCAGAAAAAGTATCCAGAAGGTATCACAGAAAGATAAGATGGAAGAAGGAGCAAGGAACATGTGGTAGAGACGTCAGAAGGTCTAAGATGTAGTTACTTGGAGTTTAAGGACAGGAGTCAGAAAATAAGGGAGAAGCATCACGTGAAACAGTGAGAGTTGAGGATATTTTAGAACCCATTAAAGACATCAATCCATGGACTTACAAGGACTAACAACTCCCAAGCAGTCTAAATTAGAAGAAATCCCCACCTACACACATTGCAGTGACACCGAGGAAAACCAAAGACCCAAAAAAAAAAAAAAAAAAAAATTCTTAAAAGCAGCCAGGGGAAAAAATACAGATGACCTTCAAATGAATCACCCTCAGAATAGATACTTCTCAGCAGCAACAAGGGAAGCCAGAAGACAGTGGAGTGGTATCTTCCGTGTGCTGAAAGAAAATAACCACCAAACTAGAATTCCATATGCAGTGAAAATATGCGTCAAGAATGACAGGGCAATAAGGATATTTTTAAACAAAAACAGACTTTGCCAGGGAGGTCCCACACCAAAAGGAATAGGGGTGCTCTTCCAGCAGAAAAAAAAATGGTGTCAGGTGGAAGGAATACAAAAAACAACTAACAAAAAGGGACACCCATGGGTCAGCCCGAATGATGCTGACTGCAGAATGCAGTAACATCCCATGAGTGTAACACGTATGGGGAAATAATACACAAGACAACAGTGTGTAAGCCAAATGGAGATAAACCTGCTGTGTTCTTGGAGGCGGGAGTGGTGCTGAGTCACTTTAAACTTTGGTAAGTTAGAGGTACATTCTCAATTTTCTCCGGTAACCAAGAAAATACAGGAAACACGCTAGTGGAAGAAGAAAATCAAATGATTTTTAAAAAAAGCAATCCATCTAAAAGAAGGCAAGAAAAGAGGGAAACATAAACAGATGAGACAAGCAGAAAACCAAAAAAAAAGTATATTTAAACCCAAATATACCAGCAATTCCATTAAAATATAAATAAAGCATAGCACGGAATCAGAGAGCTTTATTTTTTTTTTAATTTTTTTAATGCTTTATTTATTTCTGAGAAAGAGAGCAAGCAGGGGAGGGTCAGAGAGAGAGGGAGACACAGAATCCGAAACAGGCTCCAGGCTCTGAGCTAGTTGTCAGCACAGAACCCGATGCAGGGTTCAAACCCACAAACTGTGAGGTCATGACCTGAGCTGAAGTCAGTCGCTCAACCGACTGAGCCACCCAGGTGCCCCAGAATCAGAGAGCTTTAGAATTAATAGGGGATTTAAGCTAAATTCCAAATTTCACCTCTCTCTGCTATTCACCCCTACTGCTGCTCAGATAACATCTAAATTCTCAATTATTTATCATGCCTCTTGTGAAGGGCTGCCCACCTTTTCCACCTTGTTTTTCAGCTCTCTTGGTGCTCCCATAGCTCCACTGGGCCAATGGCCACAATACAGGACAGGGCAGCTACTGGAGGGGGTGTGAAATGTTCGCTGAGCATGGAGCCTGCTTAAGATTCCATGTCTCTCTGCCCCTCTCCCCAGGCTGTGCTCTTTCTTTCAAAAATAAGAAAATTAAATCTAGGGCGCCTGGGTGGCTTAGTCGTTAAGCGTCCGACTTTTGCTTAGGTCATGATCTCACGGTTCGTGGGTTCAAGCCCCGCGTCGGGCTCTGTGCTGACTGCCAGCTCAGAGCCTGGAGCCTGCTTAAGATTCTGTGTCTCCCTCTCTCTCTGACCCTCCCCTGCTCATGCTGTCTCTCTCTCTCCTAGAAATAAATAAAACATTTAAAAAAATTTAAAAAAAAAAGAAAATTGAATCTAAAAGAACAAACTTTAATGCTACTGTATGTTTTGTGATTACCTTAGTAAACTCATTACCTGAAATACCCTGACACTGAATAATTAACCTTGACTAGCTATTGCACAATTCTACAAGACTGGAATCACACCTACTTCATTGATTTGTGTATACTTTATACTAAACATAGTGCCTGACACGTAGTAGGTACACGATAGCTGACAAATGAACAAACTACACTTATGTGGGATGCTGCCCAACTAAAAATCTTCATTAGCCCATATTAACTTGCAAGTTATGTAAATCAGAGCTGATAGCCTGGAGATGCTAATACCGGATCACCGGATCACCGTGACTATCACCATCCTAGTTAACCCTTTACAAATCTCATTATGGGTAAGAATCTGTTCCTAGGAACTTTTCACAGATTGTTGAATACGCCTAACAATCCTGTAAGTTAGGTACTATTTCTATTCCCATTTATTAAATGAAGAAACTAGAGGCACAGATAAGAAAACGTGCTCAAGGTTACAGGACAAACAAATGGCAAAGCTAGGATATGAACCTGGGCAGCCTGACTCCCAAGTCCAGGCTGTTATTGCCAAAAAGCTTCCCCAGTTATCAAACTGCCTGTAGTAACCCATAATGTGGCTGAATACTACTACTAAGGATGGCTATTTAATCAAAAGTACCTGTATTACATACTTTTATAACTTGACCTAGAAGAAAATCCATCTCATGACGTTCAGCCAAAATGCACTTGCAGAATCATGCTCCTACTGTCTCCCTGCACCTGGGAAGAGAGAACTCAGTGGTCCCAGAAGTATGTCTTGTTCTCCAGAATTGACAGCAAAGCCCTAGCGCACCAGCAACATAGGCTGAAAAGTCAATACAAGAGGACTATGAATCATACAAAGCTACAGAGGCTGAGACCTCCCCACAGCCCAACCCAAATTGTTTAATCCCTCTATGTATTAATTCGTAAGAGGTTGCTTGTGAAGACAAAAATATGACATACGCACCTAAACAGTCCAGCACACAGCCTGATAAGTGAGTACCGTATGCAATAAATATCAATTTCTTATGCGTCCTTCCAGTATAACATGCGTGCTTGTCCCCTTAGATATTCCTCTTTCTGTGGTGTTTGTGCTTAGGTTCTTCTTTTTGAACGAGAGGCAACTGAGAAAGGCAGCACTCATTGTGTAACGGGGACGTGTGCACACAAGCCTGACCACCAGAAGGAACCTCTGCACACATCTTATAAGAGGCTGCACCCGCCTCTAATTGCTGTTTTTGTTTTCACAAACCTTCCTGCTTTCCAAAGCATCAAATCCAAGCCTGCAGATGCTTTAGCCAAATGATTTCTTCCATGCTGGAAAACTTGCCCTAAAAACTTCATTCCCCTCACTCTTATCAGTGGCAGATCAAGCGCTGCTCAAGGCACACTACAGGTGACCGAGAGCAAGCAGCCTTGACTGCAGAGAAGGCCGGATGCCACTAATGCTTTCCCCAATTCTCCTCACTCTGCATAGTAATTGCTACAAATGTGGCATGTTGCAGCCCACACACTTCTGAGACATCCATTACTTGAGAAAATGCTGTCAGGTAAATTAAGGACAAAGACAAAACTTTAGTTCTAAATTTTCCTGATATCTCCTCAAGTATCAGCACTTTATTTTAAGCTACTTTTTGCCACTTGGTAGATGCAGCCATTACAGATCAGAGAGTGTGCACCACATCCCTGAGCCTATAGTTCCTGCCTCAGGGCCAGAGGCCAGGCCAGGGTTCAACGTTGCCACTTACAAGCCGTGTGGCCTTGCAACCTCACAACTTCCCGGAGTGCGAGTTTCCTTACATCTCACCGTAACACAGCACAACTATGATGAGTTAAAAGTGTTTATGGTGTACCTTTTGTAAACAAAAAGTAATTAAATGCAGTTTTCCCTGTTATGAAAATAAGGGCCATTATACTTATTCAGATACAATTTATTAACTGCTAGCGGCACCATTTGAAGAATTCTGCTTGTGCTGTTGAAGGTGTAAAGACCTTTGCAGCCAGATTCTGGTTCTGTCAACAAATGAATATGCTGGGAAGCCATATGCATTAGTTAGCCCTGGCTACCTAACAAAAACCACAGACTGCAGGGCTGCAGCAACAGAAATATTTCTTGCAGTTCTGGAAGCTGGAAAGTCCAAGGTCAAAGTGCCAGCACATTTGGTTTCTGGTGAGAATGCTCTTCCTGGCTTGGGGCCTTCTCATTGGGCCTCACACGGCAGAGAGAAGAGGGAGCTCTCTGATGTCTCATTCATGAGGAGACTAATCCTACTGGATCAGGACTCCACTCTGATGACCTAATTTAACCTTAATCACCTCACAACGGACCCCTCTTCAAGTCATTGTGGGGGGCGGGGTGAGCTTCGACATATGAATTTTGGGAGGACATAATTCACTCCACAGTACCATGTTTGATGTGTCAATTTCAGAGATTTTCTGGTCTAATTAGATCTCCCTCTCCCCACAGATAAGATTCTGCAAGTGTATCTAACATACTCTGTGTGGCCTTAACACATTTGTTTCACTGCATTAGGTGTACATGGAATCTTTTCCTGTAGTGATGATGTATACTGAGGTGAGGAAGGTCTTGTCACTCAGGGCCAATGATCACGTTGCAGATAAGGAAGAAACTGAACCTCATTAAATAAGTGAATATAATTTGGAGTTTCCAATTTACTCTGTATCCTTGAAGATACAGAGCATACCACTCAGTGTCTATCTGTGCTCTCTTCTTTGTTCCCTGCCCAGACAGGAAGCTCCTGGTTCCTCTGCACTTTGGCCAAACAATACTCACTGGGAACTGACCACAAGACAGGTACTGTTCGAGGCCATCAAGATCCAGCAGTGAATAAGACAACGATCTCTGCCCTCATGCAGTTGGCAGTCTGGGCAACGCTTATTACCCCTTCACTTTCCATTTCCGTCTTTCCTTTCAGAGTCAGAACTGGGTTTGGTAGCCCAGTGAGAGGCTGTCTGCAACTTTGGGAATGCCACTGAACCTCTCTGCACCTCTGTTTTCTCCAATGTACTAGGAGAAAAAGCAGGCATGGTCTACATGTGTTCACTCAAATGAATACCACACTTTGGATTTTTCTGTCTGCCTACTTGTAACCTCAGACTTTCTTGCGTGGGTCCCTGGAGAGCATGTTACAGGGGCAAGGGAATAAGGCAGCCAACGGAAGAGGCATAAAGGACCTATAATTGGCAGACTCAAGATAGAACTTCCACCCTTTTGGAGGGAAACCAAATCTCCCCAGAACTCTGGCCCCCAGGGAGGGACAGGACACGTTTTACCTGAGATCAGGAGAGGGACTCCCCTACATACACAGGACAACTCTGCAGGGATTTTCTAAGGATTAATAATAAGAGTAGAAACCCTAGCCCAAAGCCTGGCATGTGGTAATTGCTCTGTAAGACAGAGACTGAATTCAGAGCATGCCTCTACCTCCCCACTGGGCTAAGAGCCATGACTATGTCCCCATACGACTGGGAATGCAGTCATTGTGATATGACATGGAAGGAGGCCCACATGACAATGATGTAGCCCAAGTGTGGGATCCTGAGGGCCCCAGCACAACTGTAATGCCAGAATGGTGGCTCCTGCGTGGAGCCCTGGAGGAAAGGCAAGAACCCTGTGAAGAGGCTGAGGCAGGGTTTCTGCCTGATGGCCCAGGAGAAAGAAGGGAAATGTATGCCTGTGTGTCCCTTTGCTGGGGACAGAGAGTGTCAGGAAGCCAGAGGTCTTATTCTGAGGGGAAGGTGCTACCCAGAGAAGCCAAGCTTTGGGGGCTACTAGGACCCTGGTGTACCTGGCCTAGAGAAAACGTCCATGGACCAAGACGAACATTAACTACCTTTTTTGTGCATTATATTTCTATGTAAAGCACTGTTTACTTGCCTTACACATAAATATAATCCTTGTAAAAACTTATCCCCATTTTAGAGATACAGAAATGAAGGCATAGGCAGGTTAAGTAACTTGCCCAACGTCACACAGGTGGTAATCAGTAGAGTGGAAATAAACCCAGAGCCTGAGAAGCTCTTCCCAGGAAGTACGTCATATTGTTCGTTGCCTCCCTCTCCTTAATGAGGTTCTGTAAACATCCTCAAGACACTCACGGTTCTCCAGCCTCCTCCAATAGACCATGGGCTGGCTACACTTTTCTGTAAAGGGCCAGACAGTACATATTTTTGGTTTTGTGGGTCACTTGGTCTCTGTCACAACAACTCCACTCAGCTACTGTAGTGTGAAGTCAGCCACAGACAATATGGAAATGAGTAAGTGTGGCTCTGTTTCAATAAAACATTATTTATGTTCAAGGAAATTTGAATTCCGTATAATTTTCACCTGTCACAAAAATGTTCTTCTACTTTTTTCCCAACTATTTAAAAAACGTAAAAGTCTTTCTTAAGCTTTAAGCCATAAAAAAAAAACAAAACAGGTGGGAAATCAGATTTGGTCCTTGGCCAAAGCCTGCACATTCCTGCAGTAGACACAACTAAGTGTGGCTCTGCCTTTGTTTCCCCATCCCTGACCTCGGATGGCTGGGGAGTCCCCACAAACAACCTAAGTGCCCTAGCCACTGGCCCTCACAGAGGCCCCAGTGCCTGTGCACCCTGTGAGGCACTCAGTTATCTAGAGATCAACAAGGTGGATAAGCAGATCAAGCATGCAGTGCAATAAATCTATCAAATGACCTAAAATACATTCTTGTTTTTACATTACAAGCAGTTGAGAGGAAAAGAAAAAAAAAAACGGTGATGGGAGACAGAAAGAGCATACAAAATTCACAGTGGTAAAAACACACATTCTATTCAGGATGACCTTAGGTAAATCTGATCAACTCTAAGCCTCCATTTCCTTTTCTGTAATACCCACCTCTTGGGGCTGCTGTAAAGATCAAATGAGATTGCACACACAGGACATAAGCGCACACATGGCCTTCCTCATGGGAGGAAGACCAAAGGGAAAGTGGAAATGAGGCAGCCATAGGGGACCGAAGCATGACCACCTCACTC
Organism: Proteles cristata cristata; assembly: GCA_017311185.1. Lineage (NCBI taxonomy): Eukaryota > Metazoa > Chordata > Mammalia > Carnivora > Hyaenidae > Proteles > Proteles cristata. The sequence goes on along the minus strand of JAESUZ010001311.1, from coordinate 647,258 downwards.
TACTGTCTGAAATCCAAGTTCCAAAAGGACAGGCCTTGAGTTCTTTATCCTCAGAGAGCTTGTGGATGCTCGGAGGAAGGGGAGGTGGTTATCCACATGCCTCCTAAAAGAACCTAATGTTTTGGACATAAAGTATTGAAAAGTTACAAAGCATTAATGGAGCTGCTTTGGTTTCAGGTTGATTGATATTTTAATAGAAAACGTGCAACAGAAGGGTTTGATGTCTTTGCTTTAGTCTCACTAGTAAAATCTAACCATGATAAACTAGATCTCAAAATCATACGTATTATTTTGCCAGATTAGAAATGGATCTAGTTTCTTTTAATATTTACAAATGGCTTAATTCCAGACAGCTCTGGATTCCCCACTATTTTTTTTTTTTTTGCTTTCATCTAATATCCTCCACAACTAGTAATCCTTGAAACACACTTTAAAACATGCTGATGTAGATGAAATATGCTTAGCCAATATCTGTTATCTTCTCCTTAGACACCTTTGCTAATGATAACTGGTCACCTCTCCTTTCTCTAATTCTCTCTGTAATTAAAGGGTCTGTGCCAATGTTTTCTCTCTTTCACTGGATAACTTTAGTGTGGGAAATAACATCGAATCTTTCTGAAATTAAAATTCCCACTTTTGATGAAAAAAGCCCCATCTCGGGGCGCCTGGGTGGTTAAGCGTCCGACTTTCGCTTAGGTCATGATCTCGAGGTTCGTGGGTTCGAGCCCTGCGTCGGGCTCTGTGCTGACTGCCAGCTCAGAGCCTGGAGCCTGTTTCAGTCTGTGACTCCCTCTCTCTCTGACCCTCCCCTGCTCACGCTGTCTCTCTCTCTCTCCTAGAAATAAATAAAAAACATTTTTTAAAAAAGAAAGAAAGAAAGAAATGAGCCCCATCTCTTACCCCTGTGTGACTTAGAAACTGTCCACCTATCTCTGTAACACACTAAGGCTCCAGCTTCAGATCTTTTGCAAAAGTCTTGTGTGAGATCAAATACATTCCTGTTTTGAACTCATTCTTATAATAATGCAGGCTTGTCTCTCCAGAATGCTCTTCTACTTGGGTGGCGTGTAAGGCATGTTTATGTATCGCTGTTACTGGTCCATTATCCCCTGGGAACACAATGCCTCGTTGGGAGGGTGGTCCTCAGGTTGGACAACAGCACTCGGACGTCACTCTACCCATGTGCAGCCAAATTTCAGAGGTTTTGCTTCCTTCACCAGGCTTTTTTCTGTGATTCTTCTATTTCAACAAACTCTCCAGTGACAGCACCGAAGTTAAAATAAAACCATTTTTTGCATTTTGTTTTAGTCATTTAACTCAGGATTTTTCAAAAGGGCAATTGGAATTTTAATTAAAACTTGGGGATCACAAGATGGTGTGTAGACTGGATTCTACTCATGTCTAAATAACCTAGTATACTTCTGCCTTGTCACTGGTCAAATTATCCAATAGCATGAGCTCCGTCACTGGGGGCTTATTTATTAAGTTCATTCTAGTAAAATGTTCAGTACAAAATGTTTCACATTTCAATTATTCAAAAGCATCTGAATTTCAGGGCACTTGGGTGGCTCAGTCAGTTAAGCATCCAACTTCGGCTCAGGTCATGATCTCACAGTTTGTGAGTTCAAGCCCTGTGTTGGGCTATGTGCTGACAGCTTAGAGCCTGGAGCCTGCTTCGGATTCTGTTTCTCCCTCTCTCCCTGTCCTTCCCTCACTCATGCTCTGTCTCTCTCGCTCTCTCAAAAATAAATACGTTAAAAAAATTTTAAAGCATCTGAATTTCAATTAACTAAGCAATTATTTAGTACCCTTTTTTTTTTGCAAAAGACCTATAAGCAAGTAGAAAGGAATAAAGAAAAAAATATAATTATTACATACAAGAACTTCCTGATTTGCATTTTTACAAAATAAAAATATTTTGCCTTTCACATTCAGACTTCCAAATATGGAGGAACAAAATATTTAAGAAAACTTCTCAATAATATATAATTACAACCAAGAAGCATTTTGATAAATATGTTTGCAAAACTTCCTCGGAAGTGATCAAAGTGTTATTCATTTCAGTAAATACATAGTGATTTTTTAAATCTAAAAATAAAGGAAGAAGAAGAGTAAGACAGCCACAAACCAAAACTACCATCAACAGAGGAAATAGCAGCCCTTGAAAAGAAGTCTTTTTCCAGGGCACTGACTAGTACAGCACCTTTCGAGGGACAGCTCTTGGAGTAAACATCCAGAAGGCTGGGTGATATGCTTACCGTAACTCTAACGCATACAGACCATAGCTATTCTCCATTAAGTACTGCAAGTAACTCATGTTAACATTCAAATGTTTATTCAAGTACTTTAATTAGCAGAAATATAGTCCAAAGCATATTGCTCTTGAATCTCAAGAAAGAATGTTAGTATTTGATACAAACTGAAATATTGAGAGGAGGAGAGTAGTTAGATGCCATATATTCCAACACGTTAAAAGCGATTTGAGGCAGTAAATAGGCATGAGTATATAGGTCACAAAACAATCATAATAGGAAGCAATGCTAATACTTATTAAACAGCATATGAAGAATATTACCTACCTTACCTCACTGACCCACACAGCCGGTGTGTCATGGAAGCATAATGGTTGATATCCATTTTGGCCCTGAAGAAATGGAGATTAGGGACATTTGGTAGCTTGACTGAGGTCCCACAGTTACTAAGTGAGGAAGGCAAGACTGGATTTCAAGTATGTCCAATGGCAAGGCCAGCTCCTAACCACCTTCCCTGACTTTCTCATGGGATTAATGTGTTCTTAAAGCAAAGTTCACATTAGCCATTTGATGATTTCTCTGGAGAAATGAGAGAGCTACATTGATTTGCTGAAGAAACCACAAGTGTCTGGCCAACCTGCATTTCAGAGTTGGCATTTAAAGATTCCAAAGTTATCATTGAAACAGAGATTGCAGCTGCTAAAATGCCTCTGGAAAAAATGGGACCAAGAGTGTACCACCTTCCTCACCACCACCATGAACAGCACCAGAGAACTTTCTTAACTTGATCCAACAACAAACTCATGCAGAGCACGTGCACATAAAACAGCCAGAGGTTCTGGTTCTGCTTAAGATGGAGTGAACGCACTTCATTTTGTCTCTCCACCCTAAGGCAATTATAAATCCTGGACAGATGCATGGAACTGTTATTTGAGAATCCTGAAAAGTAAACAGTAGCAGGTGGATTGGCGAAGACAACCAGAACTCAAAGTACCATCAAACTAGTGGTGAGTTGATCATTTTTTCCTCACTGTATCCCTTGGCCTATATCCAGTGTACTCAGATAACCATTAGTGCTCTCAAAATAAACTCCAGAAGAAGCTCTAGTTCTGGCTCAAGGAATGGGAAAGGGGTTTCCTAACACTTGCAGGGTGGCTGGGGAGAGATTTCCCATTAAAAAAAAAAAATCTTTCTCCATTCTCTCACATCCCAGCCTTCAAGCTATTCTGTGAAAGCAGCAGCAGGAATCCACAGGAGGCTAAAAGTCTAAAGAAAGAAAACTTTTTTCTCTAATTAAAGAAACTGTGCTCTGGAGAGGGTGTTACCATTACTCTTTTTTCTCACTCCATCTTATCAGTGGTTGGCTCCAAATGTGGCCCCAGTCATGGCAAGTGAGATACAGTGCAAAGTAAGATACAGAGGGGCCCAGCTTTCTGCCACAGGATCAAGAATGGGAGTCCTCAGGAGCTAAAAAACACCAAGAGATGGCAAAGAACAAAGAGCTTGGAAAAGCAAAACCATAAAGCTGTTTATGTACTCCTGAGGTCACCTCCAAGTTACAGACACATGGATGTCATGTTAAATACCATACCAAAGACTTTGACAAGTAAATTATGAAATAAATCCCCTCACAGGTCACAGACTGGCCACTGGGTGGCATCCACACCAGACTGCTCAAAGAGCACTGTAAAACCTTTGAAAATGGACCTCTTATGGTAACCGCAACCCACAGAAGGCTAATAGGGATTTGGAGCTTGAACCCAACTGTGTTGACTCCCTGCTGAAGAAAAACTATCAAGATTCACCATGTTCTTTAATCAAGATATGAAGTCTCATAGCACAATCCAAAATTCCTAGACATAAGAACTAGGAACATGACAACTCACATGAGAAAAGATAGTCAAGAGATGCCAACATCAAGATGACAAAGATGCTAGAATTATCTAACAAAGACCTTAAATCAACTATTTAATTAAACTGTTTAAAGAACAGAAGATATAAAGAATTTATATGCAAATACAAATTTTAAAACTGAAAGCTAGAATAACCAAAAGCTCCATCACTGGGGGCTTGTTTATTAAGGTCATTCTAGTAAAATATTCAGTATAAAATGTTACACCCACATTTAAATTATTCAAAACCATCTGAATTTCGGGGCACTTGAATAACCAATTTTAGTGAATTTTGATGAAACCCACATATTCAAGAAGCTTAGCAAACTACTACTACACAGAAAATCAACTAGGATATGGAAGAACTGAACACCATCAAACAGCTGAACCTAACTGACATTTACGGAACATGTGCCCAACAGACATCATCCCATTTCTTTCCTTTCCTTTACAGAAAAACTGCTCAAGTAATTTTCTAATGTTGCTGTCTGCAAGTTCTCTGATTTATTCTCTCTTTCAAGTACTCTAAACAGACTTCTACCTCCACCACTGTGCTGAAACTGTTCTGGTCAAGATCAGCAATGACTTCCATGTTTCTAAATCCAATGGTCCTATACTGGTCCTCATCATCCTTGATCCATTAGCAACATACGACATGGCTGATAACTTGTTGTTTGCAACATTACCTGTCACTTGGCTTTCAAAGTCACCATACTCTCTTCCTCCTACCCAGCGGTCACTGATTCGCAGGCACTGGCTTTTCCTCATCAACCCAATCTCTAAATGCTAGGTACTCCAGGACATAGTCTTCTATCTCTTCCTTCTATCCACAGTCACTCCTTTAGTGACTCCATTCCAGCTCATAGCTTTAAGTGTCATCCATCTATCTAGTGATTACTCTCAAATTTATGTCTGTAGCTAGGGCTTTGCCCCTGAACTCCAAACCTGTACATTCCAATGCCATAGCAGTATCTCTACAGAGATAGAGTCTGTAAAGAAACTCCAATTTAACATATTCAAAACCAATCCAGCTATTATCACCTCTTTTTTTTAAAAAGTACTAATCTCTACCTCCATAATTTTCAATTACTCAAGGCAAAAACTTTAGTTTACTCTTTTTCTCAGCATAGAGGCAATAAAATGTAGTAATCAAAAATAAACTCTGGATCCAGACCACCTAGATTAGAATCCTATTTTCATCACTAACTAGAGTCTGTGACACTACACAAATTACCTAAACTTTCAGCGGTGCAGTATCCTCATCTATGTGAAGAGGATAATAATGGTACCTCCTTCCTCCTAGATTTGTTACAAGAACTGAACTAGTATGTATAAAGTATTTAGTGAGCATATATAAACATTGGCTATTATGTTTAACATCATCATCATCATCACCATCTCGTGCTCCCACATTTAATCCATCAGAAATTATGTCACCTATGTCTTTAAAATATATTTGGAATTTAACTACTTCTTACTACCTTTTCCACTACCATTGTCAACCAAGCCACTGACAATTCTCTCCTGAATTATTCCAAGGAACTCTTAACTTGTCTCTTTCACACTATTTTCAATGCAGCAGGCAGATCAATCCCAGTAAAATAAGTGACTCCTCCGGTCTAAACTCTCTAGTGGCTCCTATTTGGCTTAAAGCAAACATCAGAGTCCTTATGACAGACTATGAAGATGACACATCACACACCCACCCTTCACCTTTCCAACCCCCCTTCCCCCTCCCTCTCATGTTACTTCCCTCCACAAATACAGGCCCGCTTGTGGTTTTCTCCAAATGCATACACATTCCAGAGTCAGGGCCTCCCTCTAAGATACTCTTCCTCCAGGTATCCATGTGGCTTTCTCCCCCTTCTCTTTTAACTCTTATCTCAAAAGTCACCTTTCTGGAAGGCCCTCTCCAGCAAAACATTACAGGAGTTTAGAGCTTAGACTCCACAGTTAGCCAGCTTGTGCTCCAATCCTGACTTTGCCACTTTCTGATGGTGTGACTTTAAATAAATTACTTAATCTCTCTGGACTTCAGCTTCCTCATCTTTAAAAGAAGAAATAATAATAGGCACCTCGGTGGCTCAGTTGGTTAAGTGTCTGATTTGTGCTCAGGTCATGATCTGTGGTTCCTGAGTTTGAGACCCACTTTGGGCTCTGTGCTGAGGGCTCAGAGGCTGAAGCCTGCTTCAGATTGTGTCTCCTGGTCTCTCTGTCCCTCCCCTGCTCATGCTCAGTCTCTCTCTTAAAAATAAACAGTAAAAAAATTAAAAATAAAGTAAGATAAAAAAGAGATAAAAGAAGAAGTATAGCAACATAATAAGGTTGTGAGGATGCAATGAATTAGCTAAGCAATTAAATTGCTTAGAACAGTGCCTGGTATATGGTGAAGGCTGTCATATTTATTTAGACAATGCATTATGAGACACACCATTATTTTACCTGCCACTAATGAAATGGGTGTCAATTAAAGTAGCAGATACTGTCAATTATAAGCTGCATCCCAATTTTAGAGCTGCAAAAATGTTTTTTGAAAAAGTGCATTTTAACATTGATGAAATCTGATGTGAAGTGCCAGCATTTTATAAGTTCATTTCCTTTCCTTCCCTAAATTGTTTTCCTCCCTCACACCTATATCACTGACATATTTGCCTTAGATCGGGCGCTATAATGAAGTCCCTGAGACTGGGTGGCTTATAGACAGCAGACATTTATTCCTCCCAGCTCTAGAGGTTGGCAGTCCTGGGGCAGGTTGCCAGCGAGGTCTCGCTCTGATAAGAGCCCCCCTCCAGGCTGCAGACTGTGGGCTTCTCACTGTGTCCTCATATGGGGGCAGGAGGAAGGTGAAGGAGCCCTCCAGGGTCTCTTTGATCAGGACACTAATTGCTTTCACAAGGGCTGCAGCACATGACCAAATCAACCAACCAAAAGCTCTATCTCTAATACCATCACTGGGGGTTATGATTTAAACATATGAAGGCGGGGGAACAAATACTCAGTCCACAACAATATTTATATTTTACTTATTTTTTTTATGGGTAGTCCCACCAACTAGAACACAAGCTCTAAGAAGACAGAAACCTTTGCCCTTTTTTTGTTGCTATAATTCTCTTGAACATTACCCAACATATATTAGGCCCCCAATTAATATGTGCTGTACAAATAAATGGAAGTGTAAGTGAAAAAGGAGAAGGATAAAAAGGAAATATTCCTTTTTAATAAGAAGATGAACGCAGAATTTCAAGATGTGTTTAAATGAATGGATGAAAATGGTGAATGAGGTACAGCAGAAGCTGCCTAAGAGTAAGGACCTCGTTGGTATTTCCTGGACTGAGGACACTGTAGGCACTCAATGGTCACTTGCTGCAGAACTGATGGCATGCACGAATGCAGTCCCCTGGTCCTTGATCGATAAGAGAATGAGTCCTCAACAGGGAGAACATGAGCGTAGCCCAGAGAATCTTATTCCCATACTGGCAGGCCAAGCACTAAGGTACACATGGGAAATGGGGGTAAAATGCTGGACGGTTTCTAGCAAAAGCTACTCTGGAGACTTCTTCAATTGAATAATATGCCCAAAAAATCAAAGAATATAGCCAAATTTTAGTCAACTCCAACTTGGGGTTCACACATGCACATACATCACAACATACAGATAGATACTGGAAGGAAGGTAGGGCCATGGGTTTATTCTGTGATATAAGAGGGGCCCTGGGGTAGCTACGGTGCAAGGTACATGATAGATACTGGCTTCTTTTTGGTTCCTCTGGCAGATAAAGGCTGTTCTAGTTATGCTGAGACTGGGAGGCCTAAGGATGGTCCTCAGAGATAGGTGGTGAGGTGACTAGAAGGAAGGTTTTTCTAATGCTGTAATGATCACAAGCATTCACCAGGCGTCAGGTGCTCCGCTGAGCATTGTGCACGTCTGCTCCTATCTGATTCTCACCCACAGGAAACAAGGATTACCCCTATCCCACCAAAGAGATGAGGAAACAGCCTAAACAATTCCACTTATTCTCAATGGAGAAAAAAGGATAAAGGTCACACTGCTGAGGAGAAGCACTTGTAGGGAAGGCCACTGAGGTCTCCAGGAGACTAGGTAAGAGCTGCCGGGACCTGAGCACAAACCAGAGAGTCCAGCTTCTGAGTGGTCACCCTGCTTATCCTCTTCTGTCATCCCTAAGTCTTCAGTGAAGTGCCCCTGAACAGTACAGTCTTATCTCATCTCTGCTCCAGGGAGGCACACACAGGATCTTTAAATGGGTGAGGTCTGCATGGGGTTAGATGCAGCGGGGATCAAAGCAGAAGACACAACACTGTGGGATGAGTCAAGAGCCACTAAATCCTTCCACAGCCAGATTCTGGGGGGTATTGTACCAACCAAGGTGGCACTTGCTACACAAGGTCAATAATGGACGGTCACTGGGGCGCCTGGGTGGCTTAGTCGGTTAAGCATCCGACTTTCGCTTAGGTCATGATCTCGCGGTTCGTGGGTTCGAGCCCCGCGTCGGGCTCTGTGCTGACTGCCAGCTCAGAGGCTGGAGTCTGTTTCGGTCTGTGACTCCCTCTCTCTCTGATCCTCCCCTGCTCACACTGTGTGTGTCTCTCTCTCTCCTAGAAATAAATAAAACATTTAAAAAAATTTCTTTAAAAAAAAAAATAATGGACAGTCATTCAGAAACACCAAGCATGTGTACCATGTTGTCACTAAGAACTGCATTCTGACTCTACACTAGGGCAAACAGCCAAAGTTGTAAGAAGCACTCCACAGGAATGCATCGACTTCAGCTAGGGATCCTAGTAATACGGCTGCAAGATGGTATTCTCCTGGTTGAGGACATTCTGGACAGCCAAGGACTCTAGTCAGCCTTGGTTTTGAGCTCTTAAGGGCACCTCCTGGGTCCTAACGGTTCTTTTGTATATAATAGGTATACCAGAAGTACCCAGCACAAAATCTATTCAGCAGTACATAAGTACAAATGTACTGAATGAATAAAAACAGAATAGATTTGGGCCTTAAATGCCACTTAATTGAAATACTGATTTCAATGGACTCATTTCTGTTATCAATTTCAGGAGTCATGTCTAGAGTCAAACTTTTCCCCATTAAATGCAAAAAAAAAAAAAAAAACCAACCCTCAAACATATACTACACTTGGCAATAATAATAAAAGATATTTTTAAAAGGCTTAAAACAAATGAGAAGATTTAATTCAATGCACTAAGAGAAATGGATTTTATTTAAAAAATGTTTTAATGCTTATTTTTTTTAAATGTTTTATTTATTTATAGGAGAGAGAGAGACAGCATGAGCAGGGGAGGGTCAGAGAGAGAGGGAGACACAGACTCTGAAATAGGCTGCAGGCTCTGAGCTGGCAGTCAGCACAGAGCCCAATGCGGGGCTCGAACCCACGAACCACGAGATCATGACCTAAGCGAAAGTCAGACGCTTAACCGACTAAGCCACCCAGGCGCCCCATTTAATGCTTATTTTTGAGACACACACACACACACACACACACACAGCTGGGGGGTGAGGAATGAAACCCCGGAAACTAAATCTCCATGGAGGCAGATGAACTATCAAGTACAGTATAAAATCTCCTTGCAGTTCATTCATACTCCTAAGTACTTTCATTTGACAGTTTATCCTAACAGGCTAGTGATAGAGATATAAGCAGCATCCATCAGACCTGTGATGCTAGCAAGTTTTGCCCTCAATCCACGGCAGAGGGAAATATTTCTTCCTTAAGGGCTCTTATAACTACCACAGGAAGTCAGGGCAGACTCTGCTCCAGCATCTGCTCTGGGAAAGTGGGGGTGTAGGGCTGAGTGCTTAACAGAGAAAGCAAGCCCAAGGCACCTTTTCCATATGACAGACCTTTGTCATATCACAGTCTCTCCTCAGCCTGCTCTTGGGGTGGGGGGTGGGGCTCCTGTGGCGGGTAAAGGAGAAATAAAACGCAACCAACCAAAGACCAAATCCCGGCTGGCTACCTTGTTGAGAATCACAGGGTTGATGTGCGGGTTTCCGCTTCACTTCTAAGGTCAGGAGCTGGGGTCAGTAGTATCACTCCACAACAATAAGCCACAGGGTGAAATCCTGATTTTCTTACTCCAAAGACAAACAGAAAAACAAACTGATGAGCTCCCGATGCTACATAACAGGCAGGCCCTGACCAAGATGAATTACATTGCCAGAGAAATTTTCCGATACAAAAGATTTGCTACTCACAGCAATATTCCCTTTAAAGTTATTGGTTTTTTCATTACATTGTTTTATTATTTTTTTATCCATTAACCCTGGATTACATTTTTTTATCATTAAAAGATAAATTAGTCAGACAAGGCAATGATGCACTTGGTTTCCATGACAACGCTTCACAAAAAAGTTCAACCTGCTGCATCACCACAAAGCACTCTGAAAATCATTTCCTAGCAACTCCATAGGCACCCAGAGACACAGACCTTCATCTGCCCTCTCCTCAGATATAAGAGAATTACACACATGACAGAGAAAAACCAGGTCACCTGGTTGCCACAAACATTTCAAGTGGGTGTATTTCATCAATGTATGGAGCAAAATGACCCCCAGCTTTGCTGCAGGGAGATGCGCAGCTATCTGGACGTCTTTAATGCTGCATCTTCCTCTCAGTGGTAGGCTACAAAAACGCTATACTGAATTCCACTTGGACGAATCTGATGTGAAGACAAGTGACCACCCTGGAATAATTCACACGTATCTATGCACTATTCAGAAAAATAGGAATTTAAACATCACCCTCTGCCATTCTGAGAGACAGCACAGCTCTCTGCATTTAGGTCTTCAAGCAGTGCACTGGTAGGCACCAATGTATCGTAGAAAATACAACAAAAATGCAAAGTCTGAAAGACTTCATGGTGAAGTCGACCATGTAAAAGCTAAGAACCTTTTGCATAAGTAAATGTGGAAAATGGTGGATTTTTTAAAAATGAGAAATGAACATTTTTCTCTACTTGCAATATTTCCTGAAGTCCTCCAAAATAACACCTTCTAAAATACAAAAAAAGAGGGGCGCCTGGGTGGCTTAGTCAGTTAAGGGTCCGACTTTCACTTAGGTCATGATCTCGCGGTTTGTGGGTTCGAGCCCCATGTCGGGCTCTGTGCTGACTGCCAGCTCAGAGCCTGGAGCCTGTTTCAGTCTGTGACTCCCTCTCTCTGTGACCCTCCCCTGCTCACGCTGTCTCTCTCTCTCCTAGAAATAAATAAAACATTAAAAAATTAAAAAAAAAAAATAGAATGTGCCCATTGTAAGAGAGTTGGTTATTGTACAAATTGGTCTCCCCCTTTGTACAGTTGCGAACCACCACCCCCATGCACTCTGCTCTCCTGTGAGCCCTGAGAGGCTCACCTCTGTGGTCTGCACCACAGGCCCCATTTCCCAGCTGACTTCACGTTGGGCATATCCGGTGGGAGGCAATGGCAAGGCCCTGGAGGGCGGACAGAGATGGAGGCTGGGGCATTTCTTCCCCACTCTCTGCATCAGTACCCTGCCTGGACAGTACGTGTGCCTTCACGAACAATGCTCTTTCCTCTCCTGGCCCCTTCAGCCCTAGGGCTGCTAAGGGTTTCACACAGGTGCCAGCAAGGGCACCTCCCTGTCTTCCCTAATCTCTGCCCACACCTCTGTAACCAGAATCTCCATTTAAGTCTCTTCATTAGAAGCATCTGGGGCAGGGGCGCCTGGATGGCTCAGTTGGTGGAGTGTGTGACTCTAGATCTTGGGGTCATGAGTTTGAGCTTCGAGTTTGGTTCAGGGATAACTTGAAAATAAGACCTTTAAAAAAATAAAAAAGATCCATCTAGGATAAATTGTTTCCCCTGGGACCCTGACTGATGCAACTTTGACAATTGCAATCACTTCTGAATTAACATGTAGCAAAATCTTTTGTCACACGGCTCCCTTTTGACATTACGGTTATTATCATTCCTACCTTCTCTGATTATCATGCAAAAGAACCTAGTAAAAAAGTCTTGATAGTTTCTCCTTATTTTAAGCCTAAATCTGATTCACTTCACTATAACCTGAGAACAACAACTTAAAAGAGAAACAGAAATGTTTCCTTAGGAACTTCAGTCCATCTACAAAGCAATGCTTTTTAGTCAAAATAAGAAGCAGGAAGAGTTGACTAAGTAGCAAGGGGAGGTTTTCACAGACCTTCCCCAAAGTCCTTTTGAGGGGGGTCTTCATAGCTTGGCTTGTTTGCTGCACTGCGAATTTCCATGCCATCAGCTGCATCTGCATTCAGACGAGCATGTATAAAATGCATTCCAAAAAACTACACATGAATTTTGCATGAGCCACCATTTGGGAATTATCTTTACCACCATTCCCTCTAAATTAGTAAAACAAATATCAAGAACCAACACACACTGTGTGACTCATTATGCCCAAACTAGAAAACTGGCCCCGTACTTAATTCCAGTGCTTCCAATGACTTCATATTCATATTAAGCTTCTGAACCCAATCTAAACCTTAGTTTCTGAAAGGTAAAAAAGGTAACCTTTCAGTTGTTACCATGAGATCTGAACCACATTATGCTCAGCAGGGCCTCCTACGGCAACAAAAGAAAGTGCTGCGAAGCTCCAGGTCTCTTGCCTTTCCTCTGGATCCTACCAAAAGCTTCTGTTAGAATAGAGTCAGGGCAATGACTCAAACAGGTAACGTTGTGCTTTTGTTTGTCTGTTTGTTTTACAGGACAGTCTGGGGCCCTTTAGACTGTGATTCTAGGGCTCTCAGATAGGATTCCACAGGGAATTCTGGCATGCATGGGTATATGGCTGTATATATGAATGTAAAGCCAGTGCGGGGAATTATGCCTATGACCTGCCTTCCTGAAGTAAAAGGCTGCAGTGTAAATAAAAATGACTAGGAAAATTAGCACAGTTATTCTGCAGGGGGGGGGGCGGGGGAATCCCCTGAATCTAGCAGAGCATGAAGAACAAAACTCATGTCATATTTCACCTATGGTATCCATTTAATTCTTAAGAACAACTCTGAGTTAGCCACCAGGGAAATGTATATCAAAACCACAGTAAGATCCAACTTCACACCCACTTAAATGGCTATAATAAAAAAGATAATGACAAGTGTTGGCAAGGATGTGGAGAAACAGGGACCCTCCTACATGTAGCAAAAATGTAAAATGACGCAGCTGTACTGAAAAATAGTTTGGTGTTTCCTCAAAAAGTTAAACATAGAGTTACCATATGACCAAGCAATTCTACTCCTAGTATATACCCAAGAGAAATGAAAGCATATGTCCACACAAAAACTTGCACAAGAATGTTCACAGCAGTATTTTTCATAATGGCCATAAAGGAAAAAACCCAAATGTCCATCAGTAGATAAACAAATTGTGGCATAACCATACAATGAAATATTATTTAGCAATAAAAAGGGATACATTACTCATAAAACATAAATGAACCATAAAAACATAATGGTAAGTAAAAGAAGCCAGACACAAAAGGCTACATATTGTATCAGTCTATTTGTATGAAATGTCCAGAATAAACAAATCTATTGACTCAGAAAGTATCTTAGTGGTTGCCAACTGCTAAGAAAGAAGGGAATTGGGACTGACTGCTAATAGGTATGAAGTTCCTTTGGGTGTGATGGAAACACTCTAGAATTACACTACAGTGATGGTAGCACAGTGAAATGAATATACTAAAGGCCACTGAATTGTACACTTTAAAATGATAGTTTAAATTTTTTTTTCAGTGATTATTTACTTTGATAAAGAGAGAGAGAGAAAATGAGAGAGCAGGGGAGGGACAGAGACAAAGGGAGACACAGAATCCAAAGCAGATTTGAGGCTCTGAGCTGTCAGTACAAAGGCTGACTCGGCACTCGAGCTCGAGGACCAGGAGACCATGACCTGAGCCAAAGTAGACACTTAACCGACTGAGCCATCCAGGCACCCCTAAAATGATTTTTATTTTATGTGAATCATGTTTCAAAGAAAAGGTCAGTGACGTGACACTTTATACCTAGAGTTCCTTAGTAGGATGTGAACTCAGGTACCCAATTACAAGATGCTAAGCACTAGACAGGACTGGCCAAGGGCTCCCCACCTGTAGTCTTAGCTTACTGAAACCGTAACACCAACTTCTCTTTTATCAAACTGTAAGAAAAATGAATTCTGTATTTGATTCTATCTCCTATCACTGAGGCATATGGTTTGCCTAGAAAGTAAATTCACACAGTGATGCTGATTAAATTGAGAACATAAACACTGTAAAGAATAGTTTGAGTTAAGCACTCCTGCAGTCAGTCAATAAATTTACAAACCTACGTACAGACTTACAGACCTCTCCTTCCACCCTTATTTTCCCTGTCCCCCATTCTCTTCTCTCTGATTCCAAACAACGATGTTCTGCCAGAACTAAGCCAAAACCTGGGCATCATTCCAGATTGTTCAATCTCCCACATCTGCCTCGTCCCAGCATTCAAATAACTTTGTGATTTAAAAACACAAAAATCTATTCCCTCTTCTCTACTGCCAATACCTTAATCCAGACCCTCTTCATTGCACACTGGAATTATTGTAAAAACTATGGAAATCAATCTTCCATAATCTTCTTCAATCAAGAAAGCACAACTCTGATGACATCACACCCTGCTTAAAATCCTCCCCATGATCCCTTTGGTAGAGTGCTCATTTTTTGGCCTAGCAAAGGAAATACCCCCAAATTAGACCCTTGTCTTACATTTCTAACCCTTTCACGTGTCTTCCCCCCTCAGTTTACACTGAGCATCTGGATGGTGGTCCTCAGACATCTTACCCTATTTCACCTCCTCAATGTCCACTCACATTGTTCTCCCTGGCTCATTTCCCCTGCCATATACACACCAACTTAATATTTATAGGTCCTTCAAGGAGGTTACACTTAGACAACACATTATGTGAGAAGCCATTTCCATGTCAGGCTGAGTCAGATACTTTTTCTTCATGTTCCTGTAGAACCCTACCCCTTTCAGACACTACAAAACTATAGTAAACACTGGTATAACAAGCAGACTATAATATTGCCTCCAGCAATTCCTACCTCCTAGTATTCACACCTTTGTGTACTCCCTTCCTCTTGAGTATGGACTAGCCTAGTAACTTGTGTCTAATCAACAAAATACAGCACGGATGATCAGATGTCACATCTATAACTAGGCTACACAAGCCTGTGACTAACATCTTACTAGCAGACTATCTCTCTCGTTGGCTTTGATGAAGCACGCTGCCATGTCTAGGAGGTCCATGTGGCAAGGAACTGAAGGGGGCCTCTGGCCAGCAGCCATCAAAGAACTGAGGCCCGTGGTCTAAAAGCCATTAAGGAATTTAATCCTCCCAACAAATATGCCACTAAGCACAGAAGAGGACTCTTCTCGGGGCACCCATATTGACAGCTCAGAGCCTGGAGCCTGCTTCAGATTCTGTGTCTCCCTTTCTCTCTGACCCTCCCCCACTTATGCTCTGTCTCTCTCAAAAATAAATAAACGCTAAAAAAAAATTTTTTTAAATGGAACTCTTCTCCAGTCAAGTCTGCAGGTGAGACTTAGCCCTAGCCAACACAGTGCACCCTTGTAAGAGACCTTGATGTAGAGGCCACAGATAGGCTTTGTATGGATTTCTGACTCATAGAAACTAAATAAATGTGTGTATCTTAAACCACTACTTATTTGTGTGTGTCTCTAGACCTAACTAGAATATAAACTTCCATAGTGAAGGAATTATCTTCTTCACCTTTGTACTCCTAAGTCTAACACAGGTGTTTGAGTTTCAGACCCTCAATATATATTTGCTTAACTGCTGAACTGAACCAGTCTACCCTAAAGTTTCTCCATGTTTGATAACCAACCTGCCTTAGTTTGACACCACCCCTGGATGGCTACCACAATGAACTGTGATCCAACCTTGATTCCCCTTTACTGGGCCAGATAAACTCGGTCTTCCTTCTTTACTGACACACAATGAAGCTACTCCACCTTCAAGAGCATTTCTTTCGGATATGCACAGCCATATATACACTCTTTACATCATTTCCTCTATCATTCAGTTTCCAGCATGTACCACCCCCCACCAAATTTCTCTCCTTTCCTATCTGCAAGCCCCCTCTACTTCTTCCTTTCTCCCCTTGAACTACCCCAACTTCATTGCACTTCCTCATTCACTCATATACAACTGGTAAGCCAAGAAACTATACTGAGCATTGTTATTTGATAAAGTTGATATATCTGTATAAGGATACACAGATATCCTTTTTTTTTGGTGGGGGGGGGACAAACTGCTTATATTTCTTGATTTCCCATCTGGGGATACCAGCATGAAGGTGCAGCTTTACACGGGAGCAACATCACCCCAAGGTGTGCAGTAGAGCCTGGGGGAACCCAGCTGGCCAGTGTGTCCATCTCTGGAGACCTCGCCCTTGGGCTGATCCCATTCGCTACAGACCACTAGTGATGGCCTGCTGTGCCCGAAGCTCTTGTCTGCTGAGTCCCCAAGACTCAGGCACATTAAAGTGCTCTGCATAAAAGCCCAACAGCGTCCCTCCATCTGATAACAAACAGGCAAATCCCACTGGAGGCCTGCCACTGGGGAGACATCTTTCCAAAACAAAGCTAAGCCCCACTCGGGAAAGATGGTGGTACAAGGCAACTCATAGTCATGCCAGACTAACGACGCTGCAGAAACATGGGGGGCTCAGGCATGTGAGGGCAATGCTGTGCACTCCAGAGACACAAAGGGAAGGTCACAGGGTATACACAAGAGTCAACAGGCAGCCAGGAGCTGGAGCTCAGGACAGAAACGGTCTCTGCCTAGAACAGGTACTCAGTCGTAGGGCCTCAGATGGGGAAACCCAGGGTGGTGTCTTCCTAAGGCCCAGAAACACCAAAAGCCTGCCCAGGTGTAGACTCAGGAGGCCATGCCCTCTGGTAGTGAATCTCCTGGACAAGAGATGGACATAAGGGATGTTCACAAGACAGAGGTCAAAGTATTGAGAGCCACCAGGTCAAGGTGTTGCTGGGGATGGTGAAACTGTAGGAGCTACCCTCTTGGGAAACAGAAGCAGAAAGGCCACTGCTCTGCTGTTCACATGCTGAGCATCCCAGCTGGGCTGCCACCCTCTCCCAGGCGCAGAGCACCAGTTTGGTGGCCTTCTCGGGGTTTGTTCACAGTTGGGTCTCTTCTTGGGGGAGCTGCGTCCACATGAGGCTGTGCTGGGCCATGGCCAGTTGAGGGGTTCCTCAGTGGGTCCAGAGTGTGGAGCCACTCCAAGAAGGCGGGCTCACTTCCCTGCTTTGTGGTTCGCAAGCCTGGAGAGACCTGACAGCCAGCTGCCCCAGGTGAGAATGCCCACATTGCTTAGGTCAGAAGAGCTGAGAGGCCTGTCCACCACATGCCCCAAATGGGGTGATGACAAATTCGAAAAGCCCTGCAGGTCTAGGTGTGGGTAACAGTTGTGAGCCAAGTCCATGGTCTGAGAAAGCACTTCAGGAAAAGTATCCTAGAGATCCAACATGTGATGCTATCACAAAAATAGAATCGTACTTTTAGAAGCTTTTTTTAAGTTTATTTTGAGAGAGAGAGAGTGCCAGCAAGAGAGGGGCAGAAAGGGGGTGGTGGGGGAGAGAGAGAGAGAGAGAGAGAGAGAGAGAGAGAGAATCCAAAGCTGTCCCACTCTGCCAGCACAGAGCCCAACATGGGGTTCAAACCCACAAAACTGTCAGATGATGACCTGAGTTGAAATCAAGAGTGGGACGCTTAACCAACTGAGCCAACTAGGCACCCCTAGAATTGTACTATTAAAACATATAGGGGACCTAGGTTCCTCAGTCAGTTAAGCGTCTGGCTTCAGCTCAGGCCATGATCTCAGTTTGTGAGTTCAAACCCCGCATTGGGCTTTGCACTGATAGTATGGAGCCTGCTTGGGATTCTCTCACCCATCCCCATTTCCACTCTCTCTCTCAAAATAAACTATGAAAATTTTTATTTAAAAAATAAAACATTTATTTTTATACATCCATGCATTAAATTTCTTTAAAAAAAAAACTTGATTTTAGGTCTTAATGATTAAAATTAAGGTAAGGAGTTTATTACGTTCTAAGTCCTTACAAAGGCTCATGGAAATTCTATAGAACACTCTGTGATGCCACATCCCCGTGGCACTCCGTGTGTGCAACAGGGCTGATGATGGTATCAGTGCACATAACTTTAAGTGAAGATGAAAAGGCAAACCGTTTTGCCACCGTGAAAAGAGAGAAGAACTGCAGTATCCCACAGATGTTTACCACTCTGCAGGGACCAATCTCCTCCAGTAAGCAGGTCTTCAAGAGCTCACATCTCCAAGAAAAAGCAACTGTTGCTGCGTTAAAAGCTAAAAAGAGCAGGTTTTACTCACAGAAAAGACTCAGCTGGAGATACTAAGCTTGAACTTGAGAAAACTGCTATTACTACTTTACAATTCCTGAAGAATTAAAGGACCTGATGGCATCTCTCTACCTGATGGGCAGAAATTACTGGTGCCTCAGATTAGGTAAATATCGACATTTGTGGGGGAGGGGATTTCACTCTTGTGCTTAAAAAAAAACTTAGACTTTGTAATATAAAAACAATGTCAGCCCAAGGCCATTCTCTGCAGGAACACTTAAAATAGCAAAAACTAATGGAAATAATACAATACAATAATAATAACAATACAATAATACAGCCCCCCCCATCAATAGGGGGCTGACTAAGCTAATGGAACATTATGCAGCTATAAAAAGGAATGAAGAATATCCACTAATTAAGACAAAGTAAATGATATCCAAGATAGATTCTTAAGTGAAAAAAGCAAAATGTACCAAAATAAGTTAGTATATTACCATTTATCTAAGAAATGGAGGATATAAACATATCTTTGTGTGGAATTAAAACAATGGTATGAAGGGGCTGGGTGGCTTAGTCGGTTAAGCGTCCGACTTTTGCTTAGGTCATGATCTCGCGGTTCGTGGGTTCGGCCCCGCGTGGGGCTCTGTGCTCACTGCCGGCTCAGAGCCTGGAGTCTGTTTCGGAGTCTGTGACTCCCTCTGTCTCTCTGACCCTCCCCTGCTTACGCTGTCTCTCTCTCTCTCTCCTAGAAATAAATAAAACATTAAAAAAAATTTTTTTTAAATAAAATAAAACAATGGTATGAAAACTATAAAAATTTTATGTGGCCCTGAGTGGCTCAGTCATTTAAGCATCCAACTCTTGATTTCAGCTCAGGTCATAATCTGGCAATTCATGACTTCAAGCCCTGCAGTCAGTTCCATGCTGATAATGTTGAGCCTGCTTGGAATTCTGTCTCCTTCTCTCTGCCCCTACTCTGCACATGTGCACGTGCTCACTCTCTCTCTCTATCTCTCTAAAAATAAATAAACTTAAAAAACTTTTTAAAAAAAACTATAAAAAATTTAAATAGAGTTACCTACTTCATGGGGGGCATAGAATTTAAGAGATAGGGATTCAATCTAAACATCTCTGAACATACCATATTGTAGAGATTTTACTTTGTAACATATAAATAATTTATATTATAATAAAATTAAATTTTAAAAACTTTTAAATTAAAAAATGACTGAATCAAAAGTAAAATGAAATAAATGAACATAACTGTTCATAACCATGAGTTAATCACTAACCATTCCACAGTTAGGACTGCTACATTAACAGGAACTGACTCAAATGACTTACAAGCACAGTAATTTTCTTGGTTCATTCCAAGTAGAATATACTCTAATGTCAAAAATAACTGGGAAAAAAGACTCAGCTGTTTTTGGTGATGATTCTGAGGCTGTTGTGGGTGTATTAAAGATAGGACAAATGAGGTATTGCCCCGGTTACTGTTAAGAATCGGTATTTATGTCACAAGAAGAGGAAATGGAAATGTAAGACTGATGAGGTTAAAGTAAAGTCTTTTGGTCCTAAATTTGAACTATAAACTTGTGGTGCATTTATCTCTGAAAAAAATTTTTTTTCCTGGCTATGTCCACTTAAAAAGCCAAGAAACAATAACCAGTCCATTAGCAATGACCACTCTGCTGCCCAGATCATGTCTCTAAATACCATCTTTCAATAAAAAAAATTAGGCTCCAAGAGAAAGTACTGATTCCAGATCAGGGAAAGAACACGATGAAACTGGAACATCTTGTCATACTATCAGCAAAACAACCTACCAATGAGAAGTGGGGGCCAACATCTCTACTCCCAGGAGCCCCAGGTAGGACAACTGAGCCTAAGTAAGGACATCAACCATAAGAGACTGGGACACATGGTATATTTATAAACTGGTAAGTTAATAACAATACTAAAATCATTATGGGAGGATGGTAAAAATCAAGCCACTATTTTGAAAAGTGGTCAATAATAAAATAAGCATTTATCCCACCTTTTCCCGTATGAACTGCACTGCAGGATAATCAAACAGTTGATGAAAAGGAGTTTTTCTTTACAGAAACATTCCAGAAGTATTGTAGAAAAAAATGAAGGGGAGACTTTTGCAATCCCTAATAAATTAATAGATCCAGGCAACAATCATCAAACATCACAAAAACAAGAAGAACCAGACATTATGTGCTTCCTGATGGAGGTACAGAACATTACCTATAAAGGAGTCTTGCCAAAATAAATACGTTAATAAGCCTGAATCCTACCAAAATTCCTCTAGATCTAAGTACCAATATATAGGAAATATAAGAAGAACATGGTACATGATAGCACAGGAAGGTGATAGCAAAATCTAGACTGTGGGACCTCTGCTGGACAAACAACCCAGTTTTTTCGACACACAAATTATAAGATTAAAAAGGGTGAGGAGAACCTATAGAGTAAAAGATACTTAAGAAACACCATCAACCAGTGAATGGATCTTTTTCCAAAGATGATTCAAACAACAATTTTTAAAAAGACATTTATGAGATAATTAGGAGAGTTTGAACACTGTCTTGGGTATTTGAGGATATAAAGCAATCACTTTCACTTTTAGGTATGCTGCTAGTAAAATGGTTATTTTTCAAACAATCCTAATCTCTTAAGGTTAGCTGCTGAAATAGTTACAGCTACAGTAATATGATATTTCAGATTCGTTTTAAAATAATCCCAGAGTAGGGGGGGAGAGTGGGTGGTGTAGATAAAAGAAAAGCCTTAATTTTGTAACTGTTAAAGCTGGGTAATATGTACATGGAGTTCCATTATACTATTCTATTTTTGTATACATGTGAACTTTTCCATAATAAAAAATGTTAAATGACAAGTCTTCAAACAGTTTGTATATTATTATCAATACTAGACAACACTTACTGAGAGTGATGTTCAAAGCTAACAGTAATGTTTATATATGCATGGGTACACACACACACATATGTAAATTATATCAACAATTCTGAGGCAGTTACTTTTATTATCCTCCTTAGACAAGGGAAGAAACTGAAAACAAAAGAAGTCACAGAACAAAGTGGCGCACCTGAGATTATAACCTACTTCTCTTTGCTCTCAGATGCCACGTGTCCAGTGGGAAAAACAGAAACTACTGTACATATGTTAACCAGAGAGCTTAAAAGCAAACTGTTTACAAAGTGTCGGAAGGTGTGAAAGAGCCAAAAGAAGATGGAGGTGAGCTGGAGAGACAGACGATTAAAGAGTAAGATCCAGAGGACAGAAACTCTGAGCTGGCACCCCCAAGTTCACGCTCCTACTCTTCAGAGATGTTGGCACCATCACTGTTAGAATCAGACCACTGCTAATTTGCAGGAGCCACTGCTGACATACCTTCCTTTCTCTCACTCCCATCTTCCTACCAGGACCTCCTACTTGAAGAAGCTCAGAGGAGACCAGCTGTCAACAGAATCTGAAAGAAGCAGTTTGTAGATTTCTAGACCACATAATACAAAGGAGAATATGGAAAAGCAGGTATGGAACGAAGAACCAAGAGACAACCAACCACTGTGCAATACTCCTTGTCAAGTTACAGTGTCAAATTACAGTTGCTCTATTAGAATTCTTATGTCAAGTTTTATTTTCTTCCTTCTTTCTGCCATTATATTTCTATATTCCTCCACACAGTAGCTACTCCGTTCCCATTAAGCACCTGAAATGTGCTAGTCTATGCTGTGATGCTCTGTAAGTATAAAATACATTCCAGATTTCAAAGACAGGTACACGCACACATATATAAACATTCATGAGAATTTAGAAAGTTTACAGGGATTGTAATCTGTTGCACCAAACATTTTTTTTAAATTTTTAATGTTTATTTATTTTGAAAGAGAAAGAGAGAGACCGTGAGCAGGGGAGGGGCAGGGAGAGAATCCCAAGCAAGCTCTGTGCTGTCAGTGCAGAGCCCAACTGGGAGTTCAATCCCAAATCCCACCAACTGTGAGATTATGACTTGATCAGACCAAGAGTCAGATGCTTAATTGAATGAGCAACTCAGGTGTCCCTGCAACCAATCTTTGTGATAGTGCATTATTCCCACCTTATGAAGAAGATTTACACAGCTTCTCCAAGGTTGCAAACCTAGTGTGGAAGGCAGAGCTAGAACTCAAGTTTGGGCCAGTGAGTATCTTCTCCCAATATGAGGTTGTCTCTTTGTAGCCACAGAAATTACACGAAAGGAGCTGCTACAAAGGCTCTTCTCCCAAGTCCCATGACGTTAGAGGCTGTAGGACTAGGAACCACAAGGCAGGCATTGAGATCGGTCTCCACTTCCAGATGCTCAGCGAGCCCTCATCTAGACAGAATGTTTTCAGAAATAGGGCATAACTTAATCAACTTAGCCGAAACTATTTCTTTTTTTTTTTAATGTTTTTTATTTATTTCTAGGAGAGAGAGAGAGACAGCATGAGCAGGGGAGGGTCAGAGAGAGAGGGAGTCACAGACTGAAACAGGCTCCAGGCTCTGAGCTGGCAGTCAGCACAGAGCCCGACGCGGGGCTCGAACCCATGAACCGCGAGATCATGACCCAAGCGAAAGTCGGACGCTTAACCGACTAAGCCACCCAGGTGCCCCATAGCCGAAACTATTTCTTAGAAAAGTGCTTTACTAATTTGAATTCGCTCCCTCTAGTCAAAAGTGGGCAATTTGAACACCCAAAGTATAATCACTGCAACAAGTTAACACACATCATATAAGTGTGTGATCCATAGTGATTCATGATGAGTCTAAGCAACAAAGAAACTGGCAAAAAAAAAAAATCCTTGTTGCCTTAGGAGAATGCTAGAGAATCAACTCATTATTTTGAAAACTGGAAATAAGAGGCAAGACTGACGCATTTAACCTGCCTTCCCTAGATAAACTGTATCCCAGGGAAACCAACTAGTTGGTGAGAAGTTTTTCTTCTTAGAGACACTGTAGCTAATAAGAAATGATAGAAGAAGAATATCACCAGTTTACATCCCTTAGTGAATGGATGTAAGCAGCAAAAAGATCATGTGTTTCCTGTTGTGAAAACACAGTATCATTGAAGAAGTATTCATGCCCCACTCCCAACACCCAAAATTGAGCATAATGTGATCAAACCTCTGTATCTAACTACAGCTTTCTAGCAAACACAGAAGGCACAAAAACACACTGGAAGCACCCCAGGCATGCAAAAGGTAAAATGCAGATGGGGGAAATCCACAGGACATGCAACCGAGGGTCCTCAACAAATTAATTACAAATATAAACATAGAGGGATGGGAAACCTATAGATTAAGAGGCTTGAGGGACATATCAATCATTTGTAATGGGTGAATTTTATTTGGATACCAACAAACTATAAAAGCTAGTAAAGCAAGTAGAAAAATTTACTGATCTTAAGTGTTGCTACAGACTGAATGTTTATGTCCCTGCCAAATTTTATGATGAAATCCAAACCCAGTGTGATGGTATTAGGAAGCAGGATTTTGGGGAGGTGCCTAAATCTTGAGGGTGCAGCCCTCATGAATGGGATTAGTGCCTTTACAAAAGAGACCCCAGAGAGTTCCTTCTCCACTATGCCATGTGAGGTTGCAGTAAGGAAATACCTATTTATGAACCAGGAAGCAATTCCTCACCAGAAATGGAATCCGCCGGTGCCTTGTTCTTGGACTTCACAGCCTCCATAACTCTGAGAAGTAAGCTTCAGTTGTCCATAACCACCCAGTCTATGGCATTTTTGTTACAGCAGCTCAAACTAGGACAGTAATCAATTTTTGCCATATAATGAGTTTGGGGGATTTTTTTAAAGAATTCTTAAGAATTAAAAGATATATCCAGAAAAATATGTAGATAAAACAAACAAACAACAACAAAAAAAACGAGCACCTAAAAGAAACAAGACACACCCCTTTAGTGCCTTTGGAGGTGAACTAGCAGATGAAAATAGGACAGTGTCATAGCATCTCTCTGAGTCCGTCGCAGAGAGATGCTGGCCCCTGCACCCCAGCTCTCTCCCTCACCTCCTCAGAACACCAACCATCACGCAGCATAACCACTCCCTGAGGGAACGGCACAGGCTCTCCCTCGTCTGCTTCCTCACCCTCTAATTAAACCGGCTTCTCCCAGAGGACACGTGTACAAAAGAAATGCTAGTTCTAATTCAATTTTACGTTTCTCTCACAACACTGTAAATATATTCCAGCTACATAATGGTCTACATACTTTTTTGGGTTAACCCAGAAACCTAAATGCCACATATAACATTGCTTCTATATGAAAATCCTTTCCCAATACCAACTAGATGGCTTATGAAGTATTTTTGTCACATAATCTGTATATAAAAGTGAGCGTTGTCTTTTATGTTAATCCAAAATATTTCCCAATTTGTTTTTATTTATTTTGAGAGACAGAGAGAGAGAGAGAGAGAGAGCACGTGCACATGAGTGGGGGAAGGGCAGAGAGAGACAGGGAGAGAATCACAAGCAGCCTCCATGCCCAGCACAGACCCTAATTCAGGGCTCGATCCCATGACTGTTGAGATCATGACTTGACCTAAACCGATATCAAGAGTTGGATGCTTAACCTGACTATATCAGCCAGGTGCCCTGATATATTTTTTTTTTATTCAAAGTTCTCACATTTGACCACACAGAAGTGGTTCTAGCCTTTTGTTCATCTTCTGCCCTAAAATCTCTGCGAAGTTGAGGGGTGAACGTGCCTGCAAAACTCCACCCTGCCGAAGCCCTCAGAGGACCTCACTCCCTTCCCATCACCAGCTTCCCCCAATGGGATGAAGGCTCCGGATCACTCAGCCAGTCCCAAAGTCTCAATGTAATCTCATGGTCCTGAGATCCAGTTCACTGCAGAGAAGGGTGCTGGGTTTTGCAAAGTTCACCCAGGGCAATACTCATGACTCAATAAATGGACAGAGAAGCTGACCACAGGGACAGAGGGGCCTGTGTGGAGTCCAGAACTGGCTTGTAGAATAGGAAGGAACAGGGCATGGAGCTTCAGGCAAAGCCATCGGCCTCAGCCTCCTGCCCCTCCACCGCTTCCCAGAGCACTCACATGGTGGACTCCAGTGCTTGCCCCACCACTGACAAAGCCGATCTTTGCTCTGTTCCACCTTCATGTGGCTCTCATGGTTTTGGGTATCACTCTCTCAAGGGAACTCTGGGAAGGAGATATTATATCCAGAGTTTGTAGCATATCTTGGGGGAAAAGAAAAACTTTTAGTTCCAGCTATGGCTCAGATCAAAACACTATCAAGGGTTCTGAAGCATCAACAGATGGGGCAGCTTTCGCTTTCATCACAGCCAGTTTCTAGGCCAAGATTGTCAATCGGTTTTATAAGCTGAAAATGAAGATGAATCTCATATGGCCCCAAAACCACTCTTAAGTGTGGTTTGGGCCAATGGGTCGTTACCGGCCTCCATAAACTAGTACTTTCCTCTCCATGTGACCATTGCTCTTACTTGAAGCTCCCTCAACAAGAATCCAGACGTGTACAAAGTCCCACCGACTCTGAACTCATTACCTTCCAGGTCCACAGCTTTACTGTTATTTGTGGATCTGACATCAGAAAACAGCACTTTTCTTTTTATCCATGTTACCCTGCATGATAGGTTGCTAAAAAATCTCTCAGGTGTCTTCCTGTAGAAATTCCCAACATTCAGGGTCTTCTTTCAGTTTTGTGGCTCACACGGGCAACCCCATCCCGGTAGCTAATCATTACACCTCCCTCTCAGTCTTATATTTACAATGCATCTCATTTTTTTTCCAACAGTATACCACATCCAAGAGCACCTGAAATGCAGCAATATAAAAATCAACAGAGTGTATGCAGAATGGCTTTAAGCCCAGTTCGGACTAAAGCTTTACGTTACAGGTTTATGTCAAAGAATTCCACAGGGAACCACCTCAAGATAGCACCAAGGTCCCGATCTTTGAAGGCAGAAGTTCTGTGCAGCTTCTGGAAGCCACTGGAGCCAAACCCCAGCTTCTACCTTGGATTGGCAAGATTCTACCATGTCGTCTCCTTTGGAAACTCAACAGATACAGATCAAACCCATGTCTGCAGCAGCAGTTTCTAAAGCTTCAGGATAACACCACATCTAAATTTAAACCCAGTTAGTCACCTACCTTGGCCAAATCAATCTACTTGTAAGTGGAATAAAAGGCAAATATGTGTCTCAAAATGTCAAATTCTAAATAACCAAAATCTCATTTTAATTACAAAACAGAAATCATATCAAATGTAAGATTATTGGGAGCTAATATTTGTACAATTCTTACAGAGTGCCAAGTACCGTGTGCAGTTAAAATCAATGACAATGTGGTCTGCCAAAGCTTCCTTAATTCTGTACACATTTTACATTCTCCACGTATCTCAAAACAACATACCAGTTCAAGCTAATAGAAGGGATGACAGTGGATGTGTAAGAGGAGAAACCTGACCCACAAGGCTGTTTATCACCACTCTGCTCTAACTCCACACACAGTGCGAGTAGCAGCCACACTTGCACACGCCTTCATGCTGATACGGGAGACAGTAATGCGTGGTAGAAGGATTTGGGTTGGATTCAGACCATCTGGTCTTCAAATTTCAGCCCTCACCTTGAGCAATTTATCCCCCCCTGCACAGTACTGTTTTCCTCATTTGTAAAATGGTAGAGACAATTTTTAGCTCATAGTGTTTTTATGTAGATTAGGTGAAACAATGTTTATATGGTGGACTGTAACAATGCCTAACTGATACTATTATATGCATTCTAAATACCTTATTGCAAAATGTACAAACCATACGTGAACATTTGAATCCTCTCGGAAATAAGAGAAGACCATGAAATACTCTTTCATTGATGGATTATCCAAAAGTAAAATAGTCTCTTGATTTTTATTATAGAAATCACAAGGTTCTTAACTACTTTTCTGTGAACTGTCTCTAAGGGGCAGAAAGGAGGAGATCAAACAAGAGAATGGTAAATAGTAAAGCAATGTAATCCTAAATAAAAGCTGGGTTTTATCCACCAGAGAAAGAAAATGGAGATGAAGCTATCAAAAGCCAAATCTAAATACTCCAACTTGTTAAAAAGTGGTATTTTCTATCGAATACATTTTCTATCAAAACTTAACTACCCAGAATTCCACTGCATTAAAGGGAATACTTATTTCTAAAAATGAATTCAAATGAGCACATTTGAACATTTTAAAATTTGTTTTAAATATACGTATTCTTTATTGAAAACGTCAGCTTGTAAACACATGGTAAAACTTGTTTATCAACTATCTGAGGCTTTGGAGAAAAGATGCAGGGAGCAAGAAAGTACAAACTGAGCCAAAACGTAGTCAGCTAGCTAAACTGGGTTCTCCCTTAGGCAACTTCAAACTTAAAATACTTTCCCCCTCCACAGCCCTCCTCCTGGGCTTTGAGATCATGGAGAAAAGGGGCAGTGGGCAAGAGGTAGAGGAAATAACAGAGACATGTCTGTTACAGACCGAATATTTGAGTCCTCCAAAATTCCTATGTTGCAGCCCTAATCCTGATGGTATTTGGAGGTAGGACCTTTGGGAGATAATTAGATTTAAATGAGGCCTTGAGGGTGGGGTTCTCATGATGGGATTAGTGCCCTGTGAGAGGAGGAAGAAACACCACAACTTGCTTACTCTCTGCCATGTGAGGACACAACAAGATGGCAGCCATCTGCAAGCCAGGAAGAGGGCTCCCACAAGTCAGATAATCTGCCAGCACCTTGATCTTAACTTCCGAGCTTCCAGAACAGTGTGAATGTCTGTTGTTTAAGCTACCCTGTTGATGGTATTTGTTATAGCAACCAAAGCTAAGAAAGCATCCCAGGAGAGCCAGGGTAGGGAAAGAAAAAAGAGGAGGACATGTTTTCAGCAGTAACTTAGAGGTCTCCAAACAAGGTAACTGGACATATTTTATTAGATATTGAAGAGAAAACATAAACAATAAACTAACCATTTAATTTATGGGGAGCCTGTGTGGCTTAGTCAGTTGAGCATCCAACTCTTGATTTCAGCTCCGGTCAGGATCCCAGGGTCATGGGATCAAGCCTCGCATTGGGGCTCAGCATGGAGCCTGCTTAACATTCTCTCATTCTCTCTCTCTCTCTCTCTCTCCCTCTCTCATTCTCATTCTCTCCCTCCCTCTCTCATTCTCATTCTCTCTCCCCCCGCCCCGCCCCTTCCACCCATGTGTGCATGCTCTCTAAAAAATAAAATAAAAATTAAAAACTGGCTCCTGGGTGGCTCAGTCAGTTAAGTGTCCAACTCTTGATTTCTGTTCAGGTCATGATCTCACAGTTTGTGGGTTCAAGCCCTGCACTGGGCTCTGTGTTGACAGTAGATAGCCTGCTTGGGATTCTTTGTCTCCCTCTTTCTCTGCCCCTCCCTGGCCTCTTTCTCAAAAATAAGTATACTTAAAAAAATAAAAGAGAAAATGAAAATGAAATTAAGACAGTATCTTCTGATCTTTAAAAAAAAATAAACTGAAATAAAACTGCCTTTTTTTCAGAAAATTGTCAAAATTGCCCATCTTAATTTGAATTTACTAGGTACCTCTACTGATGTTGAACATCTTCTAATACATGTTACAGAAATCCTTCTGAGTATGGCCAGGGTATTCTCTATCCTGCTCTGGAAAAATCAGTGGGTTCCCTTGCCCTCTGTTTTCTAGATGTGTTGGGACAAAAATGTCAGGGGAAAACAACAGCATGGAGGTATGTACTCCTTTGACTCCCCATGCCAGGCCCAGGCCTCTGCTCACTGCATCCCTTAAGACCACAGCTTCTGGGGACTTCCCTGTCCAATAGGTTTGGTTTCTCAAGTTTCCATAACCAGGTGGTACTTGTACCCTCTCTTCTTCTAGTCTTAGAGGCCTTCCACATCGTTTGTTGATTTCGTTTCAACCTGCCAACACATCTGAAATAGTCTCATTAGATATAGTAAAATCCTTGTGGATATGCAATCGGTTTCCTGACCAAATGGCCTGGGTGGTTGGTCTTGCCTCACACATCATGTGCCAGCTAACAGACACATGAAAAGATGCTTAACATCACCCCTCACCAACCTGGTACCATAGGGTCTGCTCTGCCCTCACCAGCATGTCCCATCCTGCTTTAGTCCAAGGTGGTCAGCAGGGTGCAGCTCCTATAGAGAAGTATCACCACTGAAAGTGAGCATCTTACACTACATTACACTTTCTGGTTAGAAGACTTACTTAACAAAGTCAAAAGAGAGAATCACCTGGTAGTTATTAAAATTTAGTATAACTACTGAGGAAAGCAATGAAAATTACAAAGGTTTGCACAATGACTATAATACATTGGAAGAAAGGAGGGGGACTAAACTGTAATGAAATGAGCTATGGCAGAAAATAAATTTGAGTTTCACTAAATCAACTTGCAAGACTCGCTTGGGCTTACTAAAAGCCCAAGTTACTAAACTTTATGCTCCAGTTTAAAATGAAAAACTGGTGAAAAGGACTAGCAAGAACTACAAAAACAAAGAACTGAATATGAGCCTGTATCATGTCATGTCAACACATTTTAAACTCCCCCTTGCCTTGCAATTTCCCACCATTCAGGACATGGCCCAAGCAGGGCAGAGGCATGTGAGTGATTATGATGGCAAAGCAAGATATTAGGACTTGTAAACCCCAGTGGATCCTGAGGAGAAGTCAAACCTCAAGAAACCAGAGGGGAGCTTCATGGTCTAACACTCTCCCCACTTAGAGACTTTCCAGCCAACCATGGAGGCCTGGAGTTTGACTTCATGAATGGAGATGATAGGCTGCTCATACAGAAGCAAACTACGATGAAGGCAGAGTTTATGACTAGTATACCAAATACATGCAGTACTATCCACTCTACTAGAGGCAGCCCCACATAATGTCAACAGTCAGTTCATTGAAAACCACTGGTTCTCATAGTGTGGTTCCCAGATCAGCAACACCAGCATATCCTTGAAGCTTGTTAAAAATCCCAGTTCTGGGGGGCGCCTGGGTGGCTTAGTTGGTTAAGCGTCCGACTTTCGCTTAGGTCATGATCTCGCGGTTCGTGGGTTCGAGCCTCGCGTCGGGCTCTGTGCTAACTGCCAGCTCAGAGCCTGGAGCCTGTTTCAGCCTGTGACTCCCTCTCTCTGACCCTCCCCTGCTCACGCTGTCTCTCTCTCTCCTAGAAATAAAAAAATTAAAAAATCCCGGTTCTTCCCACATCTATATGGTCAACTAATCTTCAACAAAGCAGGCAAGAATATCCAGTGGAAGAACTACAGTCTCTTCAACAAAAGGTGTTGAGAAAACTAGATGGAGAAAAATCAAACTGGACCACTTTCTTACTCTATACACAAAAATAAATTCAAAATGGATTACAGATCTAAATGTGAGGAAGGAAACCATCAAAATCCTACAGAAGAAAACAGGCAGCAACCTCTGTGACCTCAGCTTCAGCAATTTCTTACTAGATACATCGCCAAATGCAAGGGAAACAAAAGCAAACCTGAACTAGGAGGACTTCATCAAGATAAAAAGCTTCTACACAACAAAGAAAACAATGAACAAAACTACAAGGCAACCTACAGAATAGGAGTAGATATTTGCAAATGATATATCTGATGATGGGTTAGTATCCAAAATCTATAAAGAACATATCAAACTCAACACCCCCAAAAACAAACAACCCAGTTAAGAAATGGGCAAAAGACATGAACAGACACTTTTCCAAAGACAACGGTTAACAGATACATGAAAAGATGCTCGACATTCACTCATCATCAGGGAAATACAAATCAAAACCACAAAAAGATACCACCTCTCACCTGTCAGCATGGCTAAAATTAACAACACAAGACTCAACAAGTGTTGGTGAGGATGCAGAGAAAGGGCAACTTTCTTGCATTGTTGGTGGGAAAGTAAATTGGGGTAGCCACTTTGAAGAACAGCATGGAGGTTCCTCAAAAAGTTAAAAAAGAGAACTACCCAACAACCCAGCAACTGCACTATTAGGAATAGGACCAAAGGATAAAAAAATACAGATTCAATGGGATACATGCACCCTACTACTTATAGCACAGTTATCAACAGTAGCCAAGCTATGAAAAGAGCCCCAAGCTATGAAAAGCCAACCTATGAAAAGGTCCACTAACTGAGAAATGGATAAAGAAGATGTGGGGGAGACACACACACATCTAACAGAATATTACTCAACCATCAAAAAGAATGAAATCTTGCCATTTGCAATGATGTGGTTGGAACCAGAATGTATTATGCTAAAAAAATAAGTCAATCAGACAAATACCATGATTTCACTCATATATGGAATTTAAGAAACAAATGAGATGAACACATGGGAAGGGAGGACGGAGAGAAGAGAAGGAAACAAACCACAAGAGACTCTTAATCACAGAGAACAAACCGAGGGTTGATACAGGGATGTGGGTGGGGGGATGGGCTAGAGTGATGATATTAAGGAGGGCACCTGTTGGGAAGAGCACTGGGTGTTGAAAATAAGTGATGAATCACAGAATTCTACTCATGAAACAAATACTGTACTATATGTTAACTAAAATCTAAATTTAAAAAAATACAAATTGTCAGGCTTCACCCTAGGCTTACTAAATCAGAAACTCTGGGAATGGGGCCAAACAATCCACAGTTTAACAAGCCTTTAAGGTAATTCTTATGTACACTAAAGAATACTGACTTAGAGAAAAACAAAAATGACTTT
Organism: Proteles cristata cristata; assembly: GCA_017311185.1. Lineage (NCBI taxonomy): Eukaryota > Metazoa > Chordata > Mammalia > Carnivora > Hyaenidae > Proteles > Proteles cristata. The sequence goes on along the minus strand of JAESUZ010001311.1, from coordinate 614,905 downwards.
TTTCAAAATAGCTCTATCCCTCCCTCAAATAAATTACTAACAAAATTATTAATTATGTTATTACTTATCATAAGGTCAGGAAAATATATTTCCTTTTATATACAATCAATTTGGGTTTGCCCTCATTGATTCAGAAAGCCATGGGATGGGTAACATAGAAGTCATTAATCACCGGGGCACCTGGGTGGCTCAGTCGGTTAAGCATCCGACTTCGGCTCAGGTCATGATCTCACAGTTCGTGGGATGGAGCCCTGCGTCAGGCTCTGTGCTGACACCTAGCACAGAGCCTGGAGCCTGTTTCGGGAGATACAGACTCTCTCTCTCTCTGACCCTCCCCGGATCACGCTCTCTCTCTCTCTCTCTCTCTCTCAGAAATAAAAACATTAAAAGAAAAAAAAAAAGAAGTCATTAATCACCAACTCAGGTGCACCCTCTTAAAAGAGATTCACCGTCCTCATTAGGCTCTGCTTACCAAAGTTCATGGATATTCACTGAATCCCTAGTCTACAATGGAGTATGGCACCAACACTGGCTGAGTAAATAAATGAGCACGATGACGGAGGAAAAACAGGGAGTTGGTGATGCTGCCTATCAACACAGAATCATTTGGAAACTAACAAGGCCCTGTGCCTGATCCACAAGACAGTTAACCTACCCAGAAATGGCTGCAAGTTAACTATATTGGTGATGTAGCCAGTTGTAACTGGCTGCTTAGTCCCGCCTGCCTCCCAGCTGCAGCAGCTGGTATGAGAAAGAAGACTTCTAAAAACCCCCTGATCTTCCCAGAAACAGGTTCAACCATCTTCTTAGGGTATCACAAACCTGGTACGGTACGAGGTGTGGTGAGGTGTGGGCATTCTGCAAGAGTCTCCTGCTGGAGTACTATTTTTAAAAAGGCAAACAAGAAGGAGACCAATTACATAGAAGCTGCATTTTTACAGCAATTGGGAGACAAATCTAACTTCTTACCAGAAATGGAAACCCATAGGATATCACTGTACTGCATAATGAATTATTAATGCTTATAATTTTTTTTAATAAATTAGGTATTCAGGAAGGTTCCTGTTGACATCATGTTTGACATCATAATGCTTCATCATTCTAAAAGCTTAATGAGATGAATTATTGCTAGGAAAAGGAGAGAGATCAAGCACACATTTTTGTACTCAGGGGAACAGACCAGAGACCCAGTAGATAATGAGAATATGGTTCAGGACTGATGTACAGAGGACATTTAAAAAAAAAGAAAAGAAACTACTACAAACCCACTACCACTGTAAATAGGACCAAATGGCAAAAAATTTATTTTTCTACCTGAGCATTCTGGAAAAGAGTGAAGGGAGGCATGACTAGCCACTATCTCAAACTGTTAAGGCAGAATATTCTTATTCTAAAAAGAAATGAAAGTTAAATTTTTATAAAATTAACTCATCCACAACAGAGTATGGAACATGTGGATACTGGAAAAGATAATACTACACTGAGTCCCAAGTCCTAAGAGTATACTATTAAATATATTAAACCAAGTCTATGATGATAATTCTGTATGATTTGTATAAAACTGTAACTCTGATCTCAAATCTAATTTCAAATATATAGTTTTTGAGATCTACACATGCAAATTAGCATTGAATTACTGAACCAGCAGTTTCATTACCAACATTCTTAGTAAAGGGTTGGAATTAATTAAGCTCTTATTTGGAAATCCTGTTGATAAAGCAATGTGACTCAAATTCCTATTCAGGTCAAGCCTTTAACACTTCAGTCAAGCAGCAATGATATTTCGACAAGTTTATACTAGCTGCTAACAATTGGGACTCATTTTCCCTCCAGTTTTTACTCCATTTGCTAAGTAGCCTCTTGAGGGAGGTATTAAAACTTGGAGAATGAATTCATTCATTATTCTTTCAATAAACAAACATGGAGTAGCTAAAGTTGCCAGGTAGTAAACTGGGATTCTTGCTACTCTAAAAGGCGAAAACATATATTTTCTCTTACACAACCAAAAAAATGGTCACAGAATTCCTAAGTTGTCACCATTCTTTTTTTTTAATGTTTTATTTATTTCTAGGAGGGAGAGAGAGAGAGACAGCGTGAGCAGGGGAGGGTCACAGAGAGAGGGAGTCACAGACTGAAATAGGCTCCAGGCTCTGAGCTGGCAGTCAGCACAGAGCCCAACGCGGGGCTCGAACCCACGAACCGCGAGATCATGACCTAAGCGAAAGTCGGACGCGTAGCCGACTAAGCCACCCAGGCGCCCCCCTAAGTTGTCACCATTCTGAACTACTTCATATCTTTGAATTTCCTGTTCAACAAGAAAGCAAAGGCAAACATTTAAAAAAAATTTTTTTTAATGTTTATTTATTTTGGAGAGACACACACAGAGCACAAGGAGAGGAGGGGCAGAGAGAGAAGGAGACACAGAATCCAAAGTAGGCTCCAGACTCTGAGCTGTCAGCACAGAGCATGACGTGGGGCTTAAACTCATAAACCGTGAGATCATGACCTGAGCCAAGTCAAACGCCAACCGACTGAGCCACCCAGGCGCCCCCAAAAGGCTATTTTTTTAAAAATAACATCCCTATTTAATTATTTCACCAAATATAACATTTTAATCCCATTAAATTGCTAATGCTTTCCCCCCCATCCCCCCCCCAACGCCCTGCGGTGAACCAGTGGGGAGGGAGGGAGCTTAACAAAAGAAAAATAGTGTTTGGCACATGCCTCTATAACAAATGTTCAGCTGATAAACTGTACTCTCATGAATCCAGGTCTCTACTCTTTGGATATTCTGTCATCATACAATTAACATTCAAGAGCTAGAAGAGAAAGCTTATTATAGCTGGCACATAGTAGGTGCTCAATAAATGCCATTCTTATTATAATAATTATATTAGCATATTATATGTCTATTACTAGATAAATACCACAACTATAAGCAAACTCGGTTAAGCTTCATGTTACAAAATCAGATGCTGTTATACTAAGGTCACTAAAAGAAGCTTTTGGTCTTCCAGACTGAAACCCTTCATGGCATCCTTCTCTTCACCCCTCCACTGACGGCTGGCATTATCCAATAAAGACTAGGAGCCTACTCACACTAGGCCAACTGTTGAACAACCTCTCCAGTGTCAAACATAACAATGTGTCTTTCTCAAGTAATCATTGCAACGGTTCCTGGTAATCAATCGCCCATGTAAAAGCTGTGATTCTAAGTAACATGACCAGTCACAGAGATGTATTTTTTTCCTTCGCACAATGGGATGTGTCATTGTCACTCTGTTTGCTACAAAGATAAAAGGCCCAGAGACCAGATTTACACATGAAAACCCTCTTGAATTTAATAGTATCTTGAGAACAGGAGGGCACTATTCAAACAATCGTTTTTCTTCTGTCATTAAAGAAGCTGCTAGTGACTGCTTTAATCATTTAAACAAGTTTTTCCACTTCCTTAAAATTCCACTCTCCTATTAGATGAAATGTACGTTCAGAATCTTCGTCTTCAGACAGCTGCACTGCGCTGGAAGCCACTTCCCCTCACCGAAGCTCAGTTGACCCTCCAAACTCACAGCCAGGTCCACCCAATTATGTCCAGGATGTAGCCATCCCCAAGAAGTGACAAACCACAGGTCTCTCTCTGGTTCGCTCCCTCTATTCCCTTCCTACGTCTCTCCACAAAACACAAACACCCTTATTCATTCACAAATCTCCACACTGGATCCCTGTGGCTAAGACTCCGCGCAGCTCGGCCGGCCTTCCCAGGTGAAACGCCGAAAACGAGGCACTACCGTATCCATGCACCGGGTCTGCACCATTCGCCTGCAAGGCAGGCAAATCCAGCCCCGTGCTCAGATTTCATTCAGACTCGCCACCCAATGCTCTCAATGATACCCACCCCACCTCCCGAGTTAACGGAGCCACAGCCTTCCGGCCCTCAATGAGAAATGGGCCAGCCCACCGGCTTCCCGCCGCGCTCCCTGCTCCACCCGGTCCCCCAGAACCGGCTCCCAGGACCCCTCCAGGGAGCTCTTCTCACGTTTCCCGGGCCCCCATCGTTCCCACACGTGAAAAGTAAACTCCTCCTTAGTGACAACCTCCCAAGCCAACCGCGTCACGGCCACTCAACTCCACCGGAGCCCCCTACTCGTGCTGGCCCCGCCCGGACGGGGCGGGCGGCCCCCCACCAGCCGAGCCGGTTACCTTGACACTGGTGTAGCTGGTCTGGGTCTCGGCCTCCGCGCTGCTGCAGCAGTGGCGCCTCCGGCCCCTGCAGGTGGTCGCGGCGGGGGCTGCGGAGCCCGCGCTGCTACCGCTGCTGCTGCCGCCGCTGCCCAGCTCGGCGCGGGCCCTGCGGACGCGGGCGGCCGCAGGGGGTCCGGACGCGCGGCTCCCGGGAATAACGTCGGCGGCGTCGGTCTGGACGAAGAGGCCGTGCAGGGGGGCGGCGGGGCCCTGCGACACGCTGGTGGTCTGGCGGGGCGAGTGGGACTCGTCCGAGTCCCGGCAGTAGATCACGCCGCTCTGCGAGACGTGGATGCTGGGGGCACAGCCCATCCCTCGGCCGCCTGGACCCAGGGCGCCCGCGGCCACCTGCAGTGAGGGGGCGGGCACCTCGGCGACGGCGGCGGAGGCACCCGGACTGCGCGTCCCCCGGCCTGCCTGGCCGCCCCTCCGAGCCTCCGGGGGCTGCGCGCGTCACCCCAACTTTCCCTTCTGGACCATCTTCCTCCCCGAGCGGCAGAGCGCGCACACACAGCGCCCCGCGCGCACCGGCGGCCGCCACCCTCCCTGCCGCGGCGCCCCAAACACGCTCCCCGCGCCTACGGCTTCCCCTCCTCCCTCTGCTCCTCGGGCGCCGCCGCCCAGCTGGACCTCGCCGGGCTCCGGCGCCCGCGGCCCCTGGGCCAGGCGCCCGCCTCTACCTTCTTTACCCACTTTCGGTCCGCGCCCGTCCCCCTCCCTCCCAGGTTTCCAGCGCTCTTCCTCTCCCGGTGCCCCCGCGCCGCCTCCGCCGCCGCCGCCGCTCCGGCCCCACTGCGCCCCTCGGCCCCGCCCGGCGCTCCCCGAGCTGGGCGAGCGCGCCCGCCGCTCTGCTCGGCCCACGGGGCTCCGACGCGCCGCAGCTGGCTCCACGCCTCCGCGCCCGCCCTCCTCCTCCGCGGCCCGAGGCCTCGTCCCTTCTGCACCCGCTGCCCCTCGCCGCACGCACCCCGGGCCGGCCCTGAGGGCTGTGTACCCTGCAATACGCTTCTCGCCTTTCACCAACACATTTTACCGCATCCATGAGCAAAACACCAAGATGCCCCTCCCCGAGAGCCCAAGCCCACCCAACTGACTAGCCTGCCTCTGGGCAGATTCAGGGAGTTAAGGAGAGACCTTATGCTTCTGTAGTCCCATCACCCCCCTCCCCCCCATCACTTCCCCTACATACTCCAAGAGCTGAGTTGAATGGAGTCTGAGTTTTCAGAAGTCCATTCCGTGTCTAACCTCAACATTTGGAGGTTCATGCCAAGGGATGGGAAGCCCTGCAGAGGAAAGAACGCATAAACACACAAATCCCCCCTAAGATCCATGCAAGGAACAGAAAGAAGCCATCTACGTGGTTCCCTAAGTTTTCTCCTCCAGAGTTTTCACCTCCTGCTTGGATGTCACCTAATTTTCATCCCAGCTTCTACCCCATCCAGCCTCCCCGTCAACTCCCTATCAACTGCTGTTCCTCACACTCTGGGCTGGGCATTCAAAACTGCCTTCCCTTGATTTCCCTGAATGAGGCACACATGGGCCAAGCTCACTCAAGGAGAATTAAGAATACCTTTAGAAGCAAGGCTGCCATTCATCTTCCCCATGATATGAAATGTGGATGAGAGATGCGAGACACTACTGCCATTTATTCATTGGTTCTTGCAGTGATTCCTGCCTGCTGCCGCACAGGCACAGGGGAGAAACGAGAGTGTCTAAGAAAGGAGGCATTCTAGAGTTGTTTACAAGAGCAAGGGCAGGAACACAGAGTCATAATGCTAAGTACAAAGCAATAAGTATCCAATCTGAAACAATTTCTTTGCTTCTTCCCTTCCTTTCTCTTATAGCATCAACTTTTAAAGTAGCTGAAGCCTTCCAATGACAGCTCCTAATCTTTATAGAGAGGCGAAGTTATCACCCCACATCCCTAGTTCAAATACAGAGAGGAAAAAGAACTAGTCTAACCTAATTCTTTGTTTCTGTTTCTCAGTTTAGTACTTACTCCAACTTTTTGGTCTTTTTTTAATGACATGAAGAATTCTCCAATTATTGCAGAAAAAGTCTATGCTGTGTTCCTAATGGACAGGCAAATTGCTCATAAAATATCTGTGCAGGTTGGGTTCCTCAAGATTCTGTGATGGTGTTTAGAAGGCAAAAAGGTTTACGAGGAAGCCTTCCTGGAATCAACTGAAAGAGAAGGAGGGGGTGAGGGAGGGAGAAGAGATTGGGCAGAGGGAGAAACGAAGCTAGAATAAGGTCTGAAGGAAAGCTTCAAGCGTCCTTGCAGGAGGGGGTGGGATTCTGCAGTTGGGATGATTTTTCAAAGTCGTCTGAGATGAGGCTAGGAGGATGGGCCTTTACATCCCCACTAAGTGACAGGTAGGCTCTCTCAGCAACCTTGGGCAAGTCTCTTCGGCTGAGCCAATCATAAGGGCTAGGCCCTTATGAGAATGACAGCTGAACTGAGGGGTTTCTGCTGGCAGCTCTTCCCCATCTGGAGTGTTATCTATTTCCCAGCATCATGGCTTCTTCCTCCACAGTTCCCTTCCAGGCTCCCTGGGTCCATGCTTCCTTGGCCCTATCCATGCCAATAAGAGCACCACACGAAATGGTCAAGACTGAGAGATAGAGATAATCATTCATTTGAGAACGGCCCAAGCTTCATGGCTGCCACCTGCTCTACTTCCAAGGGACTGTTGAGAATCTGAGCAAACGTCATCAACGTGAAATTATAAAAGCACTATTCTCCGTACCAACCCCTGGTGTAATGTTTAGTCGGGAGCTAATCATTCCTAAAGCTCACCTATGACATTTCAGTCGCCCTTCAAGGAGTGGCAGCCTCTTTTGCAACTAAGAGCCATGCTAATTCCCATGCTACAGTGTCCACTTCTTCAGAGTTTCCTCTAAGAATGTGGTTACTATAATGAAACCACCCAGAGAAGAGAAAAAGGCCAGTCACTGGCTGAGGCTTTTGAAGGCAAGAAGATAAAATAGAAATTACAAGCAATCTTCTAGAGAACATTAGAGGCTGAATCACAAAGAGACAAGTTACCCAGAAACAAATTTAGGTGGAATTGTCTACATTAACGAAAGATTAAGCCTTGAGAGAGTAGATAATATCAAGGTACCTACCAAATAGTACAGAGCTGCTTTAGTATATGAATTGAGTACTTTGTACTGGGATCAGTGCCCTTCACTGAATGCTACTCTTGGGAGCAGAAAATGAAATGTGGGAAATGCACTAAGTATACATTTTCCCACCTATTCCCAGAGCAGCGAGAGTTCCAGTATCTTCCTCAGACACAGCTCCCACTGCCAATTCTGGCTTAGTAAAAGGAAAAAAAATATATATCCCTATCATCTCCACCAAGTGTTCTCAGTGGGAATGTGTAAGCTGCCCCAGGGTTGGCACTGATCTGGTCACTGAAACATGTGGAAGTGTGCAAGTGGAAGAGAAATGGATTAACTGAAATCATTCCCGGGCTGAGCTCTGAGGCCCGAGTTCTTGCTTGGATACGTGACTTCTGGACCGATTCCCATGCCACAATTTCAATGCATTCCAGGACAAAAGCAAAGTCTACAAGCTCAGACACTGCAGATAAAATTTAGGCTCAAGTTACATAACAGTGCCAGAGAAACCAACATTATAAAACAATTAAATTAAGTGGAAAAAAAATGTAGTTACAGTCAATGTCCAAAAAACAAATCAAAAGAAAGCAAACTAAATCAGAAATGTCTTTTAAAACCAAACCTCAGATATGTCCAGGGTCAGCTGAATGGCCTGTATGTTTTATACTGATGTCAAATAAGAGCTTATTTCAGAATTATGACCCAGAGGCACTGCAGGATCATGAACAATTAAGGTCATTTCCCATTCTAAAATGGCATGACTCTTCCAGAACTCCTCTATAGAAGCAGAAAATGTGATTAATACATTTTCAATGGATCTTAACCAAAAAGGTTAAAACAACAGCAGCTTTGTGATTGATCTTTAGATAACCAAACATTTAATCAACCAATCAACCTTACAGGGCTTCTGGATTCAAACTACATTCCTAATGGCGGAGCTTTATTGGAAATCTAACCACCTGATAAGTGAAATGAAAGAGTGTATTAAGTAGCCTGGTACAGGGGAAGGTTCATTGAACTCCAAGTGAGGAGGGCAAATCCAAAACCTACTGCTGCCTCTTATATCTGTATAACCTCAGGCAAGTCACTTAACCTTGGGCCCCCAATTTCCTAGGTAATCTCCAAAATCTCTAAATCACCAACATTTGGGGAGGCTATGAAATTTTTACTTCCTTTTATTAAATCATCTTAAATTTAGAAGAATGGAACCTTTGAACGGAATGAGTGATGTCAAACCTGACTGCACATCAGAATCATCCTAAGGAATTTGTCAGAAATACAGGAGTTCCGTGGTCCCACCCCAGGGACTTAGTTAGATCCGGGGGTTAAGGACAGGTCCAGCAACTGCCAGCAAAGACAGCCAGTCCAGTGTACTGTTTCCACAGACTCTGGGAACTGGAGTAAAGGTCACAGTCCTTGACCCTACAAAACCCTACCTGATGTGGCCTGTGCCTGGCCTTTCTCAGTCCTTTTCCCTCTTGCCCTCATTCTCTCTGCTTCAGCCAGACTGGCCTTCTGGCTGCCTCTTCAGGAGACCTAACATTATTAGCCAGAAGATCTTCCCCGGACTGTTACTCTATTCCATCGAATATTACATGACTAACTTCTTCGCTTACCTTAAGTCTCTGCTCTAATGTTATCTATGTAGGAATTCCTGTTTAAAATCACAACCTTCCATTGACTCTCCATCACTCCTGATTCCCCTCGGCCTGCTCTAGTTTTCTTCTTTCCTGGTGCTTATCACTTTCCAGTTTATTATATAATTAGCTCCTTTATTATTATGCTGATATTCTATCTTCTCCCACTAGAATATAGGCTCTACCAGGGCAGGAATTTTTGGTTTCTTATTCACTAAGGGATCCCAAATTCTTAGAACAGTGCCTAGCACATAGTCGGTGTTAAAATATTTGCAGAATTAATTTTTTTCTCCCATTTCTTCCTCTTTTGCCTTTCTCTTAACTGTTATGACTCAAAAAAACTATTTTAATCTTTTAATGAGAGAGTTTTATGCTCTATGATTTTAGTTTTTAAAGTCAATTTGATCTAGGGGCATGTGGTTGGCTCAGTTGGTTAAGTGTCCAACTTTGACTCAGGTCATCATCTCAGTTTGTGGGGTCGAGCTGTGCTGACACAGCTGGGGGCCTGGAGCCTGCGTTGGATTCTGTCTCCCTATATGTCTGTCCCTCCCCCGTTCATGCTCTGTCTCCCTTTCTCAAAAATAAATAAACATTAAAAAAATTTTAAGTAGGGGCGCCTGGGTGGCTTAGTCGGTTAAGCGTCCGACTTTCGCTTAGGTCATGATCTCGCGGTTCATGGGTTCGAGCCCCGCGTCAGGCTCTGTGCTGACTGCCAGCTCAGAGCCTGGAGCCTGTTTCAGAGTTTGTGACTCCCTCTCTCTCTGACCCTCCCCTGCTCACGCTGTCTCTCTCTCTCTCTAAGAAATAAATAAAACATTAAAAAAAATTTAAGTAAATTTGATCTAATAATTCTCTTTTTGGTAATATACATCAGAAAAATCCAAAAGAAGGGTGCCTAGGGGGCTCAGTCAGTTGAGCAGTTGAGCGTCCGACTCTTGGTTTCGGCTCCGGTCATGATCTCATGGTTTCATGGGTGCAAACCCAGAGTCAAGCTCTCTGTTCACATAGCTTGGGATTCTCTCGCTCTCCCTGTCTGCTCCTCCTCCCACTTGCACTGCTCTATCACTCTCAACATAAATAAATTAAATTTTTACAAAGCCGACTAAATAAAATAATGATTTATACAAAGATGTTTGTAACACTATTTGCAGTAATGAAACTGGAGAGAATACAAACATCAAACACTTATGGAATGGCTCAACAAACTATACCACTATTTTTTTTTAAATTTTTTTTAATGTTTTATTTATCTCTAGGAGAGAGAGAGAGAGACAGCATGAACAGGGGAGGGTCAGAGAGAGAGGGAGTCACAGACTGAAACAGGCTCCGGGCTCTGAGCTGGCAGTCAGCACAGAGCCCGACGCGGGGCCCGAACCCACGAACCGCGAGATCATGACCCAAGCGAAAGTTGGACGCTTAACCGACTAAGCCACCCAGGTGCCCCAAACTATACCACTATTTAAATGTGCATGGAGAAAATAATGTTAGGTTAAAAATATGTAGTGTATGTAGATTGATTACAACTATGGAAAATGTGTATCTATCTGTAAAGGCTCACAAGTGACTGTAAAGTGACATAGATGAGAAACAGAAGCTTACCAGATTTCTTTTTCCAAAAAACTGAATACAAAACATGTAAATGAATAAGCATTATGTTGTCTATGATCTCCTCAAAAAAAATTTAGCTAAACGTATTTTATTTCAGGAACTTCTACTGATTTTTGTCCTTCAGACAGAAGATGGAAGATGAAAAAAATTAAAGAAGGAATCAGAGATAGATGGAGACAAAGACATAGAAATTAAATGCATACACATTTACAAAGGAAATGCTGAGCCAGAAACATAGGAGAGAGGCAAAAAGAAAGTGAAAGATAAAGAAAGACATAGGGAGCCATTTTCATGGTGAAATAATCCTATCAGATGAGTGTACAGACACAGGTCCTTTAATAATAATTTTTTAAAAATAAGTTATACATTTAACTATAGGTGCATCACTTCTTGGGACTTTTTTCCATGGACCAAATGAAATTTAGAAGGTTTGGCTCACAGGACAGTTTTTCCCACACCAGTTGTAAAATATGCAAACAGAGAAGATGTAAGAAGAGATTCAGCCAACAACTGACTTCCTAAGGTCCATTATCATGAAAATGGAATCCACCAGGCACTGGGTCCTGAATCCATGTTATACAGAAGTGATGTATCATTCTCAATCAAGAATACGTTAGGAGGGACTGGATCTCTTCTGGAGAGAGATTTCAAAATATCTTTGCTACTCACCTTCAGAATTCCCCTGGACTCAAATAGGCTATGAGAGATAGAACATTCATTTCCAAAAACTTTGTAAATACCTTTCACAAGAGTTATCAGGCATTAAAAAATATAGAAATAAAACACACAGGATAGCCCTACTCCAAAGAAGCATATAGAGCATTCAGGTAGATGGGACTTACACACAAGAAATTACAAAGAATGATACATGAGTATTAAAGTATGAGAGCAAAATTGAGTTGTTCGGTCAATTTTTTATAGTAGTTATGACAACTGGGGAAGGCTTGCTGGAGAAGGGCCATGTCAGCTTTTCAAGTGAAGGAAACAGCATGAGCAAAGCCCTAGAGGCACAACTAACCTTGGTGAATCCAGAAGACAGTTAGCAAATGAGATCACTAGACAGTGTCTCCTGAGGTAGGGATGGTAAAATTAGAAGGGGAAGAAAGAGACAGAAGTTGAAGACCCTGAAACTTCTATGTGTAGTGGAAGTCACTGTTGGCTCCGCCATCCTAAAGAAACTCTGGATTTACAAAACAAATCCATTGTCATACAAAATAAATTTGTGTTTGCCAAATGATTAAATGTTGGTGTTTTAAAAATAGTACACTATAGTCTACGGCCATACCACCCTGAACGCGCCCGATCTCGTCTAAAAATAGTACACTATATTGCTTCATAAATACTCATATAGCACTTTGAGTTTTGGGTATTCAAAGTCAGGGTACAAATTATTAATTCATTAATTCAATCTGACTTAAGATATACAAGACATAAAGCAAAGCATATTTGTTTCTATGTTAGTGTGTAATTTCCTGAATGCCCCTTGAGTAACAAAAAACGGTCACATCGCTAAGCAGGTCCTCCTCTACCTGCATGCCCTTTGCTAGGCATACCATCTGCTCCAAAAGATTTCATTCCATGATGGGAAGCCAAAGTCATTCATTCATTCATTCATTCACCAAATATTTACTAAGTGGCTACCATGTATCAGACACTAACTGGGCACTTGGGGAACAAGACAGAAACCATCTCTTACATCTATGGAGTTTAAAAAAAATTTTTTTAATGTTTTATTTATTTCTAGGAGAGAGAGAGAGACAGCGTGATCAGGGGAGGGTCAGAGAGAGAGGGAGTCACAGACTGAAACAGGATCCAGGCTCTGAGCTGGCAGTCAGCACAGAGCCCGATGTGGGGCTCGAACCCACGAATCGCGAGATCATGACCTAAGAGAAAGTTGGACGCTTAACCGACTAAGCCACCCAGGCGCCCATATGGAGTTTAGAATATTACGGAGGGTTGGAAAGACAAACAAACAATAAAAGTCTCTGGTAGTGGTAAAGCTTATACAGAGATTTAAAATGTATTATGACAGAGAGACACTGGGGTATGGTTCTGGACCTTTTCTCAGAGGAGATGACATTTAAGTTAACATTCTTAGAAAACCTTATCAAAGGAGTATCATTCTTTTTCAATCATCCATCTGCCCATCTGCAGGGAGAACACTGAGTACCCACCACTGTACTGGGCACTATAAGGGATACACAAAAGTAAAATCCTCAGTACTCACTCTCAGACAGTTCCATGGGGAACACAGATATATACACAGAGGAGTGTGTTAACACTTGCTTTGAAAAAGTAATCCAAGCCCAGAGAGAAAGATCAGTGTGGGTGGAAGTGATGGTGAGAAGATGGATTGTGGCACTTGGAAGAAAGGGCAGCATTTGAATAAGTGGAAAAGAAGACAGTGCAAACAGGATAATGTGAGCAAAGACCTAGGGGTGAGAGGGCACACATACTGAATGCCTGCAGAACAATGAAGGAGACTATTTAAAAGGTGCGTGGTGTAGGGGAAGGGAATAGCATTATTTTGGCTGACAAGGTAGGCTATGACCAGAGAATCAAGTGCTAGATTAAGAAGTTTGGTAAAATCCTAGTCTTAAGGAATCACTGACGTTTTCCAGTAAGACTGTACTTAAGAAGTGCGGTTTTACTTGAGTGAACCTGGTTGCGTATTCAAGAAGAACTAGGGAAGGCCCTCAGCAATGGGGATTGTAAGTAGCTCTAATAAGCCAAGAATGAGATAGTAAGGACTGGTATGAACTAAATACTGTCCCTCCCACCAATCTGTATGGTGGAGCCCTGACCTGCAATGTGACTGTATTTGGAGATAGGGCCTTCAAGAAAGTAATTAAGGTTAAATGAGGTTATATGGGTGAGACTCAAATCCAGTAGAACTGGTATCTTTATAAGAAGAGGAAGAGACACCAGAGCTGGGTCTTGCTCGAGTATGCTCTCTCTCTCTCTCTCTCTCTACACACACACACACACACACACACACACACACACACACACACAGAGCTGGGTCTTGCTCGAGTGTGAGCTCGCTCGCTCGCTTGCTCTCTCTCTCTCTCTCCACATACACACACACACACACACAGAGAGAGAGAGAAACAGAGAGAGAGAGAGAAGGCTATGTGAGGACACAGTGGAAAGGCACCATCTGCTCCAGACCTGTAAGAAAAGAATTTTCTTTTATTTAAAACACCCAGTCTATGATATTTTGTTATGGTAGCCTAAGCAGACTAATACTAAGACATTGAGATGATGGAATTTGTAAGAATGGAAAAGAAGGAAAATTCCAGAGACTCTACTGAGAACAAATCCCTGGGATGAGGTGCCAACTGGATGAGGGGCCAGGGAGCCAGTGATATCAAAACCAATTCCAAAATTTCCAGCTTGAATATCAAGATACATATGAGAATGGGCAACATGACCAGGAAAAATAAATCTTGATTCAAAAGGATTCTTTACCAGGATTTGCTCTCTCTGAGGCCCAGAATCTTGAGTCTAGAAACCAGAAAGTACCCCCACAACACCAGCACTGACATTTCCAGGACGTGAAGCCTGGATCCTCTTGTGTGCTCACTGCTGGATCTCTAGCGGTTAGGTCCAGCGACAAGCAGATGTTCAATACTTGTTGGATGAATCGTGGACTTTTATGAAGATGACAGATTTGTCTGCCTCCAGGTCCTCCACGCTAACAAGCACAGGGCCCGACTTTCCCACTGTGGCTAAGAAAACAGTCTTTATCCAGACTTCCTTGAGCTTCCCTACAGCATGGTCTACACAGGGATTCTAGATTCTTGCTTCATGTCCAGATTGCTAAATTCAGCCTTTGATATCTGTTTCAAGACAGCTTTTGAGCCCTGGGATTTTATTTCCTAACTAGCTAAAGGTGCCTCAAGGCTGCAGCTCAGCCCGTAGGCCCTGCCTCAGCACCTTCTGTGGTTGTGAGGTCTTAATCTTCTCCCTTTGGCTGCTAGGACTGTGAAAGAAGGTGTTCTAGAAGGCTTTTGGCAGAAAGTCTCTTCCTTCTTGGAGTTTGACATTTGCTTAGCAGCATGGCACTTCCTGTGCTACACCATTAAACATCTCCAAGGCAACAGTAGCTGGGGACATGACTGATTACATCTTCATACCTCATATGATGTGGCTTATAATAAATTAAGTCAGATATAGGAGACTTTCTGGGGTTCTCCACACCAGCAGCTGTTATACTTTAGCATATATCAGAATTATCTAAAATACGGATGGCATGTGTAGCAACATGGATGGACCTTGAGGGTGTTATG